>CM067512.1:15200042-15577542 GCA_034509495.1 Acestrorhynchus altus | reverse complement strand
ATTTGAGCTACTGAGCTACAGATACAGCAAGTATTTTTCAGTATGGCGTTTGGTATAATGCAACATGCCAGACGTCTCAACATAGAGTTATAGAGATTCCCAATGATGTCCATCCTGTGCAACTTGAATATTTTCACTCTGCCCCTGCAGATTTTGCAGTAGTTTTCAGAGCACATCTAACAGCATCCCACACATTCTCGTCTTCACCAAGAAAAAAAGAGGGTCTTGTCACAGAAGGTGACTTGCTGCCATTATGAGGGATGTCATGAAAGTGCGCCATGATCATTGCAGTCTTTAGCGACAGTGACACAGTTTTAATGGTGGTAATTACAGTGGTCTCTATGCATGTAGTCCTCCGTTGTGCAGCTCTCTGCCAGTGGTGTTCCGTGCATGTCAGACAATGCACTTGTTCTCCCTCTCTGTGGCTTATGTAGTTCTTCCAGATCCTTCATGTTGCTGGTATATGCCTTTTCTGTCCACTGCTACCAACAACATGCTATGATAAAATCTTAAAGGTATGGCATGCTATTGGTCAATAAGACCATCCCGCTGCCCAGAGCCCTATGATATGATCCCTCTCAAATACTTCCAACTGCTCACTATGCTTTCAGACTCTCCTCTGAGGCATATTTTGCTTGCAAAAGGATACCAACACAACAACATGAATCACACAAGTTGATTCCTTCAGGGTGCAATTTTTTTTGAAAATTAGTGTATATGGATAGATTCATTAGTACATTAGTGGACAGTGGCAGTTTGTGTAATCTTGTCTTTGTACCCCACCTCTATAGATTTGATATTAAGCAATAAAGATGAGGCTAAAGTGTAGATGTATAGTTTTCCTTCAAAGGGTTTCATAATAATAATAAAAAAACTAGTCCCTACATTTGTCCATTTTCATAGGCTCACAAGTAAAGGGACAAATGACTGAAGAGCACTTTTATGGGCAGGGTAACTTATTTACTCATTATTAAATGAGTGAATCAGAGAGTTAGCAGAAAAACTGGCATTTTGCAGCACAGGTAGATAATGACCATTTATAATTGGCTAATAACCAGCTGTGAAAGCAATCTAAGAGCATCTTATGGCAAAGAAACTGAATGTCTTTAAATGGCCGTGTCAGTCTCCTGACCTCAACCCTGTTGAGCTGTTTTTCACTTACTGAGGAAAAAAATTCTGGGTAGAAACAGAAGCTGCAACTGAAGGCAGCCTGAGAATATATCTCAAGGGATGGAATGCAGCATTTGGTAATGTCTATGGTTTCTGCACTGCAGGCAGTCAATGTCTGTGAAGGATCTATAATTATGTTTATCCAATTACTGTTGAGCCTGTGAAAATGGAGGGACTGTGTAAAATATAGCTGTTATGCTGTAAATGGTTAATGCAACATTTTTAATATTTCAGTGTTTTTAATGCAACTTCCAAAATTAATGTATAATAAATATGGTATAATAATACAGGACTTATTAACATAATAATACAGTAGGTTTAAAATTACAACTAGATTATTTTAGCAATACTTAATAGTCCCTAGTGGATGAGCTTAAATAACAATCACTGAAATACTGTCTACTAATGCTTAGTATTTAAAACAAATTCTGTTAAATATAACTGTAAATTTAACCCTTATCTTAAATTCAGCCTACTGCATATACAGTATGTAATTGTAAGCATAACCCTGTTTAGAATCAACTGCATTTTACTGTAGAGTTTGTTAACAATTTGCACACGTGTAGATAATATTATATATTCCAATATTCCAATATATTTATTGATTCATTTATTTTTATCTTATGTTATTGAAAGCATAATGTTTTCAGTTCATTCAAAACCTTTGAAATGTAGTGTATAGAGTATCAATCAGTAACTAATTAACCATAGTAACTAACCATAAGCTACAGACTAATTTTCATGTTTCACAGGTGGTCCAGTTAAAATTGGAATGAGTCTGGATATTGCCAGCATTGATGCCATATCTGAAATCAATATGGTAGATTACATTTTTATTATATATTTTTATTATGTTATTATTTTAAGATATATGTAGTGTGTCATGTGATATCCGTAAATGACAGATATGAACTGTGCTCCATAGGACTACACAGCCACTATATTCCTGAGGCAGCGCTGGCGAGATTCACGTTTGATTTTTCCTGGAAATGAAAGTTTAAGTTTGGATGGACGTCTGGTTTCCCTGCTTTGGATTCCTGATACCTTCATTCCTGATTCCAAACGTTCTTTCCTCCATGATGTCACTGTGGACAACAGGCTCATTCGAATCTTCAGCAATGGCACTGTACTCTATGCTCTCCGGTAAGCACTGGCTCACAGCTAAGAAAGAGATGAAGGTGGGCAAGGAAGAGGTTTTAAGCTCTGATTTAAAGTGGAGATAGGAACGGTAAAAAGAGTGACAAATATCTGAACCAGTGTGCTCAGGGTAGGTAGATTCTTATCTCTTCGTCCCATACAGGCTTTGTCTTTTATCAGCTTTACATTGTTTTGACCACAAAACTGTAAACTGTGGGAAAGCAGGAAAAGATGTTTCTATCTTTGTCTCCACACAGTATCACAGCTACAATTGCCTGCAACATGGACCTTACCAAGTACCCAATGGACAGACAAGTGTGCACCCTGCAGCTGGAGAGCTGTGAGTGTCTATAAATCAGTTTTCATGCATCGTCCTGCAGAACTGGTGTGCTGTTGTGCTGGTCATTTTGCCATATTATTTCAAATTCAAAGTAATTAGGTTTGAGTCTACATTTACAAACAATCCCAACAGAGTGTGCACTTTGAACGATCTAAAAGTGAGAAATTATTCCTACTGAATGAACCTTTTTGTTATTGCTGGTGATATCTGACACTTCTAAGCAGTACAATTAAATGTGTCACAGAAATTAGTGAAACACATTACAGATTTGAATTCACACTGCTTATGATATTTGATTTACTTCAACACTGAATTTTTTCACTGCAAGTAGGAAAACGTTCAGTTGTTAGTGTAAAAAGACAAGCCATGTTGGAGCATCTATTCATCAAAAAAAAAAATAAAAAAAAAATCAAAAGACTACTGCCCGATTCAAACATTCACATTATGACACACACACACACACACACACACACACACACACACACACACACACACACACACACACACACACACACACACACACACCTATCACTGAGGTATTGTCTGGAGCTCCAGAGCTTCCTCAGTGATTGGTAATGATTTTCTAGGGTGATTAAATAAGCTATGCATGTACAACTAAATGCACATGTCAGTAATGGCAACACTGTCAAGCAGCTGAACTCATTAAAATGAGTGTCTCAGTACTTGCTAACTTACATTATATGTTTGTGTTTAGGGGGCTATAACTTGCAGGATGTGGTGTTTTACTGGACTCGAGGGAATGACTCGGTGAAGGGTTTGGACACACTCCGTCTGGCTCAGTACAGTGTGGAGAGCTACTACACCTCAGTGTCTGAGGCAGTGTATGAGACAGGTTAATTAATCAATCCGTCAATCAATCCATCAATTATTCAAACAATCTGACTGTCTATTGGTAAAATTCAGCCATTCTGTAATGATTTTGTGCAGGTTATTACCCAAAGCTAGTGCTGCACTTTTCCCTGCGTAGAAATGTCCTCTTCTTCATCCTGGAGACTTACGTGCCATCCACTCTGCTGGTGGTTCTGTCCTGGGTGTCTTTCTGGATCAGCCAGTCTTCAGTCCCTGCTCGCACCTGCATTGGTCAGATACCACTTTCAATTCCCTCTGACATTTTCTCATCCACTTCATGTTATTCCATTTTTCCTGCATAATTATTCAATGTTTGTGATTAAAAAACAACAAAATATTAAATTATGTAGAGTAGTTTGATGTAAAATGCTGCATTTTAGAGAAACATAACAACTTTTTGTTTACAGAAGTGATGATAGGAACCAAGGAAGTGATGACTATATCTTTAGTAGTAAATCCTTGAAGTGCTCTAAAATCTCCTGGATTTACAAAAGAATAGAATAGAATAGAATAGAATAGAATAGAATAGAATAGAATAGAATAGAATAGAACTTTATTGATCCCTTGGGAGTGTTCCCTCAGGGAAATTAAGGATAATAATTGCTGCATTGACAAAGCCGAGGCTGCAGAAACTTTGCACTGGACACCTTGGATTCTGGGCCTCTCCACTACTTCTCTAGACTCTTGATTTCCAAATGAAATGCAAAATTTACTTTCATCTGAAAAGAGAACTTTGGAACACTGAGCAACACTCCAGTTCTTTTTCTCCTTAGCCCAGGTAAGATGCTTCTGGCATTTTTCTGCTCCAGGAGGGGCTTCATATTACGACCCTTTCCTGGAGACCTCTGTGCTTGGTGGCTCTTGATGCCCTGGCACCAGCTTCAGTTCTCTCTGTGTGAAGCTCTCACAAATTCTTGAACTGACTTTTCTTGACAGTCCTCAAGAACTTGTGCACATTTTCCACAACATTTTGCAATGAGCTTGCAAAGCAGTTTTACACATGCTTGTATTTGCATGTGCTGAAATAGACATGATATATATACTTTTTGAATAATCATTTATTCAAATTGGAGATTTAATATTCTAATAATATGAGAAATTAGATTTCTTGGCATTCATGGGGTATAATCCATACTGATAGAAAATTATGGAAAGTGACAAGTATATTTATTTTTGCTGGAATATACTTTAATAATATTAAAATATTTATTTAGATTTAGAAATATAGATAGTTGATACTAGTGAGAAAGGGATAGAGAATTTTTTTTCCTTATGAACCTAAGGAAAATTAGGCCAAAGTTGTTAAGGGATAAAGAGGAAAAACTGGGAAAAACAGGTAATTAAGTAGCCAAGAGAAGACCCTCAGCTTAAATTATAGTTTCAATACCAAACCTGGACTAAAATGACAGAAAGAAAAAGCAAGGAGGAAAGGTAAGAGAGAGAGATTGTGTATGTACCTAAAGAACTTTAAGCCAAACTTATATCTGAAGCATTTCTAAAGCATCATTAAACAGTGTCTCGGACAGCACAACTGTAACTATTTCACTTTCTCAGAGGGGGGAATAAAACAATTTAGACATCTGGTTCCAATCACCACTGTAGTTCTGATATTGAAATGTTCTGTAGGGGATAACTTCACACCAAACCACTTTCTTAATAATTTATAAAATTCCACATTTTTAATCGTTTTAATCAATGACATTCTCTTTTAAGATGATATTTACTTTTACAACAATTGAAATAATCACATTGAAGATCCATGAGTAAATATTCATATTCACTGAAAACATCACCAACCAAGTAACAATCCAGAAACACCAAACTGACCAGCTGATCTGTCTGTTCCACAGGGGTGACTACTGTCCTAACGATGACAACACTAATGATGGGTGCCAGGACATCTCTACCTAATGCCAACTGTTTCATCAAAGCAATAGATGTCTACCTGGGCATATGCTTTACCTTCATCTTTGGAGCTCTGCTGGAGTATGCTTGTGCCCATTTCTGCACCATGCAGCACCAAACAATTCTAGATGTACAAAGGGTAAATATGTGTGTATATTCTACAGATGTGTATAATGAAATATTTTAAATAAAACAAACATTTACAGATAATAAGTAACGGATAGTTTGGATAGATTAAACGCTGGTTAAAACTATGTATTGTACAGTGGCAATTGTATTAATTATACCAGCAAACTCCCTCTAAACAGTAAATTAGGTTCAAAAGTAATTAGATAAGAACTATTTTAATACAAAGACTCTGCAATAACTGCCTGAACTCTGATAACCTGGACCAGGCCTTTACTGAAGCCACCTTTTGTTCCTATCTGTCGTCCTGAGGTCAGGTGACTGAGGTGATGTCATTTAAGAATATTCAATTTCTTTGCTGAAGATGTTTTGGTGTTGTTTCTGACAAATTATTAAGGATATAAAAATGAATAGTTTAAAATATTTTTACAAATGCACTGATGATCTCAACAATACCAAAAGGTCTCAGAGACCATGGAAGCCAGAAAAATAGATGAATATTGGATTATTTTTTTTTTTGATGAAAAAACTCTTAACATCTAGTCAAGAACACTTGAGGTAGTCGTACCAATGTCAAAGACAACAATAAAGAGATGCCTCCTTGAAAGAAAAAAAGATGATTTACTTCAAGATGCAATAAAAAGCCTTCCCAGCTCGTATACTACACCGTTTTGCTCTACCTATGGCTTATGATTTGAAACAGGATGAAAGTAAGCCAAGCTTCTTAAGCCAATAAACACAATGTTCTTAGTGACCTGTCAGTGACCTGTCAGTTACTGGAAAAATACTCCCCACTCATCACTTTCTGAATAAAAAAGTAAAATCAGAAAGAGACACAAACAGTAGAGGCTTAGTAAAGAGTAATGTCCAGGGCTTCACTGCATTATTTAATCATATCAAATACTATCTAGACAGTAAACAGTATACATTGGCATTTGTTGTATTATTACAATACAGTGTCAAATATACTTGATTGAAGTACCCTTGATTGAAGACTTGATTGAGCAAGGCACTTACCTCCCCAACTCCACCACACTGAGCAAGTGTGCTCACTGCCCCGATTGTGTGAATTCACTAGTGTGTATGTGTGTGTATCACTGCACGGATGGGTTAAATGCTGAGGACAAATTTCCCTGTGTGCAAACACAGTGGATCTATGTGCATGTTTTTGTTTTAATTTTCATTTTAACTGTATAGCTAACTACTGTGTTTATCACCATTATATATTTTGTCTCAGGAACTTCTGAAGGAATTTGATGAGTCAAATGGCAATGGCTCCATCCAATTAGTTACTTCCACGACACCCAAAAAAGGACTGAATCAAGAAACCCAGCAAGACACGACTGAGCAGTCTGTGCAATCTGAAGGAGATGAGCAAACAGAGAACAAACAAGGGAACGGCTGTGGCCTGTCCTCTGTGAAGCAGGTGTCACGTAGGGCAGTGTCCATGATGAGTGTTGAAAATCCACACAACATCGACAGGCATGCGCGCACCTTGTTTCCCGTAGCATTCCTTCTGGTCAATATCTTTTACTGGCTGTATTACCTTTTCATTTAACAAAACGGACATACTAGACTCATCTACACACGATGGCCTAAGGAACCCAGTGACTGCAAAGACTGAATGCACAATTAAAAAACACTAAGTCGTTAAGTGCCCTGTAATCCTGAACTGGACCCAAACTTCATTTAAGAAACAGACAATGTAGATACATTTTCACATAAATCAACCTTCAAAATGGACTGTCCAATTAAAGCACATGGCAACAATTCAGCGATGGCATTTTGGGTTATATTACATATGTAATTGCCTTCATGTTTCTACATTGTTAAAATGTATACTTTTTTCTTTTTTTGCAAGATGGGACATCCGGAATCTGATTGTTATTGTCATAAGCTTCATGTGTATGTCACAGTAAAAAATATCAGAGTATGCTTGAAAAATCTTGTTCACGAAATATGATTGATCTCAATAATAATTTAATTAACTGACACGTGTATTTTTGTTTACATATTTACACTCCTAAAGTAGCGTTTGACCTGTCCTAAAGCCACACTGCCCTGTCCTGAGCATGCAATAGCTTGCTCCGAACACACGATGGCAGCCCCACAAAGATGTCAGGAATTGGTTACAGTAGAGGAAATCAGGCGGCGCAGGAGCCAATCAGGAGGCGCGCTGTCTTTTAAAGGCGGGAAGGTTGAAACGTAAACAGAACCGTTTGTGTGTTGAGAGCAGAGCTGAACCACAGTCGCAGAAGCAGCGTTGTGTGGAGACCGGTGGTGAGTTGGCCGTCGTGGTTTATAAACTGCTGTCAGTGTCTTATTTTTGTTAGTGGAGCTGTGTTTATAAGGTCATACTGAAATCACCTTCTGCACCACTAGAGCGAACCCTGCAGAGCTTCTTCTCCGACCTCCTTACAGCCCACACTTTCTCCACAAGACACGAATGTGAGCCAAGAAACAGTGTTCTTAAGTGGCCTGTCCGTTACTGGAGCTCAACTCCAAACAACATAAATGCTCCTCGCTTTCTGAGTAAAAAAGTAAAAGCAGAAAGAGACAAACAAGCAGCAACTGGAGGTTGCTGGGGTTGTTTCTGACAAATTATTAGGGACATAAAAATGAACAAGTTGGAACATTTTTACAAATGCACTGATCTCAGCAATACCAAACGGTCTCAGAGACCATGGAAGCCATGCAGTCTTGTATGAAAAATCTAGCAATAGTAGTAGTAAGAAGTAGTGTACCAATGTAAAAGACAACAATAAAGAGGTGCCTCATTGAAAGTAAAAAAAACAGATGGTTTACTCCAAGATCCAATCCAGACAGCAATGCTCGGATAATATGCTGTTTTGCTCTACCTATGGTTTGATTTGACACAGCTTCTTAAGCCAAGAAACACAATGTTCTTAGTGACCTGTCAGTTACTGGACCTCAACTCCAGCAAAAATCCTCATCGCTTTCTGAATAAAAAAAGTAAAATCAGAGACACAAACAGTAGAGGCTTAGTAAATAATGCCCAGTGCTTCACTGCATTATTTATTCATATTAAATACTGATCTTCACAGAAAGACAGTGAACATAAAGAAACAGATGGCATTTTGTTGAATTATTACAATACAGTGTCAAATAGACATGACTGTGAAGTGCCCTTGAGCCAGGCACTTAACTCCCCAACTCCACCATACTGAGCGTGTGTGCTCACTGCCCCGATTGTGTGAATTCACTAGGGTGTATCTGCATTTCACTGCATGGATGGGTTAAATGCAGAGGACAAATGTAGGACATTGTTGGGTGATATTTCAATCTTTAAATTCCATTGTTTCTCCAGAAGTAACTTGTCAGGTAATGAGTCAAACTAAGGGTGTCTGTCAGGTATAATCTGCCTCTGGTTAATGGGTTGTGGTGTTTGAACACAGTCCAAATTTTCCTTTCAGATCAAGCAAGATGCTGAATGTGGTTTAATCAGCATTGTGATCTTCCACATCATCACTGTCCAATGAAAAACAAGTCTCTCTAGAATGAAAAGCTTTGTGGAGAAGGCAAAATGTTCTCATTAGAGTGTCTCTATTGGTATATATATATATATATATATATATATATATATATATATATATATATATATATATATATATATATATATATATATTCTGCATATATATTATATATAATGATCCGTTTATAAGACACAAGTGGAGATGCAGGTTGACTGGACAGCAGCCATAAGTTTCAGCTGATTAAGCAGCTGCTGCAGTTGACAAGTTCTCAGCTCATGTCTGAACAGGTGGACGAACATTAGTTGACTACAATGTGAAATCTCTTAATGGCAATTAACCCTCCCTTGTACAGGGAGAACAAACGTGCTGCTGGCTGTAATCGCTGGATGATGGAAACCTGTAAGGTTGATCTAGAGATGGACTCGATGCAGTTTGGCTGATTCTGTTCAGGCTCTTGTCTGAAGTGGCGCCCTCTAGCGAGCTAACGCGTGAAGGTCCCTGGAGTCTGGAAAGGGGCGTCGACTCGTGCACTGCGACGCGATTTCACTCCCACTTTCTCGAGCTTGGATCCGTGTTAAACATCTAATTCTAAACCGGTTTGTTGACCCAACAACCTGCTACAAGGGCAGGTTATTTTATGTAATTGGGGAGAAAATTTAGCAATTTGTGCAAATATTCAATTCCGTATTAAGAAGTCTTGGGTTCACCTCGGAAAGACCCGGAGTAAATCATTTCAATCTGCACATGCATTGTTGGCACTGTGTCTGCCTGGCTTTGGTTCCAAAAAGGATTACACCTTCAGGATGAAACGTCTCTTACTCCTGTCCCTAATTCTACTGTCTGGAATCAAGTCAGGATTGAGCAGGGTTTCTCAACGTGCGGGCTGTGGAGCACACTACTGGTCTGTGAGCCCCATCTTCTGGATGAGGCTGTAGTCCATGGTGCAGGGGGATCCCAAACCTGCTCCTGCAGAGCTACCGTCCTGCACTTATCTCCAACCCATTCAGCCAATCAAGAACGTTGGAAAACTGTAATTATTTGGATCTAAAGTGTGCCAGAAGGTGGCTCTGCAGGAGCAGGGTTGGTGACCCCTGCCACAGTGGGTCCAAAAAGTTGTTCTTGTGGGCCGTTGTATGTTCTAGTCTTAAACAAGTGGGCCGTGAGGTAGAAAAGATTGAGATCCCCTGGCCTAGATGATGTACAGGGTTGTTTTTCACCACTGAAGAAATAAGATCTTGTGCATTTAAGACTTTATTCAATGTAACTTGTCCTAAATCTGTTTGCTAGATTCTAACGCCATGGATACCATGATATATATTGACCAAGAAAATGGCAGACTCTCTGTTCCATCCCTCAAGTCTCGACAGAGGCTTCAGTCTGCACCTGGTGAGTCTCTTGATGTGCATTTTTGAGGTTGAAATTCTTTACAAAAGAGTAGAGGACACTAGTAGTGAACAGCTGTTGCTTCATGTGCATGGTTAAAAGGACAACATTCAATGTTTGGAGGTTCTACTGCTTGAAACATCTTTTGGAACATCTTAAGTTGCTTTAAGGAACCTTCAAAAACCTTCACTTTCCAAGAACCTTTTCTTGAATGGACCCTAAAGTACTTTCATTGACAAACTGAAGCACTTCCAAAAAGTGGAAAAAAACAAACTCAATATTGAGAACTCGATAACCTCATCTGGAAGCACATCAGTCATCTTAAATTTCTATTGGTTAAACAGGGGAGTAACATTTGTACTGGATTGCTCTCTTTATTTTAATAGAACAGCTTCTGAAAACTCCACTTCATGTAAAGGGACGTCTTGGTTCTGTGCAGTCGGCCCGTAAAGCTTTGGGAACAGTTAACAAGGTTGTATCCACCTCGGTGCACCCTCAAAAAGGTGAAGCGAGGAGTAAACCTCTTGGAACCCAGGTTGGTTATAAAAAAAATATAAAAAAATCATATTTGTTGTCAATATTTGCATAACTCATAATTCTTACTCCATTATCAGTGCAAAGGGGTTTCTCAGCCTGTTTGTGAAGACTTTCCAGAAATTGAGAAATGCTTCCCATACAACCCAAGCGGTAGGCCACCTGCTTAATATGCTTAAATATGAACATAGCTGCTGTTTTACATTTTACTCATGTTTTATGAACTGTCTCAGACTTTGAAATCTACAGCGTGCCAGAGGAAGTCCGCCTCAGCCATTTCTCACTAGCTGGTTTGGGAAAACAGCAGTGGTGTCCACCTTTGCTTGAGGAGGATTTTAGTATAATGGATCCAGGTTTGCCACACTCACCTCTTAAGATTCCTTCAGGTATTTAGATTCTGACAATCTGTATTCCTCATCTACATAAACTGCCTCTAATAAGACAATTGACTCTTTATAAAATCTGTTTATTCAGAGACCAGCAAAGATGACCTGGAAGCATTCCTAGAGACCATCAGTGGGCTGACTGTGGACTTGCCCCCAGAGTGTGACTATTGAGCTTAAATTGTTTTTATATTGTGTGAATTTCTTCAATTTGTTCTTGGTTTTAATAAATTTTATATTCTGAATTCATATGCCTTTTCAAGAAATGACTATAATGCTACACTGAGGTTGCAACAGTTGTTACTGCACAACATGTCATTGTTTGGGTCTATAGTCACTTTCTGCCCCCTGGTTGTGTGCATCTGACTGGACAGAAACCAGTATACCAAAGATGACTGGTTGTTAATGACAATCCTGTATGACTATCTTATCAAGGGATGACTACCCAGTGACATCAACCTGCCCCAAAATGTTTTTGTGGGAATAAATCTGAAGAATGTCCTCCACAAAGTATCAAAAGTTGACGGCAGCCATCATTTATGCTTTAATTTGATTCCATCGTTTCACCAGGAGAGGAATAGTACAGGGTTTTTTTTTTTTGTTTGTTTTTTTTTTTCCCCCTGTGGCTACAAATATAGAAACGCTACCTCCCCTTTCATTCAACTGTGCAGCAACGTGGTGAACAAAGCAAAAGCAGTCACACCAAACTGTTATTGATGTCCCCTTGTTTATCTCTGTCAAGACAATAAAGTGCAAGTGTTACATTAAAATGGTCTTGGTGATAAAATGGGGAACAGGTGAAAAATATCAATAAATTCTTGGCAAGGTAAAACAATGGCAATGTAGTCATATTTGCTATTTTGTTACAACACAGAATAAGGAAATGTAGAAACTGTCAAGGCACAATATTAATAGCACCAGTTAAGATCTCTGTAGAAAGTCTTAATGTTGAACAAATTAGTATTTGTATTTACAAAACAGCAGTCATGAGCCCCCCTGAAGAGAACATTTCATCCCATGCACATCTTCAATTTTGCATCATTCTTTGTTACATTTCTTAACCTCTCCTAACTTACACCAACAGCAATCACTTGCTCTCTTGTCTTCCAAGTTGCTTGCTTTGTCTTCCTCTTGAGTCAAAGTCCATTTATTGCCTGCAGATTGTCTTACAACGTACGTTTTCTGTACTTCTCAATCAATAAAGGTCTGTTACACCACAACCTTCTGTAAAAATGTCTGAATTGGTACAAGAAATAAAGTGGCACAGTTGTTTGGAAACAAACAAGAAGCAAGATTGTACTTCGGGTTTCCAGGCCTGGATCATACTGAGACGAGCAGTAGTGTGTAAATGAATGTTTGGAGTTTGCATGAGGAATAGCTGCAGGTAGTTACGTCCATTTTGACAGAAACAGATTGAGATGCCTTGCTAATCACCAGTTTGTTTAGGTTCCCTTCTTGGATTCCCATTCCTGAAAGAAAAGGTCACAGGGTTTGGAACTTTTCCAGGATGTCTTTTGGCACAATCTAAACATTTGTCCAGACCATAACTGCAGAGACCAGCAACTAAGCTTATATAATGGGGTTCAACATGCCCGTCATTATCTTGGTGGCTTTACAAAATGATTTTTGGAAAATGGAGGATGAGCCCATGTTGACAGATGAAGACCATTAAAACCCAGTTGGCAATTGATTTAATACATTTAACTCAATCCTACCAATCGATGCAGTTCACTGATCTCATTGCATTATTGGTCCTATATGATCAATAACACTGAATACCAATTTCTTTAGCCTTGGGCTGTTTACCTTGGCTTTCTGCATGACGTTTCCCTTTGTGGATGCATAGATGGATGCGGGGCGCTTGCGCATTTCAGAGGCACAGTTGACGGGCAGCAACGTCTCTATGTATTGTACCTCAGTCCTCTGAGTCGTCATCTTAAAAAAAGAAAAAACGGGGCAAGTCAGCTAAACGTTTTGTAACTGGTATTTGGAAGAGGGTAACATCTGATGACTAAATAACCTGCAGGGCTGCTGTCCAGCACAGTTGTGTGATGTTCCTGCTCAAGCATGACTCAACTCTTTTTCCAGATTTAGCTTTTGTGACCAAGTGGAAAAATCTGCAATCTGATTGGCAGTGGTCCTACATAACTGATGTTGGACACCCCTGCGATGGAGCTAATCAATACCTTGCTTAAGGGTTTGGTCTCTACAGGTGCCCCCAGTGCTCCTCCTGCCAGAGACTTCTTCAGGTTCTCCTTAACCTGGGTGAGTTTCAGCTCAAGGTCCACACGCTCGCCCTCCTTCAGGCGACAGCTCTCCTCCAGCTGAGCCACGCTTTCCTCCAGAGCCAGTCTCTGCTTGTCTGTACCAGCAAACAAACCATTTTAATACAGATCTCCAGCAAAATGAACATAAGGCATGATAGAAATTCATTTACACTGACTGTGTAATGCATGTTTACATTGCAACAACAGACATTTTGTTGTCTAAAGTAGGTGTGAAAAGCTGAATGGATGCTTTGTGATGCATCAACCTGAAGACTATCTAGCTAAGAATCAATTTATGTAGATCTGAATTTAAATGAGAATATTTTTGGCAACTGTAACTTCTAGTAATTAAAAAAACAAACAAACAAAAAACAACAACAGCAACAAAAAACTGGAATGACATGCCAAATCCTGGGAAAGCAGTATGTAAATTGACTGAAGTGGTGTTACCACAGGGAATGACTTTGGAACACCATGATTGTGGGTGTTACATGGATGAGAAATTCCATATCTGAAATTAAACTGCCATTTATCACCATCAGAGTGGCTCTGATAACATCATGACACTAGACATGCACTACTCCTAATATGGGAGAAACCTTTGACTCGTAGTGTACATATATTATGCAGCAGCATGTTGTTCATCAAAAGATAACATCACAGCATGACTGAAATTTTACTGGTTTACAATCAACCACAACATTACGACCACCTCCTTGTTTCTACACTCACTGTTCATTTTGATCAGCTTGACCTACCACACAGGAGCAGTTTGTAGATCTATAAGGAGAAAGCTGTCCATTTGTTTCTCTGCATACCTTGTTAGCATTCTTTCACCCTGTTTTTTAGAACAGCCACAGAGCAGGTAATGTGTGGGTAGTGGATCATTCTCAGCACTGCATAAGTGCTGTGGGGTCCTGTAGAAGGAGGTGGTCATAATGTTGTGGTTGATTTTAAACCAGTAAAATCAATTTCAGACAGTCATTGTGCTGTGATGTGATGATCTGACTAGCTTTTGTGCTGAACTCCTGTCAAGAGAATGAGACTCTTAAGAGTTTGAATCTGTGAAGAAAAAAAAACCCAGGCAGCATCTGCTGTTGCTGTCTACAACAGATGTTCCCTAGATCACTGCTGCTGTGTGTTGTATTTGGTGGTATCCTCTAGAGAGCATTATAATCTGTGGCCAGTAGATGGAGCTAAAGATCTGCTTGGGTGAACAAGTAATGTTCAGTGGTAAAATATACTGTACCACATCCTTTTAGAACTAAGACAGAAACAGAAAAGGAATGTGTGGTTCAACAAAAAGTGTATTTAAACCCATCTCCTGCTTATAAGAGTGATGTCCCCTGCCACAACTTCACATTGGCGTCCCACCTTCTGGCTATTGGACCTGGACTAGTTTCCAACCCTTCCCTGGACTAGTTGCCCACCTGCCATCAGCAGCTACGTAGAAATTTACAGACCCAAAATAGTTGCTACTGTTACTATTATGTTCACCAGTGAACTAACATCACACCAGTACACCAGGGTATTAGAACGGATGTGTGGAGGTCCAGCGTCCCCTAACTAACTTTGTAGTATTTTGAGCAGAGTAGGATGGGTCCCCCCTTGTGAGCCTGGTTCCTCCCAAGGTGTCTTCCTCCAGCCCTGAGGGAGTTTTTCCTTGCCAATGTCGCACGTTGGCTTGCTCACTAGTGGGTCTATTTCTTATCCTTTGTTACTGTGTTGTTCACCTTTTTTATTTATTTATTTTATTTTTACAGCTATACAAATACATTGTCATTTGATTTGATTTATTAAGCCACATTACAACTACACACAAGCCCTGCTTTGCTGAAGCATTTAACCTATGGCTAGAATCATTTGGAGAGAACCATGTCTCAATCTGACCTGATGCCCCCCTCATTTTCTCCTTGGCTTCTCGTTTGTCCTTGCGCAGTGACACTAGTGCATTCCTGATGCTGTCCCTCTCTCTCTCCAGCTCCTCTTTCTCTCTCAAGTAGCGGCGTGCATCTTCCTGCGCTCGAGTTTTCCCATACCTCCCGTACTGATTCGCGTCTGAAAGGTAAAAAGGGCAGGAGAAAGGGTCAGGGGTCGGGCCAATGAGGGCTGTGGGAAGGTGGCAATGCTCTTAACACCTCCACCCAGCCCACAGTATGGAGCAGAAGAGCATAGGGTGGAGGGAGCTGTAGATCAAAACTCAAACGCCTTATAAAGCTCAGGTTGCAGAGTCTGGTAGGGCCATGCTGGAAAGGCCTTTGAAGTGATGGTGTGGGAACTCTCCCTGACCGCTTTAAAAACTGGTGAGAACAAGGAGAAGCAGCAAGTAGGCTTGTTAAAATTTCCCAGGAAATCGGGTCTTTTCACCCTCCGTGAATACATTTCACAATAATGTGAAATGTCAAAACACCTGGGACTTTACAGTAGACTCTGACTCTTCTTCAGAGTGGAACGTAGAAATAGTATAGTTCTACTAGTTCTAACTTATCTATTCAACCTCATAAAAGCCTTGTTACTTAATTGACTAGTTGGACCTGACATTCCCTAAATTATTCATACATATGTCAGTTGTTCTGAGAGCAGAAATGGGGGTCACTGGTAAAAACATACAGGTGTATACAAAAGCATTTTATAAATTGGGAGATTTTGCTTCCTACAGGTGGGGACAGGAATTCACTTTCGTTTGTATACTGACATTTTACAAGCTGAGAGATACAAAAAGTGACAGATTGTTGCACTAGAGAAATAATACAGGATTGTACATGAATACGACTCAGGTTAGACATTTTTCTATAATCATCCTATTATCTTGCCCGCTTAACCAAATTTATATAGTGCAGTTAGCATCACTCCAGCCCAGACAGGCCAGTCTCCATATTACAAGCCTGTCTACCATTTAAAATGATTTTACAGTACAAATGCTACATAATGTTGCCCTAACATTTGTAAAAATCAACAATTTTATTGGGGGAGCATATTTTCGTTGATTCCTATAAATCAATAATATATAATATTATCAACTGGGAAATTATTTATTTTAATTTAGTGCATTTGTGCAATGAGGTCAATGCTACAGCACTGACAGGTAGTACGGAAGAACTCACTGGAGCCGTGGCGCTTGAGGCTGATCTCAGACTTGCTTGTGCTTCTGTCACTGCTGGCGGAGCGTCGCTTCACCAGATTGCTATCCTTCAGTCGCCCCTTCACCTGCTTTATAGGGAAACAAAATGACATGTTAGGAAACCTTGCATTCTTTTGAAATCTTGGCATGAAGCAGCAGTGGAAATATTTAAGTAACTTTTTTATTATACTGTACTAAATATTGAGTTTACTTCTAACTCATGTCACATTGCTGGAAAGCCTGGATGTGTGTTATTTAACTGACGTTTTGAAAAAACATTGTAATATTTTTACCCCAATCCTACTAAATAACTACATTTGGTTATTTAAGTAACTAAAAGGGCAATAATGTTCACACAGGGCCAGCCAGCATTTCATATCCTTATGATCATGATCATTTATTAACTGTGTGTTTGTCTTTTCCTTACATATAAAATATTGTGTTTTGATTCAGAGGGACGTTTACACGTTTTATTACCTGTGAATTTGTACACCAGATCATATAACCTGTGTAATTTTTGTTACATTGAGGAAAACACATTTTTATATACTCTGTACTTCCACAAATTTCTCTTTTTCCAACTTTGATGACAAGCAGGTTTTACTTAAATATTTGAAAAAGGGGCTTTGAAAAGCTTTCATGCTTGTCACTGTTGATATCCAACAAGGTGATCAAATATTTGATATTATTTACCAAAGTAATACTGAAACAAGATGCTCTGTAGCACTGGTTTCAAATGATGTGCATCCAACCAGTGGTTTCAACAGAAACAAGGCCATGAGGCCAGGACTGTGGCTAAACATTTTTCAGATAAAAGAAACAAATGGTCTAGACTTTTATACAAGGCTTACTAGCAAAAGCTCAATTTATGAATATGTCTTCAATATGCCAGGAACGTGCTCTATGAACATTCAAAACATCATGTGTCATATAAAGTATGATAGTTAAAATAAGGTTGCAGTCCTTGGTGCACTGGCTTTATTTTACTGGTGCTGGAGAGGGTTCAGCAGGGGGTTAACAAGCTCCTCACAGGCCACAGGGTCTTATGATTCAGCTTGGCCTACCCTCTGCTGACGGCCTGCATGCAATAATCAGAATCATATATTCCAAACACACACACACACACAAAAAGGCAGAATGAAGACAAAGAAACGTTTCTAATGGGCTTGCTTGGTTTTGGTATTAAGAAAGAGGTGTCATATTTTGATGCAGACGGCCAAGCAGGCCTGTGAGAACCTCAGACAGCTGCAGATAAACCAGACGGTGTAATCCTTCATTGAAAAGGGACCGCACACACATACAGACTTCAAAGGGAAAGAGCTATCTAAGAGTATTTTGAGCCATATAAGAGTTAAGTAAGGGCAGTGAATCTCTGAGAGGAAGGTTGAATGGCTCTTGGGCTGCACTGTGTGCATGCATGAATATTTGATTGTGGACTCATGTCTACAAACCTCTGTTTCCTCATAAGGGACCTCATCATATGTCCTTGAATCTGTGGAGGTCGCCCACCTGAATTAGAAAGAGCGAATGAACACCATGAGAGAGGAAGGCTGGAAATGATGGAGTGAATGCCATTTGATTCTATCCACTCTTTTCTTGCTCACTCACAGGAAGGAGTGACGGGCAGCTGTACGGATGTTGGCGATGGTTTCCACATCTACATAATCGTAGTGCAGGGACTCTGGGTCAGCAGAGGAACCTGTTTCTGCCAACAACACTCCCAACCAGCGACCCATCTCTTCAGAGCAGCTCGCCTGTCACACAGCAATTCAGTGCACATAAACTTATTGAAGAAACTCCTTCTTGGTGCAAATCAGTGTACTTTACAAACAGGAGACTATGGCTGTCAAGACTTTGTCATCAGCACCATAGTGGTTACTTGATGCATCACATTTATTGATGTTAAAAGTGTAACTCCAAATAAAATGCAACATCCAAAATACTAAATATCACTTAGACATCTGTCATAGATGTACTGACATATGTATTGTATTGGGTCACTATCCTATTGTATTGTTACTATGTTTTGTGTATTATCACAACTGATGCATGTACTCATATATATTCCCCATAAATACTAGAACCCCGAAGGCCAACCTGTTTAGCTATACAGTGAAATTTACATGTAGATGTGTTAAACAACATGTGTTTCCTGCACTGTTAACAGTGGTTGTTTTGAAAATTCTAGAGCAGAAATATAAAGGCCAAGAATCAGAAGGTCACTCACAAACAGCCGAGCCAAAAAAGGTTCAGGAATAAACTCAAATTTGTCTTTATTTGAGATGTAAATATTAAAAGACTTTAGATATTTGTATAAATCCAGTGTTTTTGAGCTAAAAATGCAATAATCTTGAGGAGTTATCTGTAATGATTAGATTGAAAATTATATTTAAAATAATACATTCTTCAAAATACTTGACAGTAGTCCAAATAAAACAAAAAACAACCCTTTTATTATTTGTGTTATTTGTGTAATGGTATTATACCTTCTTCTATTCTAAACAACTGTTGTAAGTAAAGAATGAGAGGAAACAGCCCCTCTCTACTCATTTTTCTCTGTAACCCAACATCTGGGTCAGTGACATCATGGATGTAGGTTGAACATTAAAGGAGGATTAAAGGAGACATAGCAGCTGTATATCAAACGTTTGTATATCAAATTTCACAATGGCTCTTTGGAGATTATCACCAGGACTATCCACTGATTAATAAACAGTTAAAAAATGTCAGTAATTCCCATCTTTGGATATCCTCTGTACCTCTAAAGCCACCACTGCAGTCCCTCCTCTCAGAATCCTCAAGGCAAAGGGGTGCTTGGGCCCAAGGCCTGGGACCACTTCACAGCCACGCAGGGCTACGGTGTTGTGGGGACTCGGCCGATCACTCTTCTCCTGGTAGAGGTACAGGGAGCCAGATCTCACTTTACACCATTTTTCCTTCCAGCACTGATTCACAAGAACACTCAGATAACCTGCCAAAATAAACACATTTTTTTAAACAATATATTATCCATTTTATCAGACATAAACATACTGTTTGTGTATTTCAGAACTATACAATTATTGACTAATCATTCTTAATGCCTGATAGATACACCTTCTCACTATCAACCAATGAAGAGGGTAGAGTGTGATGTA
Organism: Acestrorhynchus altus; assembly: GCA_034509495.1. Lineage (NCBI taxonomy): Eukaryota > Metazoa > Chordata > Actinopteri > Characiformes > Acestrorhynchidae > Acestrorhynchus > Acestrorhynchus altus. Next base: position 15,557,675 of record CM067512.1, on the reverse strand, counting down.
CTGATGCAAGAAAATGCTGTGTAACACACATGCTGTGGTTGAAAACTGATCACTGAAAGGGCTGAAGGATATCTGACTAACTGTTCAGGAAACCTGTATTCCCTACAAATACCAAAAATATAAAGCTGACCAGTAAGTGTACATAGCCAGATTTAAAATTAGATCCATAAATATTTGGACAGTGACATCATTTTTGTAATACATTTTTGCAGCTTTATTTCGAGATGTCTAATGTCATTTATGAATTATAGACCATTTCTTTTTCAAGTCCGTCACTTTTCACTGACTTACAAATGAATGAGAAGAAATTGTGGTCAGATATGGACATAAATTAAAGACATAAAAGTATGGATTTATTTTTGTTGTTGTTGATTCGAAGTGTAGGATTTGTATGTGGTAGCTATGCATGGAGCCAACAATATGGTAAAATATAACACAGAAATGAAATAATATGTTTGTTATTACTTTTGAAAATCTGAAAATACATAAAAGTAGTAATAATCCCTAAATAATTAGCTGAAAGTGTTAGAGGCTATCTGTGACAGCATAGCAATGGTTGAACAGGAACAGGAACAAATTGGCTTGTACCACAACGAGGGTCCTCATTAAATGATGTAGTTCGAGTATCTCCAGGTAGAGGCGGCTTTCTTTTGGAGAAACTGATGATCCTGGTGATTTTAAGCCCTGCTGCTCTGCTCATTGTGCCTGAAAGAGCCCCACGCTTGGTCTTACCTAAAAATAAATAAATAAGTAAAACTAACACACATTCACATCTATTGTAATTAAGCTCAGAGAAAGGTAAAGGAGTAACATCTTGCTATTCTAGACAGAAAAAAGTAGACTGTCAAAGGGGTAATCTTAACAACACTGTAGAGAAATTAGGCCAAAGACACCACTAGGCAAAATGAGAACACACATACACATATCCTGCTCAGCCACTTCCCGTCTTCGATGGAAAATGGAAAGTGGAATGAGGCCATTGTGAAGTTGAAAAAAAGCCTTTAACACCATTATGTGAATACAACGGAAAGTGTATTCCAGAGGGAATGTGCAAAGGATAGCAGTCGCCTCTCAAAAGGAATCTCACCATTTTCCCGAATGTCTCGGCCACTCTCTCCACTGGGCACACTGTCCGAGTCAGCTGATAGTCTCTATAGAAAAAACACCACCGTCTGAACAAATCCAGTGACTTAATGAATACACAATTGCAGAGGTTCCTAGAGTACCACTGTATTTGGTACCTGGAGTATACCTGGGGTGCATACTTTGATCTAATGCAGTCATGACTTCTTCCAAAGTATTTTATAAAGTGTAAAAAAGGAAAAAATCTTCTTGGTGAACATGTATTGATTATCTATGATTGATTATGTTTTTCAGGCAGATTTACAGGTCATTCTTGTAGTGAGTCTGATGGATACATTTCAGTGCTGTCACCAGTGAGGGTTATCTGGAAACTTTAACATGTTAATTTTCTATATTTATTTGCCAAGTCTGGCCTCAACTTCCTCCCGTAATCTCTCTTTTGTTGTGATTAACATGAATCAATTGATCAATCAAGCATTAGCTCTAATGAATATATATATATATATATATGCTACTTAGTCTTTTATGAACTATAACATTATATATTTTAGTGATTTTAGTCAGGAAGCAGACTCTCAGCTCACCACACCACCACAGTCTACCCCTCAGATCCCAGTGCTAAATCAGGCTAAATGTGCTTCATTTCCTACCAGTCTCTTGCACAGACACACACACACACACACACACACACACACACACACACACACACACACACACACACTTATAGACATGCAACAGTTATCTTTCTCACACATTACGTGTTATTTACAGCTGCCAGAGAGTGATTTACTGCTCTTAGTGTGACACCTCCTAATCAAAGCAGATGGTGAGCATGCTCTGAGCATTTAGCCTTCCAGACTCCCTGTCAGAATGTTTACACACACACACTCACACGCACTGCAGACAGACATCACTTTCTGCAGGAGAAAAAGCTTTCTCTTATTCTGAGCTGCAGTGGATTGTCATTGTCATAAACCCCTCTAGGTACCCTTTGCATCATGTGATCATTTTGTCAAGCATTCTCATAAATCTCATAAAATCCTGTTACATTAAAATCAAGTTTTATAGAGAGCCTGCATTTAACCTTTATACCGTTTCAACCATTTAAAGTGTTATGTGTGAATTATTACTGTATTTTTTAGTCCGTGGCTCCCCCATATTTTTGTAATATGAAGGTGTAATTCACACTTTGTGCCCTATATAGGACATGTTTTACACTTGCATTTCTGGACAAGCTGAGAGACACAGTCTCTGAACATTAGTTCACTTCACACAGTGCAGAAATAGCTACTGCAGTTCAATCAGGTGGAAAATGCATTAGAAGGCCTTTTAAAAATTTGCTTTATAGACAGTGTTAGGGTTTAACGGTTAATAGAACTAATTAACATACATGAAAATTAAGAGAGCCTTTCCTTCTATACTGATGAATTCAGAGACACAGTGTTTTGCATGTTGAGAACTCAGAACGGAAAATGTGTCAACTGTTATAATCATGATGAAAACCTTTGGAGGGATATCATTTGTTCATTAACACAACAGTTTTATTGAGATCACCATTTGGATGACCATCAAATAAACATTTAGTCTTATGGGCCATTCCATGTATGTTATGCTCTCAGTGTGGATGCTATCCAAGTGTGTGGACGAATTGTAGGAGACATTTACTGTATGTATAAGATTGACTTTGAGGTTACAATGAAGTTCACCTTGTCCAACTCTATTTTTCTAGGGATCATGGGAGATGTAGACCTGTCCAATCCATTCCCTGGATTGCTTACTTCACGCACCACCTAAAATCACACAGAGAAATCAAACATCAGTAGACCTCATCAGTGCATCAACAGATTCAGCCACACTCGGGGTGCCTCCACCAAAGGAATTCTTCTCTTGTGCAATATTGTCTCTGGCCTGCACTCAGGATACGTCTGTTAAGCTCTGTGTGTATTCTTAATAGATGGTCACACAGCTCTGGTTGTATGACCTGAAAAATCCTTTAGAAGGCTTACCCGAAGCCATTTCTCAGCCTGCTCCTTGCTCTGGACAGCCAGCACCAGCACCTCTCCTGTAGACAGGGAAAAGCGTAGCTCATGCTTCTTCTTCCGCCCATCCTTGGGCACATAGATGACGTTACACAGGTTGAGAGGCAGGTCCATGTACGGCGATTGGTCCTTTGAGCTTTTGTAGCACTGGCATTGAAACAAAGAAGGTTCATTATCACAGGGGTGAGTGATCAGGGCCCCTGCTGGACCACATTTTTACCCTAACACATCTTCCAACACATCTATACCATGTATTCTGTGCTTTTCTTGGCTTGGTACATACATGTTGGGAACTGGAAAAAATGTGGGATGTTCTAAAACACAAAACCGCATGTACAAAGATGAAGTATAGAAAGCCTATAACCAACAACAACCAATGTTCCAAAAATGCGTTGTTGCTTTTTATTACTCATTTTTCCCTAACTCTTCTTTCCAAAATAGTTTGTTTCTAATAAAAAATATAACTGCACAGATCAGTGAGTACAGGATACAATTCCATACTCAAAAGCAGCCTCTAGTGGGAAATTGTCAGTGTTTTTCTTTCAGGAAGAATGAGCATGAACCTGGCTCACCTGCAATCTGTTCTCACGAATGACAGTAAGCTGTTTGGCCCACTGGCCAAAGCGTTTCTTCCTCAGCAGGAAGGCACAAATGCGGCAGTCCCTCACTGGGGCCATGGAGTTCTCCTCTGAGGGCCAATGGTGAGTTAAGCGCTGACTTTTCTCCTCCTCTTCCTCATCATATGACTCATAAGAGCTGCTCAGAGCATCTGAATCATTGTCTGGGTACCAAAAATACAACTCTTAACATTTAACTCTTCCCAAATAATGGCAAAAAAACATGATATGACTTCCAGACTCACAGGAATTTTTGCGACGGCCATTCATGCAGGTAGTCGGGTAGTTGTTGTCTGCGTCTTCATAGTACCCATCCTCAATGGAGTTAGGAGGACTGGAGCTGCCTAGGGGTTAGCAGGATCAGGTGGTAAAGGTCACATTTAAAAAAGGTCAGATTGGTCTAAATCTTTGAAGCCAAAATCCAATAAGATGCATACAATGCACACACCAGTCACAATAGTTTTAGGCCAATAATTGAGATCATCAAATGTTGTGATTATTTAAATAGCACTCTTTTGTTCTCTTCCACATGCTGTGATTTTTTTATTTGCTTTGCATTTTTTACTCTAAATTATGGTTTAAAATGTATACAATTATATAGAAATTACAAATTAGTGCACTAATAATGAATTTATTAACTATACATGTGAATTATCTGAACTCTACTTTGAAAAATGACATTTTGGTCTGGAAAAGAATGCTGTGATGCATGCAAAGTAGATCAATAAACTCTGGTACTGGAAGATAGCACACTTGGTAATCATATAGTAATTACTAATACAGTAGAATTTTATGAAAAGTGTATTTGTTCATAATTTATTTAAAAGGTAAAAAAGTGAAGTGAAATATTACAAGCCTTTTTTGTTTTACTTTTAGCAATATGACTTATAGCTCATAGAAATCAAAATTATGAGAATATTTAACTAAAAGTGAATTGCTATTCAAATATTATAAATACTGCATCTAGTTCAGCACACACAACCAAAATCATGAGGGTGATCATCAGAAAATTAACATCTACTCCTGCCACAAAGAGGATAATCCACTGGCTGTTCACAGACTGCTGTATCAAAGCATATATAAAGGAAAGTTGACCAGAAGCATAAAATGTGGTGGGAAAAGGTGCATGAGCGACAGGGATGACCACAGCTTTGAGAGGGTTGTCAAGAACAGTGGGAGAGCTTCACAAGGAGATTTTAGAGCATTTCATTTTTCCATTTTTCCAACTCCATATGGAGTTGCAGATTTCTGATTTTTGTAAGCTCTAGGGAATACTGCTAAACAATAAAGTGAAACAAAATGTCCACCTTTTTTAAGTAATTGTTGGTTTAGCTTTACATTTCTCCAAATGGATGGATGAAGTTTTTTTAGATCTTCCATTAAACATCATCCATACAAGAACTATGTATGAAATATTGATTTCAGTGGAGCAACAGTTCTGGGGAGACAAAACTCACTGCGGCTAGTGATGTATTCTGGCATGGTTCCTGGGCTGAGTGGCACAGCTTCCTCATAATAATCCTCTGGAGGAGGAGTGTTGGGAAGGGGAGGGGGCAAGTCAGCTGTCCTCTGGTGGAAAATGAGTGAAACAAAAGCGTTAAATCATCTGCCTTGCTCCACAAGTCCCCTCTCAATCAACATCTGCTTTTTCATAGTCCCGTTGCAAAGAAGCCAACCATGATGGCAGAGAACCACCAGTCAGCAAGTCAGCCTAATAACAAATATGTGACCCCTGCAGCAAATAAAAAATGAGAAGCCACATGCTACACAAACAAGTAAAACAATACATGGCAGTCTGTAGCGATGAGGATTGTTGTAATAAAAGGCGCACTGCAAGGACAAGCCCCTACACAAAAACACAGTTAATATGTGTATATGGAAAGCCTGGAAGAGCTCTTTCCCTCTTTAAGCCATCACAGCCCTTCAGGGAGCAGGCCATGGGATTGACTGGACAGTGATGTGGGACAGTGACTGACTTAAAGATGGCTAGCTGGCCCTCAGTCTACTGTGCAGATGGAGAGAGGCTCTGGTGCTAGATGATTAATCATCCTGCCATACCTCACCCTGACAAAGCACCACCCTTATTACAAACTGAAACCAGGGCTTATATTTCACTCAAACACGACCACCGCCTCCGGAAAAATACTTAGGAGTTGAAGAAAAGGGATAGTTATGAGAAGGTGGTTCCTTACAGGTTTAGAGGAAGATGTTTGTTCTGTTTGGCTTGGGTCTTTCTTTTGCTCTTCTAATTCAACTTTGAGGTCAACAAGGTCACAATCTGTAGAATGAATGTTAACACTTTAGTACACACAATTATCAGTAAAGGTAGGGAGTGCTGAGTGAAGCAGGTCAAAGCTGCTCTAACTTACCAAACTTCTCAAAGAGGGATTCCACAAAGCTTGTGCCATTTCTGTAGACAGAGGTGTTCATATACATGTAGTCTGTTCCAGTAACTGAAAGATGTGGACATTGTGGTAATAAAAAGATAAAGAAAAGAAAAACAAATCAAACAAATGTTAATTGACAAACTCCTTTCCTGAACATCTCAAATGGTCCTGGTCTATAACTAAAGATTGTTGAGTTTATTTGTCATTGGAATTGCAGTTAATTTGATCATTAACTGAGTAGTCAGACTTTACATCTCTATAATAAAAAATGACCTAGTCAAACAATAACCAACCACAAAAGATGGCTCTGTATCTTTAATAGTACATACAGTAATTCAGTGCTTTACAATACCTTTTTTAATATCATTTGACCATAGCATAATTTGGTTTCAAATGATTAAACTACACTTGATACATGTATCAGAATCAAACTTATAGTAATAACAATCCTGTAAATCACACCTTTTATATATAAATATAAAAATCATCAAGAACCACCTGAGGGCTGTAACTGTTTCAGCAGATTCCTAACTGCACTCTTCTTCTCTTCTGTAGCTGAGCTCAAGGTCTCCTGGTCAAGGAGCTTCAGCAACAAGTTCAGCTCAGTCACCAACAGTTCCATAGCTGAGGATCAAAGGTCAAAAAGTCTCAGAATATTTCAAAAAACTTCAATCAGACTACCTGCAATCACCTAGTGACCGCAGCATGACAACACGGATAAAAACATCTGTCAGCAGAGAGACAGAAGGAGTGTCACTAATGTTGATTTAATGCACATTTTATGGTGGATAAGCTCATTTAACACTCCGCCTCTCATGTGCTTCTTGGGGATGTATGGTTTGGTGTAACCTTATATTCCACAGGGTGTCTTCACTACTATCAGAGGAGAGTTGGAGTTATAAACAAAAAAGATGACAACAGGTTAGTGGCCTTATAACTTCGAACAGGTTTGGACTTCATGTCCCAGTAGGTCTTCGGAGTTCTTGTCCAGGTCTCTGTGGGACAGGATAGTCCGGCCAGGCTGACTCAACACCTCCTTCCTTAAACACACATATGGCAACAAAGACATGCCCTTTAACATGTGGCAAGCTGCCCACCCTTTTGGGCAAACACCCAGAATACATCAGGAGATTATATATCCCAAAGACACACACCTACTCTAAACATTTACTTTTAAGACCCAGAGCATAGTACAGTGGTACGGGAATATAGCAGTAAGAGCCTTTCTTGGTATCAATCTTTTAACTGTTTGTAAGGTCTCTGACACACCAAGTCATATGTCGGCTGCAAAGTGCCAACAAGTGTCACTTCATCTATATATAGTTTTTGCAATGTATTCACAGTTGCCACTAGTTTTTTGTGTTTTTCGTGTTAGTGTCCATGTTAGTATCCATTCAGTTGATACTCAGTTGAATAGTACTGATTTCTTCGATACTATCTTGATGTGTCAAAGTCAGAACACTCCTGCCTTTATTGTATGCATGAATATGATGCTGGAAATATATCGCTATGTTAAATGAACAGTTCTCCAGGTTCACAGCAACTGCACCTCAGTCCTGGCTAACAAAGAGCAGCTCAGTTAACACTGGAGGAGAGACATACATAGTCTAACACTCCTGGGAAGCTGCAACAGATGCTGCCGCCCACAAACTGCACAGTCGGCAAACCAGTCTATGCCTGCTAAGCTGCATGCTTCCAGTTCTTATTGGCGACCAACAAATGTTAATGCAAAACCAGTGCTTCTGGACCTGCATAGTGAGCAAAAGGACCAAAAAACACAATCAAAAATGCCTTGCCTGCAAGTTCAAACAAATCTACCACCAAGTTTTTGGGGGGTGCAATAATAAATCAAGAGTTTCATACACATCCCTGAGGGCCGAGTGTTCCAGCAGGAGGCCTACTGGTGTGGGTGGATTCTCCAGGCTTTGTTTGAGGAAAAATAAATGTGCTCTGCGAAACACCTCTTGACCCAGAGGACATGAGATCATAATCAACAGCACGGCCCACAGCGCTCACACTGCTAAGGAAAGGGAAGAGAGAAAAGAGGGGGAGAAGTCAAAAAGGAGCGGCTGTGATTGTCTGTGTCCATCATGCAGCTGGACAGCTTGGCTCAGACAACGAGGGAATCCAGCCAAGGCGTCTACCTCAGGGTTTGGAGGCTTACAGAGATAAACAGGCGTGATGGGTCACAACCTGAATCATTTTCATATGCCAACTACTCAGAAAATGAGCTACGCTCTTGAATTTTTTATTCATATACAGGTAGAGAGTAAACTGGAAAGAAAGAGCAAGAGCAGTAAGAGTAGATGGCAGACAGATTGGTACATTTCTGGACCATTCCATGTTTTCCTTCAAAATAATCAAAGCTCTTAAGACAATGTTTAGACTCTGAGAGGCAAAGCTAACAGGAAGTTTTTCATGTCAGAGTAAAAGAATGATGACAGAGCTCTGAAACATACTTCAGCTGACCAAAGCAAGCTCCACCCTCAAATGTCTTCTTTTGTGAAGCTGAATAAGAAATGAATAAGAAAACTTCAACTTGCTTTCATCAACTGAACTTTTAAAACCTATTTTTTTTTTCATATTATTTAAAAGATTGTTTGACATGATGTTCCCATCTCTGATGTCATGTATGTTGCAACTTGCATGACCCCTGGAAATTTAATTTCATTGTATTGATTTTTTTTTGTAATTAGATATTTTTTGATATCATCTCTGCCATATAGAACTTTTTGAGCTCTTTCCATTCAGAAAGGCTGTTAACAATTTCTCTGAAAGGAAAAGTGGCAGCATTCCTTTTTGAAACCCTTGGCTCAGCCTCAGTCCAGCTACACTACTCCCTCATGCTGTTTGTGTATGTTTCAGTTTGTTAACTGTGAGGGGAATCTGTCACCTGATACTAAATGTGCGTAAATGTTTATTTTTACAGAAACACAAAATGTTAATGCTTCTTTTCATGCTTAAGGAACATACATGTTAAGAAATTGTCTTATGAGTGTTTTTCAACCAACACTCAGTTGCTGATAACACAATGATTGGAGACCTTTTGCTGACACTTCCAAGCTGAGCCTTCACTGAAGAGGACAAGTCCTTATGTCAATGTGAGTCAACATCATCTTTCTCCATGGGGAAGGTGAAGAGTTTATGGGCTGCACAGAAACACACACGCGAAACATATACTGTTGCATGAATACACCCACATACTGAAATTATTTATCAGAAATATAGGTCACTAGAACTGAATTGAAACAGGCTCACTGGCTTTCTTAATTCCAGGGCAACAACAGCAATCAGAGAGGCCTTTATTTGCTGTTGATTCTTGTTCTACAAAAACACCTTACTTCCTCCTGCCATGCACTTCAGCTGCCTCTGGGCAGACTCTGTCTAGTGTGTGTATGTTGTTCAAGCATGCATGTTTGAATGTTTAAAACTTCTCTATTCAGACGTGTTGACACAGAGTGCCTGACATCACAAAGAAAAAGGCCAGTTAAGCTCACCCCACTGCCCTAATGATGACCCCTTCCAGGAGACATGGTTGAGTAGCAACTTAATGTGCCACAGCAACTGGGATTGGGTAAAATGTTCAGAAAATCAAAGAATCATGAGCTATGCAGTTCAAGTAGAGGTACCAACACATCAAAACAATGAGAAGGAAGTGTGGTAAAGTGTATTAGTCATGGTTAGTCACACATGAGTGTGAAATCTAGTTGTTAGTTGGAAAATATGCTGTAACTGAGAATCTAACGAAGCTATCTAACGGTATCAGAGAGCAAAGGAAGTCTTCACTTTTGTAGGTAGGTATGCCTTATATTACAGTGACTTCCAGCTACATTCAAAGTGATGATGATGGTCCCATATGTAGAACCTTGACAAATATACAGAATCATATGGATGCTTTGTACTGGTGGAAAAGCTTTTGAATATATTTCTTCATACATTTGACCAATAACTTCATCAGATTTTCACACAAGACCTAAAAACTACAGGACAACCAAACAAATGAGACAAATGTATTATACATGGTCAATTATTTACTGAGGAAAATTATACAATATTACAAATTAGTGAGGGGAAAAAGTATGTGAACCTTTAGGATTAGTATATCATTAGAAGGTGAAATTAAGTGTCAGGTGTTTTCAATTAGGATAGGATGACAGTCAGCTTTGAGTGGGATAAATTTAAAGAATTTTAAATTACTGTTTAAATTTAAAGAATAGGGATTAATCAAATTCTGATGTATAAATGGGATTTATGATCACCTCAGAACTGTTGATGCTCATCAGGTTACAAAAAAAACAACATTACAAAACCATCTCTAAAGAGTTTGGACTCCACCAATCCACAGCTACTATAAAATGAAGGAAATGCAAGACCATTGTTACCCTTCACAGAAGTGGCTGACCAACAAAGAGCAATATGTGTAAAAGTCCATGAGATAACAAAGGAAGCCTTCTTTAAAAAAGTCTTGACTTGGTATGAAAAAAAGTACTGGTGCAAACACTGGTGTCAAAACATCATGCTGCTATATTTTTGATATTTGCACCAACATTACACAGCCTTTTACACACAAGAATCACACACTGGATCATTCTGCAGGTGTCTGAATTTTTTTTGGAGTTAATCTGTTTTTGAAAAAGTAGCATAAATGTTGAGCAAGGCCTAGGTTTACTCCAGCCAGGTTACACAGCATGTCCTAAGATCTTAATGAAAAAAAGTCTCCCCTAGGACCAGTTACAACTAGCTTAAAGCAACACCAGTGCAATGAAGCATATACAATTCCCACAGTGATACTCTGTGGAAATCTCTCACTGGTGGAGATCAAACAATCTGAGCTCCTCTTTATCTTCTGCTGCACCTGTGGAGGGTCACTTCCAAAGCCAAGCACAACATGGGCCTACATGCCCATTCCCCTCCCAAGAGCTGCACATGTGGTACTCTCTGATAATACACCACATCAAAACACTGTACTGCACACACAGAAATCGACACCAGTGCTCCAAGCCGTGGCCAGCCAAACCTGCGGGCTCCACTGATGGCAAGGGTGTTTGTTGTTTTCCTTCAGATCAAGCCTGTCCTAAGCCTTCTCAGTCTGTCTGCGAGATCTGAGTGGCCTATAACAGATGATTATCTATTTTTCTTGCTCATGCTGCCTTGTAGCTGGGACCAGAATGTTCAAGATGTATTGAGGAATCTGGCATTGGAAGCAGTGTTTTGGTGGTTTCCCCTCAGCTGAACTAGTGCTTTCAGCACTCACCACCTCACACAATGGTTTTAAAGCCTGGACGCATTCCTCACCTAGTCAAGAAAGCCCACTCAAACACCTTTAAGCTGACAAAAGCAGAGGCAGTAAATGGAGAGAGCAGTTTGCCCTCTTGTGAAAATAACAATGTCACCCAAGAATGCACTAAAAACCAAACCAAGTGAAAAACAATCTTGTGTATTGTGCATTGTACAGGGTGGTAAAACAGACTTGGCTCAAGAGAAGGAAGGAGTTAAATATCGCTATCCATGAAGTCCTTCACAGAAAAAGACTGCAAATGCAGTTACCATTTCTAATTTCTCCAGGAACAGGTGTTTGATTTGATTTAGCACACTCTGATTCAGATATTCTCCATTTACAATCCAGCTCCACCAAACTGATACGCTTCAGCCCAAAGGGGTGTCATTCAAAGTAATTCGAGAGCTGTCCAGTACTACATCATTGGCAGGAGGGAAAAAAAGAAAAAATTAGAGAATGAGTTATAAAACACCTACCAGCAACAGCTGCTGAGGAGGCAGCCAGGCCCACCATCTTCCACCAGGCTGGAGAAAAGTTATATAATCAGCCACTGCAAAAGAGCTGTAAATATCTAACTGCTGCTCAGAGACAATGGAATAGCACACTGGGGTTGAGCCAGACAGTAAATGAGGCAATGGCTTTACCTCTCTCTCTAGTAAGGGTAGTGTAGGGGAATTTACCCTCCCTTTCAGCTCTGATGTATCACTGGGGGAGGTGCTGTGTGTGTGTGTGTGTGTGTGTGTGTCTGCCTGGTGGAGGCACCTGGGATATGCCTTGTGTAAACACACACACACACACACACACACACACACACACACACACACACACACACACACACACACACACACACAGGTATTACTACATTTGTGAGAACCACCACTTACTCAGTACTAAGTATCGCTGACTATTATTATGTCCACACTGAGATATTAGTACAGCTCCAAAAATTAGAATATCACAAAAAATCATAATTTCAAAAAGGTAAATTACATGTGAGATATTACATAAGTGAGATATTTCAAGCCTCTTTAGCATAAAAGTATGGCTTTTCATCATGAAAATCTGAAAATGTATCTATCTGCAAAGGAAACCATTAAACAGTATCAAGTAAAAGGTATCAAATGTTTTGCAAATTTTGTATTGAATTAATCATTTCCCGTATCATGTGCTACCGTGCATCTGTTTGCAGATTGCACCTTGTTATGTTACAGCCTTATTCCAAAATAAATCATTTTTTTCTATCAGAATTCTACACAATACACCATAATGACAAATGTTTGTTTGAAAATTGAGCTCAGGTGCATTTTGTTTCCATTTATCTTCCCTCAGATGTTTCTACAGCTTGATTGGAATACAGCTGTGGTAAATCCGTTTTGTTAAGGCACACACCTGTTTATATAAGATCCCATAGTAGACAGTGCATGTCAGAGCACAAACCAAGCCCTGAAGTCTAAGGGATTATCTGTAGACCTCTGGGACAGAATTCTATTGAGACACAGATCTGGGGAAGGGTATGGAAAAAAATTGAACATGGAAAAAATAGGAAAAAATATGTAACAAACTGATTTTGAGAGGTTCTGCAAAGAAGAATGTAGGGAACTTCCCAAAAACAGGTGTGCAAAGCTTGTAGCATCATTCTTGAAATGACTTGATGCTGTAAATTGCTTCCAAAGATGCTTCAACAAAGTTGTGAATACTTATGTACATGTTAAATTTGTGTGTGTGTGTGTGTGTGTGTGTGTGTGTGTGTGTGTGTGGGGGGGGGGGGGGGGGGTTATATAAATTTACAAAGATTTCAAACAAACTTTTTACACTTTGTTATTGTAGGGTATTGTATGTAGAATTTTGAAATAAGGTGGTAACATAAAAAATATGCATACTTTCCTGATGCACTGTATACTGGTAGTATCACTACTAAAATATGATACATAAACTAATGGAAATGTTTTGTTTATTATAGAAAATACATCAACTCAGGTCTTCATTGTCACACTGTAATGATGTCATTTTTTTTGCACTGGACTTGTGTTCTTGCACAAAAAAAAAAGTTACCTTGCAAGAACTCATTTGCAAGAAAACAAGTGTGGAAGACTGTTGATATGTGCTGTGTATCAGCTTAGCTTAGGTTACCACAGGAGAATAGGGGAGCGTCAGGACATAACAGACTAAACTGTAGTTTTTTAACTACTTAAAGTAATTTTTTTAATTAACCAAGATTTGACTATCACCAATTTCCTGCCTCATATTTAAAAGGAGAAGCAGGTACAGTGTTAATTAAAAATACAAGCACTTAAAAATGTGCAATTATGGGTCTGATTATCTGCCATAACATCTATGATGAATTTTGCACAATGAATTTTGAATGCTGGGTTTGTTCTCATTGGTAAGTCACAAAATAATGCATTTTCAATGTTTTAATGTGGAGCAATAGCACCTTTGGGACCTTTAATCATTCTGTGTAAATGCATTGTTGAGTACTGGAATGCAGCTTGGGTAGTGGAAGATGACGTCAGCTTGAGGACACAAGAATACATAAGAAAGCATAAACAGCCAATTATTTCTGTTGGGGGATACTACTTTAGATAAAGCTAAAAAAGGCTGGATGATGCCTGATGGAAGATATTTAGTTTGCAGTTCCACTCTTAGTCTTTGAGAGTGTGAGCAACCATTTGAGACTGTAACACATATACTAGCAGACAGCAGATTTTGCTTGTTTTATACAACAAATGTCAAATGTATTAAATAAACATTATATTGGAGTCTCACATATCATAACCATCACAGTTCTACTTTCAATCTTGTCTAAATCCTGTCAGTTCTCATCTTAGAAAGTTGTAACAACAATAAAATATTATTTCATTTTCTTTTTATAATTTTATGGAACTGGATCTATTAAAGGTTGAACTTTCTGTGAACACTTTTTTTTGCGAGAACCAGCAAAATATGTTATCATGATTTATCATCATGATTTTTGGTCCTCACAAAGGTTCAAAACACACACACACACACACACACACACACACACACACACACACACACACACACACACACACACACACACACACACACACACAAATCCTGAGTGACAGTGTGAAGGCATGCCCCATCCATAAACCCTGACCAGATCTGCACAGACAGTGATTAAGGCCTGCTCTGCAACTTCACTCTTCACTCAATTGAGGCAGCTTTGACCCACTCACTCTGAAAAAGTGAGATCAAAATTCCAAAAAAGTCTTTATTGTCAATGTTGCAATAAGGTAAGATAAAGCTTTATTAGTCCCACAGTGGGGACATTTACTATATGTACAAGACATGCAGAGAATTGAAAATTGAAAATTCTCTCAGACCCACCATTCAGTAATAAACATTAAATAAACACTAATATATTCAGTAATAAACATTAAATAGACACTATACACATTAAAAATATAATATAAAAATATAAAGGTCCCATTAACATGGCATAGGCACCTAACAGATTAGGTCTGTAGGTATGGCTAGTGCAATTATAGACAGTACTGTAAATTGGAATAGGTGGGTCAAAGTGATCATGTGCATAATCTGAAGTGAAATAACTGAAGAACTTGCTCTTCTCCACATGCAGCCAACTCACTTTATCGGTGAGTGGACTATATCCAAGAAACAAAGCAGACTCAGGACTTCAAGACACTGTAATCTAATACACAATGGAATCATTCTCCAGCTATGCTCAGGTGAGTCTGACTTCCCCTCATTGTGCTCACTCATGTGAAGTGGAGTCAGTTGCTGCCGTGCACAGGCCGCTCCAGCCCCCGGACTGCTCCAGACTGCTGTGCAGGATGGAACATGCCAAGAATCTAAGGGCAAACTCACAAGTGTGTGTGGTTCATCATAGGTACACACGAGCACACACACACGCACGCTCAGATAAGCCCTTCATATCAGTGGCTCCATCTCTCATCTTCTGAAAGCATGAAAGCAAACACTTTTTCTGTCCTTTCTACAGTTAACACTCCCAAAAGCATGTCCTCTTAAAGAGACAGCAGAGACGCTGTGGGATGACTCTATGAATTGCGTGCTGAAAGCAGGGCAGACATAACCCCACAAGATCTAACAGCACATAAAGATCAAAGTTAGGCAACTGTGTATTATATTTATGATATTTTAAAAATATGGTCTCACATCTCAAGCAGACAGAAAAACCTTTATCATTCGGTTTAACAAAAAGAGGACTAATAAAAGAGAAATTGAGTTCAATAATCCTTTCACCAGATGCTCGTCATGACCTAGCAGCTCTTTAAATCAAGATATTGATATTTTTCAATGCTGTCAATCAGAACAAACAAGCTAGCTTTACACTGTAACTGTTGTGGATTTCCAAGATTTTTCAAAATGTGTGGACAATCCAGGTTTCAAGATAGAAAAAATAATTCAGAGTGGTTTTTACAATGACAGTGACAGAAACCATGGGCGACAATCTACATTGTAAATGCAGCCATTTTATTTATTAGTTGTGGTCAGAAAATGCATATGTATATCACAATACCACAACACAAAAATATTTCCTGATGCTCAATATGTCCCAACATTTACTTATTTGACATCTGAAGTTAAAATCGACAAAAAGAACAGTATTGAATCCAATTAATCAGTAGTTGGTAAGTGTTCTAGGAAAACTGATATTCACAGCATAACCAGAAAACTATACTGCGACACTGAGGTTCTGATTATTGAAGGATTATTTTAATGAAGAACAGCTTTGTTTGATTCAAGCTGCTCGAGTTCCTCAGTTGAATCTGTGTTTGAGTTCTCCGTGTTGCGTCCATGTCACAGACTGAGTCACATGACTACATACCTGATAGTATGTTGTTATGGGCACAGTAAATAAATACACAGTGGAGAAAATATGAATGCAATTAAAAACAAAATAATAGAAATAATGCACATGGGCAAGTTCAAGCTGATTAGAGGTTCTGAATATCAGTTTTGATTCATGTATGATTCATCATGTTACATCGACTTATTATTTATTATTAACATGAACGATGAGCAGTGGGAAATCTGGAAGAAAAAAAATGCCTCATACTCAGCACTACCTGTACAGTTCCACCCCAAATTAATTTTTAAGATCTTAAAACTTTATGTGAAAAATGCCATAAATAAGGTTTCAGGCATCCAGTTGTAATAGTTACACCTAATAATTTTCTGCAGAAACTTTTTGACCGCAACTGGTAAATTTCCAATTCCTTTCTTTACATCTTAATTAGAAAGAAAATCTTTTTTTTTCTTCAGACATATCCACATTTTTTTGGAATAATGTAGCTAGAAGATAGAAGATACTTGACTGAACTGTAGCAAATAAACTGGATTAAGAAAAACACGATACACAATATAATTTTCTGAACATATAGCAGAGATCAATTAAGAAACGTTTGAAACACGTTCAACTAAACATTTCATTACAGTAAAATGAGTCTGGATTAACTGAAAGAGGGGCAGCACACTTTAAATGAAAATTACTACAATAAGTATAGAATTTTTTATTTGGGTGGGAATTTTTAAAGAATCTGCCTTTACACCCACAAACTCATGTTACACCCTTCTCACAGAGCACTGTTCAATCCATAATTTTAAACTAGAAGGATGATGGCACAACTGCAACCTACCAAGACATGGCTGTCCACCTTAACCAACAGCCCAGACAAATCTGGCCTTTAAGGAAAAGGACAGAGAGCAAGAAAACAAGCCAAAAGAAGTCCTGTTTGCAGTTTGATACAAGCCATTAAGGGGACACAACAAACATGTGGAAGGGACAGATGAGACCAAACATAGTTTTCAATGACAGAAAACTAGCAATCCACATTAACCTGAACACACCATCCCACAGTGAAACATGGTGGTGGCAGATTCATGCTGTGGGGATGCTTTTCTTCAGCAGGGAAACGGGAAACTGGTCAGATTTGAAGTCTGTTTATTGACTGAGAGTACACAACATAATGTTTTTGATTTACAAATGCAGTTTGCACAATAATGATCACTGAGGAATAAGCTTTCAACACGTAGTATTTTAGCTTCAGTGAAAAGCTAAAGAAGCAAACACACCAAACATGTCTTGACTCCTACGTTTGGGGTAGGAGTGGAATGTTGCCGAATTATTGCTTTAAGAGTGCTGAAAAGTTCAGGCCTACTGTAAATAAGACCATTACTCACTCTTCTGATGTCAAAGCATGGAGGGTGACTGAACTCTGCAGGCTGTTCTAGAGGTCATAGAGTGAACTGCATTACAATGACAGAGCACTCTGCCCTGTGACCTCTTCAGAGGTGTCTGGGAGGACACTCACAAACACAGAGGGCTAAGAGTTTCACACCGAAAGCTCAAAATGTGCTGAAACTTTACAAGTAAGGACAATAATAGAGCCTCGCAAATAACTCGGCCAACAATATGGACAGACAGCTGCAGGCCATCCATATTAAATGGGACAAATTCAGAGTGGGAGAGGGCTCCATAAGTGGGTTTCAGATTTCTCCACTCCGTCCCCCCACAGCTTTCTTTTATACCACATCAGATTTGTGAGATGACATCTTGCCTAAGCACTCCCAAAGTCAATATCAAGGGAAAGTACTCCAACATAAACCTCACGTCCCTCATCAAATATGGATATCCTGCAGCGATGCAGATGTTTGGGCTGTTACAGGATGTTTGTTTTGCCCCCTAATCTGATGTGTGGCTCCTCATGATGGACATAACAAGTGACTCAATGAAGATGCTACAGCAAGATGGATTTCAAAAGCCTCAACCTGCATCATAAACGTCAATATCTCACTCTGAGACAGCAAGCAGGGTGCTTAGTCACCACTTACTGAGAATGATCAGAAAGATCTCCATGACACAATCCAGGTAACAAATGAAGAAGTGTTCTTTTCTGATAGGGCTGATACTAAGGCCAGACTAAGATGGAATGATAGCTCCTGCCAGGAACTCTGAAAGCAACTCCAAACACTGTGATCCTCCCCTAACCACACTCAGCCACAAAGATCTCCCTCCAAATTCCAGGCATATTCACATCAGCAGCACCCAAAATTCAGCAGGCCATGCAGAACTCTAGAGCAGCTGACATCACACTGAAATTCCCACATTGAGAGATTAGAAAAATAAAAGCACATTATTTGGACACCCTGATGCACAGTTCTCACAGGAAAACCTCTGTAGTGCATAGAGTGTAGTCCGAGAACTTAGTCACACCTACAGTCAGAGTTCAATTAGAGTGGCGAGAAAGAGAATACCACCCACTGTTAAAGATAATAATAATAATATTAATAAAATAATCCCCTTGGAAAACTGCCTTGCAAACCTTTCCATCCCTTTTGGATTAACAGGATACTATAACTGTGACATAATCATTATATGATATACACTGGGGTGTGTATTTGACTTATGCAATTCCATTTTTATTTATGATTTACCCTCCTTTACAAGTTGCCCTGGACATATTAGAATTGTTTCAGAAGTCCAATCACAGTATTTTTAAAGGGCCTCTATCTTGGAAATATGACTTCCCATTACTTGGGAACATCTTGTCAATATATTTTTTTTAAATACTCGTCACTGAAAACTAATCTGCAAAACAGCCTGTTTTGAATTCAGAGTTTCTCTGTTGTCAGATGAACCAACATATAATGCTATGACTTATACAGTGCATCCAGAAAGTATTCACAGTGCTTCACTTTCTGCACATTTTGTTTTGTTACAGCCTTGTTTCAAAATTGATTCTTTTTTCCATCAAAATTCTACACATAATACCCCATGATGACAAAGTGAGAAAGGTTTGTTTGAATTCTTTGCACATTTAGAAAAACATAAAACACAAAAATATAGCATACATAAGTATTCACAGTCTTTCCTCAATACTTTGTTGAAGCACCTTTGGCAGCAATTACAGCCTTAAGTAATTTGAGTATGATGCTTCGTACACCTGTTTTTGGGAAGTTTCCCCCATTTGTGTTTGTAGAACCTCTCAAGATCCATCAATTGGATGGGAGCATCGGTGCACAGTCATTTTTAGATATCTCTAGAGAGGTTGAATCGGGTTCAAGTCTGAGCTCTGGCTGGGTCACTCAAGGACATTCACAGAGTTGTACTGAAGCCACTCCTTTGTAATCTTGGCTGTGTGCTTAGGGTCATTGTCCTGTTGGAATATAAACAGTCTGAGGTCCAGAGTGCTCTGGAGCAGGTTATCATTAAGTTGCAGTCTTTGAGTTTCTCTCAATCCTGACTAGTCTCCCAGTTCCTGCTGCAGAAAAACATTCCACAGCATAATGCTACCACCACCATGCTTCACTGTAGGTATTATTATTGGTATTGGCTAGGAGATGACCATTGCCTCGTTTCCTCCAAATGATGCTTTGCATTCAGTCTAAAAAACCTTTTTAATTCATTTTGTTTCTCATGGTCTGAGAGTCTTTTAGGTGCCTTTTGGCAAACTCCAGATGGGCTGTCACATGCCTTTTACTGACGAGTGGTATCCGTCTGGCCACTCTACCATACAGGCCTGATTGACAGATTGATTTTTGTGTTTTATTTGTAATGAATTTCAAACAAACTTCTCACTTTGTCATTGTGGGATACAGTGAGTAGAATTTTGAGGGGGAAAATCATTAACAAATGAAAAAGTGAAGTGCTGTGAATACTTTCTGGATGCAATTAGACAATAGAATGTACCGTATTTTCCAGACTATAAGCCGCACCGGACTATAAGCCGCACCCTGGAAAATAACATATATAAGAAGACAAATCTGCACCTCATTATAAGCTGCATGGTTTAAAGTGAGGGACAAAAGTAGCGGCTTATAGTCTGGAAAATATGGTAATTAGAAAATAAATGAATGAATCTGAATTCAGTTCAAATGGCATGAGGTCAAATCGAAAGCCTAATAGAGGGTCTATCTCTCAGCCATGGTTCACCATTGCTTTTTGGTGCCTTCATTTTTAGGAGTGTATGTCCAAAACCAGTACACCTATCTGCATCCTTAAACTGCATGTCCACACAAACAAATCCGTTTGAGCAGCCAGAATTAGAAGACAACAGTTCTATATATAAGCGCGACACTGTATTTCTTGGCCACACTGGAAAAAACACTGGATAAGCAATGTCCTTTAAAAGCAGCAGTTTCCTGTTCAAGTAGATGACACTGAACATCACTACATGATGTCTGTTTCCTGTTCTTCTAATGCAGTCAATCCCTTCCCCTCTACATCTATTTTATGTTTCTCAACTTACTGTTAAGCTGGTCTTTAGTGCATTACCACAATACAATGCAACGTGGTATAGTGAATAGGGATATTCCAGTGTAACAGTGACCTACATTCCTTCCTTTGTTCACAATTCTTTTTTTTCAAATAAGCAATCCCAAACCTGTAAAGAGTACTGTAATACACAGCCGAATTTTTTCCTTTACATCTGCTTTATAAACCAAACTCACTGAGAGAGAGAGAAACAAAGTAACAGATGAGCATGTGGTAAAGTTCTCTGGGTGTGATTTGAGCCATATACATAAAGTATTAAGGTTTGAGAACATTGTGAGGAGAAAGAGGAAATTGCATGTCACTCCTGCTGCTTTATAACAGATAAAAACATGCTTCAGGTCATCATAAAATAAAACACTACATACACACACAGTTTTAAAGATGAAAGGCAGGATAGAATAAAAATGCATTTATTCTCAATAATGGATACACTTTCAAAAGCTGATGATTACTTTGCATCTGTATCTCAAAAATTATACCTCACACAGATACCCAGTTTTCTTGTACTGCATGCCTGTACTCTTACTCCTAATTTATTCCAAATGTAGTTAATTAAGTTACAGTCTGCTATTTATGAAATGTTTTGTGTCTGTAATTTGTTATAAAGTGGCTTCATTTTATTATTATATGATTAAAACCCCTGTTCATAGATGCCAAGTAAGGGGGAGCACTGGGTCATTTTTCTGAAGGAGGGGAGGCAATATTTCTGCAGTCCTAATATTAAGCTCAGCATTAGTGTATATTATAACAGTCTGAAAATTGGAAGTTGGAACACACATGGGATTTAAGCACGGTCAGGGGGGACAAACCAAACTGTTAAAGTGCAACCCATTCTCCTCTAGGCAACATTTGATAGCACAACAAATAACAAGACAAATCTCATTCAGTTCCCATACACACATGCCCCCTTTCTCCAATGTTATTACTGATCACTGTATTGGTCGCAAAATGTTCAAAATCATACATAAACACACACCCACACACTCATACATATAATACATATAGTATCCCCAAGCATTCATGTCAGGTTGTGGATCCATGGATATCTTTAGCTCTTTATGCGTCAAGTCTCTCAGCTGAGGAGAGGGTGTGGTCACAATAATGTAACCAGTCAATCTTGCCTGTTGCACATGGCTTGGCATGTTGGCAATATGGCAAAGCAGAACCTGAACTAATATGTTTCAAATTCAGTGACACAGTAACAAACGAGTAACAAAATGCAATAAAATAAAAATGAAATAAATTTTTAAGAATTATAATCCCACAATTAGTCCTTTTTTGGCATTGCACATCCCTACAAATCAACATGTCTGTCATTTGATTAGTACATTGTTTAAGTCCTAGCACTTAAGAGTATACCCTTTTATTTATTTATTTATTTATTTCTATTTATTTATTTATTTATTTATTTATTTACTTACTTACTTACTTACTTACTTACTTACTTACTTACTTACTTACTTACTTACTTACTTACTTACTTACTTATTGATTTATTTTTGCATGTATCCCATTATAGGTATTGTATTTTGGAAATATTCCAAGTATTCCCTGCCAAAAGGAGCCTTTCACTATTTGTTCTTTGTGATGCAGTGTGACACACACCTATAGAAATGGACATACATACAAACCAAATTCAGGCCTCAAAATGTCTGCTACTAGTGTTTAAGCTCTAAATGATAATATGCTATATAGTACACATACCATATAAACCTAACTTTGTTTTAGATTAAGAGGAAAACCAAGTTGGCTTTCAAAACTCCAGTACATTGCAGGGGCTTCCATGGTTAATAAGTTCAGTTTCAGAGAAAAGGTTAAACTGCGGGTTGAGGCTGTGGAAGCTCATCATTAGCAGGAGGCCTCCTCAGGGTCACCGTGTTCAGCCCATCCACACACAGTGGCAGAGTTATGGCCCAGATACTCCCACTCACCTGTTTATGCATTAACCCACTTTGAAGGCTAGCCTTGGCTCAGCAGGGCACAGGAAACTTTCATCATTCTCCTTTTTCCCACCACGGCCCGAGGCACCACTTCTGCTAGGACCCTGTTAAACTGTAGCTACAGTAGGAGTGTGAATCACTGTACATCTGCACTGCAGTGCATAACAATACTTAAGGGATTGGTTCAGTGCATCATAAAACACTCACCTGTATGATTCAGTAAGATTTGGTTCACTTGATTTGGTATGGATTCAGGTTTGAAGTTATCTCACTTAGTCACAGCCAATTCCTCCCCACAATCCACTAGGTCTCTTCTATCAGACACAGTGCGGCAAAGCTAGGAGGGTGAGGAACAGAATATATTTCTTCTGAGTCACATAAAGCTAACAAGATTCTAAAGATCGGACTGTCTCAACACAATACCACTAGACTTTGAACATGTTTGGACCCTAAATAACAATTACATCAGCTAACAAGCACTCATGTTGGGTAGCATCATACTGATTGATGGGGAGGGGGGTTCTCTTGGACTCCCAGCCACATATTTCTAAAGATTTAGAAGTCCTCAGACAGATACACCACTTGGATCTTTTAGAATAATTATATGAACCTGAACATACCAATGGGAGTTGAGCAACATTACTCATTACTAATATACAGACAATATACATTAAACAATATACCTTCAGAGTTTACACTGATCAGCCATAAAACCACCTTGTCTCTACACTCATTTACGTTTATCATTTACATTGAAGGCATTTGGCAGGTGTTCTTACCCAAAACGACTTTGCAAGACAGTAGAGGCTAGAATGCAGAGACACCTCAAGAATGGCACAACCATGCTCTCAAATGTCCATTTTATCTGTAGTCCATCTGTATCTATGCAAACCCTGCATGACAGTGCTGCTGGTAGCTGCTCCTATGACTGCTGTTGAAAGACTAAAGGATGAATAAAAGAGCTTCTGTCTCTGACTTTACATCTGCAAGGTGGACCAACTAGGTAAATGTGTAATATAGTGGACAGTCAGTGGACAGTGTTTAAGAACTCCTGCTGCGTCTGACCCACTTCTATCAGTGCAATACACACAAAGTCAGTGTCACTCCAGTGCTAAGAATGATCCTCCACCTGAATATTACCTGAACAGTGATGAACATGTAATCCAATAAAAGTAAAATAGATACTTTTATTACTTTAAACAAGCATCTGTTGCATTCCACTCAGTCATAATTTATCATTACTGAAAATCTCTTCATCTACAACAAGACAACAACTGCTCTAAAATGATGGTGTGAGCATGCCACCCCAATAGGTGGTGAAAACAAAGTCTGATGTCCAATTCCACAAGAAGCAAGAGTAACAGCCAAAACAGACATAAACCCAACACAAAACTGAAGCACATTCGTCTATAAATGGAAGACCAAAAGGTAGTGAAAAAAATCTGGAGACCTGTGGATGGGGACTCAGACAAAGAAATACACAATTAACATGATGAAACAGGCTAGATTTTGAACAGCTTTAGGAATCAAAAATAAAATGGCAAACAACACATGAACAAAGGATAAAGACATAAACCCCATGGTGAGCAAGCCAAAGGCGACAGAGGCAAAGAAAAACTCCCACAGAGTTGGGGGAAGAAACCTTGGGAGAAACCAGGCTCACAAAGGCAGACCCTCCAGATCCTCCTCTGGTCAAACTACTTATATAGAGTTAGTTAGGGGACACTGGTCCCCCACATGTCTGCTGTAATACTCAGGTGTACTGAAGTAATGATAGTTTGATGGTGGACGTAACTGTAACAGTAGCCTCTAATTAGGGTTTTAGTAGAAGTGTAAACTTCTACATAGTTGGCGAGGACAGGTGGGCAACTAGTCCAGGGCAGGGTGGCAAACTACTCCAGGTAACAGTACAGGCTAATATTTATTGTGGCCCTACAACCAAAAAGTGGGAACCTTGGAATATATAACACTCAAACACTGTGGGTATCTGTGCAGGGAAGCCAAGAAAGAGCTGAGCACCACAGGGAAGCCATTAAAATGAGAAAGTGCTAGGTGGGTACAAGACTTAAAGGAAAAGCAGCTAACTATTCAGCTAGCTAATCACAAAACACATTGAGTGGATAGCCGATGCATAAATATATCTTTATATTAATTAATAATTCATTAATGATTACAAAACAATAGTCATTATGTTCTTGTTACACTGATTTTAAGAAAATCAGATTTTTCAAGCCTTCTGTAGGGTTGGAACTATTTATACATCAGTGAAGAAATGCTCAATGGATGTATTATATGGCACCTTTAAGATTATCCAGCTCATATATTGTTTATATATCAATGAATCTATAATCCCTCCAATTTTAAAAGATTCTATTTCAGGTTTCAGGGTCTCCACACAAAGCTTTTGTGAATATGGAAGGGAGGATACAAGTAGGGAATCAAACCAAATCACTCATCACAAATGATACTGGTTTGAGGGAGTGAACGAAGACACACACTAACAAAAACACGCACACATTAACTGCAACCACTGAAGCTCGCACCCAGCCACATGGGGAAGAGAAATGGAATCTGCAAAACAAAAATCAGTCCAGAAGAAACGAGTACTTAATCTCATTGCTTAATATTTGACATGTATTATGTTACTGTTCATCAAGCAATGGGTCACTGCAGCTCTTCCAGTACTAAAGCTAATCGTAGGCTCTGGCAGTCATAACTCATCACAACCTATCTGTGCCTCTGTTCCATGTGCAGTGGTTTGGACACATAAGGAAAGGATCCCCTGTAGGCCATTATATTGGTCATACGAGCCTGTGAGCTGGAGAAATCAGTGATAGGGAGGTCAGTGGGTTAGGCAGGTGGAGGAACTCACCATCACTTGTGACATAACAATGGGACAGTGTGGAAGCTGCATCAGTGATCAATATTAATAATAATTCATCAATTTTCATATCATAGTAATATACTAAAATGTTTAAAAATCCCTAATAAATAGAATAATTTATTCAAATTATAATAATTATTTCAGCACAGGTACTGGATGATAAGCAATTTTGTAAAATCAACAAATCAGGACAAAACGAGCAAGTAATCATGCAACATAAAATAATTAAAAGCTTGAAGATGTAGACACAATTTTTTTAAAGCATTATTATTATATTAAGTCTATTTTTTAATGAGCCAAAATTCAGTGCATATTATCAACTGACCTGGCAGCCATCATCAATAATGTGATGATTGTTTGAGGCTTTTGTGGACAGACCTTGTATAAGGCCCTATGATTTCTGTGACGATGCATATCTGACTATGCATACATTTACTTAAAGAAAAATATGAAATAAATTGTATATGTAAATGTTCTACCTTTAATAGCATTAACGTTAAATAATAGTGACGCTCCACTGATGTGTAATAGGCAGTGTAGTTTCTTCATCATTGCTATGCCAGGTTCAGCACGCTATAAAATGCACTATGTAACTTTGTAGAAGTGGGCAGGGCAACACTTGCAGTGTTGCAATATGCAGCATCACAGTATCAATGTGCCAAGAGGGAAAGAACTAGAAGTCTTTGCTACAGTGAAGTCTTTGCTAGAAGTCCATCGCTACAGCACAGTACAGTGAAAATAGTTTCTAGAGCTGCAGCTGCAGAGGTCAAATTGGATGGCAGGGGGTAAACGAGTGTGGACACGAAGGATGCTTGTTTTGGTGCAGTTAGGCCACATCTGTCAGTGACCCACAACCAAGCCAGCCAGCACCACTCAGTCTTCTTTCACGGGCTGTCCTAATATGGCACGAAGAGAGTGAGTCAGCCACACTCCGAGACAAAGGAAACCTTCAGTTCCGCCAGGCTAATTCATATTGCTTATCACCCAGAAACCCCCATGATTTCACTCTGCAGCTATGTCTTCCATTGGCTGTTGCTTTTTTCTATTGTGAAGGAGTTCAGTGTTCCACTGACACCGTTACGACTGTAGAACCCTTCCACACTGTGGCCACAAAGACTGGAGGCTTTGTCCTGGGAATATTCACAGAGAGGATGTCCATGGGAGTGTGTGTGCGCTGTGTGTGCACTGTGTGTGCACAACGAATCCAGAGAAAGTTGGAAAATTCCCCTCACTAGGGCGCAGTCCCGACCCCTGGCCTCTCCTCGTAGATCAGCTTTAGAGAGGAAGCACACACAGAGCGGTGATGTTGAGGAAGTGTACATACACTATGCTTTAGCAACATCGCAGCAGCTCTCCAGTGAGCCAAATTCTTCAGTGGAAGATTCCATAAATCACTTCTGCAGACCCGCCAAGTTTGCAAGGAGCCAACGGTTAGAGCACAACTACAACGTCAGCATGTTGCTCTAACCTCACCTTCAGATACACCCTTAGAAATCAGGTTTAGTGGGACGGCGCCACTCAACATAACCTTAATGAGCAGTCTGCTCTGAGCCAGATTAATAAATCAGACGCGTCACACCAAAACCCTCCCTGCACCTGCATGCAGATGTGCACACTTAGCATTATGCAGTGAGGGTGGAGGAGACTCAGAGGTAGACAGCATAACCTTAAAATCATGGTGGGCAGCCCAGCATCAGACGCTGAGGTACTCTGTCTTCTGTCTCACTGCCAGCTGGAGCTTCTGCTTACTGTCATGTTTAGGGCAGGGCCAAGAGCAGGGGTATCACCATGGCAACATCAGACACAACAGAATCTACGCTGTATGTTGTAACAACCACTGCAACATGGTATGTTACAGGTTACAAAAACTGGGCCAAACCCAGTTTAAAACCTCATTACTTAGACATGAAAGGAGGAGGAAGAGTTGTCATTGCATTCCAGGCAGTGGTCACTGCCAATAGTGTGAGCAGCATGACAGCATGAGTGATTTTAACTTTAGAATGTCCAATAATGTAAATTAGACCTACACATCACCTTAGAGGATTTTACCTCATTCCTCCATACAAAAAATCTGTTATGCTGATGGGTTTCCACCAATTTACTGCATGCTTCAGGTCCTTACACAACTTGTCTACCGGATTAAGGACAGGACGTGGCAATTCCAAAACATTAACTTTATTCTTCTTTAAACAAACAGAACAACTTTTGTGCTTAGATTGGATTACATTTATGGCATTTAGAAGATGCCCTTATCCAACTTACAAAAGTGCTTTGCTGTTCCCTCAGAAAATATCCTTAGCTAGTAGATGAGGCTGGAATCCAGAGATTCTTCACACTTAGATCCTGTCAAAAACAAATGTCAGATTGGGGACTAACAAGATTCAGAATAAGTCTTTATGGAGTTAAATACTCTGGAAACAGATGTGACTTCTGTCTGCGTTTGATCACAGTGAGGGATTTTCGGATTGTTTGGAACGCCAGAGGAAGTTCATTCCACAGTGATCCAGCAGTAGTGCAAGTTAAGGCCTAGAAAATTATTTCAACAAAATTTGGTGGACAGTGCTGTTGCCTCACAGCAAGAAGGACCTGGGTTTGATCCCCGGGTGGGGTAACCTGGGAAATTCCTGTGTGGAGTTTGTATGTTCTCCCCGTGTTTGTGTGGCAGGTGAACTGGTGACTCTATTGTGGCCCTTAGTGTGTGCCCTATGATGGACTAGTGCCCTGTCTAGGGTTGTTTCCCACCCTTGTGCTCAGAGTTGCCCTCTCACCCCCCGAATTGCCCTGTGACTCTATTCAGGAATAAGCGGTACAGAAAATGGATGGATGGAGTTTGATATGATGTTAATTTAGTTGAAATAATACATTTATTTTGTTACTGGAAATTTGTACCACAATAGGTTCCTTCTAGTGAAATATTACTTAGTACAGACTGGACAATAACACCATCTCCTACCATGAATGCTAATGCCATCACATAGACAACATTAAAATGACTGTGTTGCAGTGTCATGTAATATACTTCTTCTTTCAGCTGCTCCCTTTAGGGGTCGCCACAGCGGATCATCTGCCCCCGTCTTGCCCTATCCCCTGCATCCTCTGTTACACCAAAGTGTCATGTAATATATAGTCACTGTAATAATTCAGCCATGATGTACAACAACTTGTAAACTCAGAATGAGTCACTCTCCTCTCCCTGCCCACTCTAGGATGCACCCAGGGGCTTCATTTTAACCTTTTCAGACTGGATTCTGTTATCAGAGGGATGTAATAAACATTTAACATGTCTCACAGTGTTTGTACTTGGGAACAAAAATTACCACAAGACAATTTCTAGTGGTGCACTGGAGACATTCTAAGTGCATTGTTTGTTGGCTTAGAATCTCCAAATAACATAAAGAAGCAGGTGTCTGATAGTAAACATGTCATATGGTATCAGTGATGAATCATGTTAATTAGATTTTACTCTGCAACTCCCCCATTAATTACAGCATTAACATTTGAGGTTAATCATTACATTATGAGGCATCATACATTTGATAAGCTTTTTCCTGAGCGTATTATGGGCATAATTACCTTTAATAGTTATTATCTGCCACACTGACCAACTGTAACACAACTGTTACTTTAAAATGTGGCTCATCCTACAACTAACTAACTATAAGATGCCACTTAACTGAATTCTGCATATTTGAATAAGATGTAGAGCTTTGCAGTATGTGAATGCTGAGTTCTAATCTATGTACTCATAGGTTTCGTGTGCATTGCTCACATTCATTAATACATATTATGAGATTTGTTGTCAAGCCTTGTGATATTTTATTTTTGCATTATTGTCCACTTAACTGGCAAATTAGAGGTGATGAGCTAAGATACTGGCACACAAATCAGTCAGTGTAAACAAGGTTAAGCTAAGCCAGTCATTCGAACTCAGAATGCAGCCTGATAAGCTTGTTGCCTTCCAGTGCTGAAGCTTTAATGGAGAACTGACAGACTGTTGCATTGTTGAGCTATGACTTGCTAACCCATATCCATGTATTAATTCAAGCGTGGCATTTCCATAAGCCTGAGGGAACAGACTGCTTTGTGCTGACTCGCAGCCCTGATGAGCTCGCAATAGTCCAGACTGGTCCAGGCATGTAGATATTCCAGCGAACAGAAAACAGTCTTTTCATTTCTTGTCCTTCTTCTGACCTATATAATGCTGGGCATTCATGAGTTCCATGATCATTTATAAGGTACCAGAGTGGAGATTGGGGTAGTAGTCTATATACATGTTTGATTCATGTGTCATTACGAGAGTTACAAGACAGCACATCTTTGTTCTTGACACTCAAAAGCTCTTCCATATGCTTGCAGTTTGTGAGGAAACAATAAATATGATTCAGTGCAGCTTTTGAAATAAAAGACAATCCCACACATGAAACAGCTCCACAGGGACAGATATATTCCCCTTCACGCCTACCTGATACACTTGTCAGAGGAGGCCTGAACCAAACTTGATTCTGCTTCATCACAGACTCTGCTTTGTGTTTAATCATTTGCAGCAAATGTGGCTTATTTAATGAGAAAAGCATTGCTGGAACTTTAGGAACATCAGTAGACAGATAACATTTTCATCTAGCCTTTTCCACAGTGGCAAATAATATGATTAAATTCAGCTCACCTGAGACCCAGACTGCAGCTAATTCTACTCAAGAAAAACAAACAAGAAATAGACTGACTTTCTCATAGACATTAAAAGTCATTTTGGCAGCAAGGATGGTTATAAATAGAGACAGGAACTTGCTCCCTTTGGGATGTCTGCTACATATTTTTCCCCTTTCCATCTCTAGTGCGTAAACAAACTTATACCCAGGGAATGATAAGCAATCCAAAACACTAAATTCCAGGTATCCCAAAAAGAAAACAAACAGTTTTCCCTGCACCATTAAACATTAAATTTACATTTACGGCATTTAGCAGACGCCCTTATGCAGAGCGACTTACAAAAGAGCTTTACTGTTCACTCAGAATTTCCTTAGCTAGTTAGAAGAGGCTAGAATCTGGAGATTCCTCATGTTTAAACATGACTTTCGTTTAGAACCAAGAATATTAGAATGCTACCACTAAAGGCGGAATGCCAGATTTTAGGGGTCCAAGCACCAAAGGTGCTTGCTCATGTTTTTCTTATTATTTTTATTCTTTTTCCTGATTTTTGACAAAAAATAGATGTTAGAAGAAGACATCATAAGACATGCAGACTTGGAGGGGAAATATTTTGTACAAAGATCTTGCCATACAACAAAAATCACACTGACTGGCATAATGGTGGTGCTATAGAGCATCAGTTTGCCTTTATGCAAATATCTCTTGAACCACAAGATATAAGCAGAATGTTGTCACTTTAATCCTTGAAGAATTCTGCAAAAAATATTAGCTCCACCCACAACTCCTGCATCACAATTGGCAAAAAATGTGAAGCCAATTCATTTGTACTAGTCCAAGATATTTCATGATCTGGAGGACTGAGCTCCATTCTGTGGGTCAGTTCACAAAACTGGCTGTAAATCTAGAAAGGTTACTCGTTTATATGACATTCTTAGGAAGCATCCTTAGTTTGGTATTAATTAGTCAATAGATGACATTATAAAATGCAGCTGCTGCATATACCACTGAGCTGAAATATCCTTGACTTATCCTACACAGGACATCTTACAGACACCTTAATAATTAATTGCCCACAATAAATATGCCCACAATCAGCCAATCAGCACTCAGCAGGCTGCTTAACTTTTTAGGCCGACAACACCTACATCATATTTGGCAAAAAAATGTGACACCAATTTACTTGTACTTGTAAGAGATATTTGGATATTTGGAGTCTGATATTCATTATATTCATTATATTAAAAAAAAAAAAAAAAAAATGTGACCAGTATCAGCCAGTCATACTTCAGCAGGTAATTACATGTTCACAAACTACACATAATGTGGCTTCTGTTCCAGAAATGGGTCACATAATAATGTATTGGTTCTGATTATATAGGTAGCTTGATCAGAGGAGGAAGGGTCCCCCCTTGTGAGTCTGGTTCCTCCCAATGTTTCTTCCTTTGCCACTGTTACCCATTAGCTTGCTCACTAGGGGGTCTATTTCTTATCCTTTGTTCCTGTGTTGCTAACCTTTCATTTATTTTTTGATTTCTGTAAAGCTGTTCAACATCAGTGCTATACAAATAAATTTTGATTTGATTTGATTGGGCTAATTCATGCTTGGACCCCATTAATTGCTGCTAGCGGCTATATTTTATTTATCTTCTAGTGAGACATACTTTTGCACATTCTAAAAGCATAATGCATGTTCATTTGTTTAGTATTATAATACTACACACTAACATTTTAAATGTGTATGTAAACATAATAGCACATTACATACATAGTATACATTTTATTTTATTCCTGTATTGGATTTTGAACTTAATTTATGCATCAGACTGTATATAATTCATTTCATATTAGGGCAGTCTGACCTAGCCTACCAGTTTAATCAGTAAGTGAGTAATTGGTTGTTTTGACTGTTAATCAGGTAAACAAAGATTTCAGGACAAAAAAAAAGAAAGATTCAAGCAATGGACTTTATGAAACAATCATAAACCCAAAGAATTTAATAATAAAACATATACAGTCAGAAAATGGGTCCTGTAGGTACAAATAATGAGTTTATTTTATTTACTTATTCCCATGTATTGTTTTTACCAATTCTTATCCATTTCGGCTCTGGGAAGGCTAAAACACACTTCTTCTGAGACACATTAAGCAGCCAACCGCCAATAGCTAACACAGCATCTCTGGACATTTTGTACAGAAAGAAATTATGTGATGTATATGAGGTGAAAAATGCACAGCATTACACAAGTTTACAAGTTGTTTTGCCTCAGAAGCTGTTTTCATAGAAACTTCCAGGATAGTTTTATTAGTCTTATAAGATAGTGTTGCTGTATGGGGATATCTTCTGGCCCAAACTTCATGGGACCTTCTCATTACTGAATAAAAAAATGATAATATAAAAAGAAGCACAAATGGTTCTATATAGCACTGAAAATAATTATTTGAATCGTAACAGTAGTGGAATACAACTTTATGATGATACATAAAGTAACAATGTACAAAAACATTTTAACATTCACACAAGTTATTTGAGGCGTGATGCAATATACCCATTGCCTTAATTAATTAAACTTTAAATCAAAGTGTGTGGAACAGGAATACAGTACAATGGGATTAGGGGCAGTAGTAATAGTAAGAATATTTTAATTCATCAGGACATGTTTATTCAGGTATTATTATTTTTTTGAGATTTCTCCAATAAACCTTCATGGAGATCCACATGAACATCTGCACTAATTATTTTCATGTGTTTGGTTTCTAGCCCTGTATATCTAATGAGGCATTACTGTGTGTGTGTGTATATTTTACGATACTACATATGCCCCCAGATGGCTAAGGAATTGTTGCATTCTGCTTAGGGAGGAAGCACACATGTTGGGTAAGGAACCTACACATGAGGTCATCATACAGTAGAAAGGCATATGGTCAGATCATTGTGTGAATTCATGGTAGCAGTTATTTGGATAGTCATCTGTAAATGTTTTACAGATGTTTAACTTTATTTTATATTAAATATATAATATATTTAAATGTTATATATTTAAATATAACATTATATTTATATATATAACAAAATTTCTCTTAACACTAACCAAACACTGTTTGACAAGACTGTTTGTCAGTAACTGGAGCAGCTCAATCAAAGCCTATTCCATCTGTTTGAAATTCACTAGTATCAGTTCAGGATTACATAATATATATTGATACCCATTAGAATTAGGTTTAGATCACATACTATATGGACAAAAGTAATGGGACTGGGACACCTGCTAATGCTAATTGTTTCTTCCAAAAAATATAAAGTATTAATAAAATTATTTGTTTGCTTTTGTTGGTGTAACTAGAAAAGGCTTTGGAGCATTGCTGTGAGGATTTCATTGAATGCAGCATGAGGTCAGGATTATGGATGATCACCACCCCACCTTATCTCCAATCACAGCTCCACAGCTCAGTGCCCCTTTGCCTGCAGATGGCATTAGGCATGGTAATGTTATGTTCATATTGATCTGTACCAAGGCCACCTCCTTTTTTCTACTCTCCATGTTATCAGTTCCACAGACCACTCAGGAGCCCTTTGTGGTTTTATAATTACAGACTGTAGTCCATCTGTTTGTCTGCATATCTTTGTTGACCTCATTTCACACTGTTCTTCCACCACCCACGTAATACGTGAGTGATGGGTCATTCTTAGCACTGTAGTGACACTGACATAGTGGTGGTTTATTAGTGTGTGGTTGACCGTTACAAGAACAGGCACAGCAGTGCTGCTGGAGTGTTTAAACACTGCATCCACTCGCAGTCCACTTAATTAGGCACTCTTACCTAGTTGTTCCAGTTTGTAGGTGTAAAGCCAGAGACAGCAGCTTATCTGGTGCTGCACAGTTTGTGTTGGTCATTCTCTAGTCTATGGGTGTCAAACCAGTTTGAAACAGGCTGGTGTGGCTGCAGGTTTTCATTCTAACCAAACGGAAGCTCACATGATCTGTTGTTTCAAGATTGGCCAATTGATTAAGTGAGTGGTGTTGTTGCTGGTTGTTTAGAATGAAAATTGCTGCCACACTGGCCTGTTTCTGCCCCTGTTTGACACCCCTGCTCTATTCCATCATCTGTGCTCATAAGACACTGCCGACAGGATGCTGTTGGCTAGATATTTGTGTTTAGTGAAATATTCTTAGTCTAGCAGTGCCACCGCTGTGTCTAATCCACTCATACCAGCACAATACACACTAACACACCAAAACCGTGTCAGTATCACTGCAGTACTGAGAATGGCCCACCATGCTCCTGCTGTTGTAGTGTTACTGTGGGACAGAAAAACAGATGGACAGTGAATAGTGAGGGGAGCTAATATTTAGTCAATGCAGAGACAAAGAGGTGATCATAATGTTGTGGCCAGTGTATAATGCATATAGAGGATCATCATGGGGACTCCCTCATATAATAATGAACACAGAAGAATTATCAGAAAATTGACCTTGATGCCAACTTTTAGGAATTACAGACCTATAAACCAAAAGTCTTGCACAACCTCAGTCCAGTATCAGCACCACTGAGTGATCAACAGAATGAGTTTTGTGTAAAAAAGAAGCAGGAACCTCCTCATTGTCTCTAAGGGGCTTTTTCAAGGGGAAAAAACACTTCAGGGCATACCGGTACTTGTAGTCTGCCCCGTGAAATAGTACAAAACAACTGCACCAAGAAGGCAGCTACCAAAGCACAAATAATTCCAGGAGATCTTAAACCTACAAGCCATTCACTATGGGTGCCTTGTTAGAACCCAGCTCCTTATAAAGACTGGTTTTACTTATTATAAACAAAGAGGGGAGTGGTGGAGGCCAGTCTGAGAAGCTGAGGGCAGAAGAAATTGCAAATTAACCCCAGCTGAGAGCCTCTTGAGTCATCCCCCCTCTCATGCAGGCTTACTTGCCAGGTGTAGGGATTCTCCTTAACTTTTGAAGTTGAGAAAACAGCTTAACATAAAGTTGAAAACCCAGCAGAGCAGAGCCATGGAGTTTTCCAGAAACAATTTAAATCTTACAACCAGAGGTCTGCATTTTACGGGCCATTACATGCCGTTTTCTAGGCTTCCAATCTCAGGATTGGAGTAACCTACAGACATATCTAGCATATCTAATGCTGCACATTGTGTGATCAGTTTTAATGCCCAAAAAGCTTCCAGTGCATGTTTACTGCTCTGTCCACATGAACATGCTCTACCTGCATACAGACTCTGACTGATCAGCGAGAGGAGGCGGGCTGATGACATCACTTCTCAAATTTTTACAATTACAGACCCGAGGAGGGACAAAACTGATACATACATAAATAACAAAAATAATAACTGACATTTAGGTTGTTGTTGTTTTTTTGTTAGTTTTTTTAACACTCAAATAAAATCAGTCAATCTAATAACATCACTTTACTCCATTTTTTGAGCTCTAAATGGTTCATTTCTGAGACGTGTGTTTAAGTTCTTAAAACAAAAAATCAAACAAAAATTGTAGACGCAAATTATGATTTAGGTCAAATTGTGGTCAATCTCATGCAAGACAGTCAATTCTCTCTTCATTTTAACATATCAAATAAACATACATTTGAGGAGCCCAGGGTCTCATGAAAATAACATTTGGCATGTGAGACTCATAAATGAGTTTATAAATTCTTAGTGAAATTAAAATATGACAAACTACAAAAACATCCCAGGAAATGAGTCTGTGGCTCTAAAGTTTAAAGGGGCTTTAACAGGGAGTCAGGCTGACTAGTGCAGTCCTTTCTAACAGTTCCTTCATGAAGACTAAAATTATACACATGAAGAAGATACCATGATTACACTAACATTTAGCTGCACACTCTGGAAATAACTTGTAGCCCAACAAAGCCATACAGACTGGAGAGGAGAGGGTGAGATGCTGCTTCTTGCAGTGTTTTATTTACAGTCAGGCGGCTCCTCCACCTGTTATTACTGCCTTTACTCTGTATTACAGAAAGAACAATCAAAACAAAAGTGTTGCTATGAAAATACTCACGAGTTCCGTTGTTTATCTCCATCTGGAGCGTCAGAGGAAGATCCCGGACTTGTCAGGACCGAGCATTGCGCTCCACAGACACTCCTGTCCTACAGCCGAGTGTGTGACAAGCACCCACCTACTGCGCTCACACTTTCTCAATGAAGCTCTGCTCTGACTGCCCCTGACTCTGGGTCCTAGTGCAGTGCATGGCCGGGTTAGGCGACTTGTCCATCGTTTGGCCTGACCAGTTTCTCAATTCTGATCATAAAAGATAGTTTATAAATCATAGCGCAGCGTTTCTCAGGCCTCAACATAGAGAACAGTTTCTCAATCCGGATCATAGAGCACAGTTTCTCAATTATGGTCATTGGGCAGTTTATCAGTCCTGATCATAGAGCACAGTTTATCAGTCCTGATCATAGAGCAACATTTCTCAACCCTGATCATAGAGTAGCGTTTCTGAACCCTGATCATAGAGCACAGTTTCTCAGTCCTGATCATAGAGCACAGTTTATCAGTCCTGATCATAGAGCAGTGTTTCTCAGTCTTGATCATAGAGCACAGTTTCTCAATCCTGATAATAGAGCACAGTTTCTCAGTCCTGATCATAGAGCACAGCTTCTCAGTCCTGATCATAGAGCACAGTTTCTCAATCCTGATCATAGAGCACAGTTTCTCAGTCCTGATCATAGAGCAGCATTTCTCAACCCTGGTCAGGGAGCACAGCTTCTCAACCCTGATCATAGAGCAGTGTTTCTCAACTCTGACCATAGAGCAGCATTTCTCAACCCTGATCATAGAGCAGTGTTTCTCAACTCTGATAATAGAGCAGTGTTTCTCAGCATTGGTCGTAGAGCAGTGGTTTCAACCCTGGTCCTAGAGCAGTGTTTCTCAACCCTGATCATAGAGCAGTGTTTCTCAACCCTGGTCCTAGAGCAGTGTTTCTTATCTGTGGTCCTAAAGCAGTGATTCTTAACCCTGGTCCTAGAACGGTGTGTCTTATCCCTGACCATAGAGCATTGTTTCTTATCTCTGGCCCTAGGGCAGTCTTTCTCAACTGTGGTCCTAAAGATGTGTTTCTCAACACTCGTCATATAACATTTTTTCTCAACTCGTCGTAGAGCAGACACTGCTCCTAGAATGGTGTTTCTCAGCTATGGTCCTAGAATGCTGTTCCTGAACTCTGATCCTAGAGCATTGTTTCTCATGTATGGTCCTAGAGAAATCTTTCTCAACTCTAGTCTTAGAACAGTCTTTCTCAACCCTGGTCATAGAGTTGTGTTTCTCAGCTTTGTTCATAGAACTAAGTTCCTCAAACCTGATCATTGAGCAGTGTTTTCCAACTCTGGACCAAGGATGGTGTTTCTACATTCTGGTCAAAGAGTAGTGTTTCTCAGCTCTGGTCCTAGAGCAGTGTTTCTCAACTCTGGTCCTATAGCAGTGTTTCTCAATTCTGGTCCTAGAGTAGTGTTTCTCAACTCTGGTCCTAGAGCATTGTTTCTCAACACTGGTCCTAGAGTAGTGTTTGTCAACTTTGGTCCTGGAGGCACCAATGTCTGCACATTTTGAGCTTTCCTTACTCCCAACACACCTGATTGAACTAATCTGCTAATTCAGATATTTAACAACCCCTTTTTGAGTATTACAGGTGTGATAAATTAGGAAATTCACAAAAGTGTGCAGGACCAGAGTTTAGAAAAACTGCCCCAGAGCAGGGGTTCTCAACCTTTTTCATCTTACAGTCCACCTCTTGGGACTGTAAGATGAAAGCAGGAAAATGACCAGAATTGGAACCACTGTAACAAGGGATCAATTTTGATGGCTAGATGACTCGAAACATCAGGCACGTCTTGTGTGGTGTTCCCAGTGGTCATTACCACCCAAATGTGGTTTAAGAAAGGACAACTGATGAACCAGCAACATGGACACCTATAGCTCATTGATGTGATCTGTTGCTGATGTATTGGTTTCAAATACAACAGGACACCTTCAAAGGTCTTGTGAATGTGGATGTCAATGTGTTGATGAGCCAGGTCTGTTGTGGTGCTTACTCAGTATTATGGAGGTGGTATTAGTGTTACAGCTGTACATACCCAATGTAATACATCTAATCTGAGAATGTGTAAATCCATTTGACCCATCTATGCCACTTTCTATGACTGCACACTCATATGTCTAACTTTCGGTACAGAAACTAGAGGACTTCATTAGTAGTCAGTTATGGTGACCAGACAATTTTCAACCCACCACTGACATGGATGTAGGCAAACCTACAATGCTGTTTTTGACAGCAGGGGTGGCTTATTGTATAAGAAGCAAAATCACTTAAGGCCTTAAGCTTCAAGGGGCTACCATGCATTTATTTATTTTTGTGTTAATGTTTTGTCTCTTTAAAATCATGATATGGTCACTCAAATGACCCTTTCAATGTTTGTATAGTTATTTGCCAGATTGAATTGGTTTAGAAAATGTTATATGACCAGAACATGTTTCATTATTGTTACAGTTCAAATAACTGATTATTTTTGCTTCAAACATGAGTGTGTTTTGGAAATCTCCAAACTTTCTTGGATAATGGCACACTATTGAAGGATCCTGTTAGATGCCACTACCATGTTAGCATCACTGTGGTGCTGAGAATGGTCCACGAGCAGTGGTCAAAAACTGCTAGGGGTAAAATGTGGCTCAAAAAAAAAAATCAC
Source organism: Acestrorhynchus altus (assembly GCA_034509495.1). Lineage (NCBI taxonomy): Eukaryota > Metazoa > Chordata > Actinopteri > Characiformes > Acestrorhynchidae > Acestrorhynchus > Acestrorhynchus altus. The sequence goes on along the minus strand of CM067512.1, from coordinate 15,518,810 downwards.
ATCTCAAGATAAACCTAAAAAGACACACCTAAAGCACTCATACACAAGAAACAACCTTTTATTTAAATTTAAATATAAGATGTACATAATTTTGCTGAAACTGTACTGACAGATAAATAAAGTTAGCTAGATAGGTAGTTACTGTTTAAAAAAAAGTGATAATCAAAAATATGTTCTAACTTTACCCTCCTACCTGACTATGAAGTTGGTTAAACACTCCATAACATTCTAATGGCAAACAGGCAGTAAACACTACACGCAAAGGCAGAAACACATTTTCACCTGTTTGTTTGTGAGGTCCAAAACTAATGTAATTATACACAAAGCACATAATTATCCCTTGGCATTACGGACGTCACTGTTAGGTCCTAATTAAGTGCAATAGTGGTCAGTTCTGTTATTTGTTGCAATAGTCAGATGCACACGCTACACATCGTTAAGGACGCCTTTCTGATTGTCCAAACAATCCATAATCACACTTTTCTTAATAGAAATGAAGAGCAAATAATGTGACATATATGACTACTAACTTAAAGCCATTTAGCAGAGGCTGCTGAAGGAAATCAATAACAACAAATATACTAACAAATCCCATCAGACAGAATCTCTGCATACAATGGAACATTGTGTTTTGGAGAGAATAAATGCACCATGACCCTCTTTTATCATTTCTAATTTCTTATTTGATATCCTTCTTGAAGATTGCAAGTAATAATAAGCTAGACAGTGATTTCTACCTCTATCATCACAAAACCCTATGGATTGTTCAACACATTCTTCAGATTGTGTCTAATAATCCTCTGTTTTTGTGAAAAAAAGTACATTCACTACTCACTGAATTCGTACCAACATTAGCATGAGTGCTGTTCATTCCCTATTTTTTGTTCTTCTTTACATTACACATGACAGTCAAACTTTGGTTTCCGTGTCACACAAAAGATTGCATGTTTCCATCAGTCTAACCTATTATTTAACTTTCGTTCTGCTGCATGCTGCTATTTAAGCTGCAAAATGGTCCTTAAAGACAAATAAACACACAAACAAAAGATGTGTTTTCACACAAGCAATGAGCAATGAAAAACATCTCTGATCAATATAGTGTCTACATTCTAGTCACTCTGCTGGTGCAAGTTAACCGAAAATATAAGGCAATGTCCCGAAAGTTTACATCAGACTTATCTTTCCTGTCATTCCGAATGAAAAAACAAAACCTATTAAAGCAACACTTAAAACAAAGAAAAAAAAATACGACCTTGAGTCTTTATTGTTATTCTGACATACTTTCTCTTTCACAGATCCTGGTCCGTTTAATACTAATTATGTGCCTGTCACATGTCCAGTGGCACAGTGCGTCTGTTGCCCATTTGGGATGGGAGTGTGTGTAGTGAGGAGGCAGTATCTGTTTGGCTGGGTATAGACAGGTGAGTAGCTGTCTGTCATAGAACAGGAACACTAGAACAGCCTGGCTTGCTTCTTCATTTCGTTCCTTTTCCACAGTGCCAGCCGGTCAAATTCAGCCATGGTCATCCCAAACACCTGGTAGAACTCCTCAGGAGAGAGATGTCTCTGGAAAGGATGAGTGCCCAGATGAAAAAGCATTTAAACCAGTCATGGAGAATTAAGGGAGAACCAGTCTGGTGATTTCCCTGCAGTAGCACAATAACTAAACTTGCCATTTAACAGGTGAGTTGATTTAGTGAGAAGGTAAATCACAAACCATGCATGGATCCAACCTGTAAGACCTGAATTTTTCTAGCCCTCATTTAAGTAATGGTTTCAACAAAAATCACATTATACAATTACACCCTTTCTTTTATATCAAATGTAGTTTCTCATGCAAAACATGATTGGTGTCCTGGTTTATTATTGGAAACTATGCTAAGAAGAATGAAGCTAAGAAGTTATGTTCCATGGGAAGTTCATGCCTAAATCACACAAAGTAAAGTTGTTAAGGAACTGAAATTACTATTTAGGAGCCATTTACAGCAGCATGCCAAAGTTTGGGCATCCTGGTCAAAATTGCTGTTACTGTGAACAGTGAAGCAAGATGAAAATGAAATGATCTCTAAAAGACATAATGTTAAAAATGAAAGACAGTTCAACATTTTAAGCAATCGTTTGGGAACCGTAGGAGATAACTTTGGCAAAGGCCTCAGACCTTAATTAGCCTGTTGGATTATGGTTTGTTCATAATTATCGTTAGGAAAGACCAGGTGATGCAATTCAAAGCTTTATAAATACCTAGACTTCTCTAATATAGTCTGAGATCCAGACTGAGGCCCACAAAGCAGGAGAATACTATAAGTTCAGGTTGTTATTTCCTCTATTCTAAATGTGATTAAGAAATGGCAGTTACATGCAAAATTATCCACCCCACTTAGCATGTTTCATGTTTCCTTCACAGCTGGGAATTAAAATGGATTATTTGAGGGTTTGCATCATTTCATTTATAGAACATGTCTCTAACTTTTTTCAAGAACCACTTCTTTTTTCAAAAAATAACAAATTCTTTAGCAGTATACTTTGGGTCATTATCCTGTTGAAAGGTCAACCTCCACGCCAGGCTCAACAGGTTTTTCTCAAAAATATATCTGCGTTTAGCACCAACCACCTTCCCCTCAACTCGATCAGTTTCCCAGTTCCTGCTGCTGAAAAACATCCCCACAGCATGATGTTGCCACCACCATGTTTCACTTTGGGTATGGTGTTTTTGGGGTGATGAGACGTTTTCGTTTTGCACCAGACAATGTTTTTCTTGGTGGCTGAAATGTTAGATTTTGGTCTTGTCTTACCAGAGCACCTCCATACATAGGGGAGTCTCCCACATTTGGTCTTGTCTTACCAGAGCACCTCCATACATAGGGGAGTCTCCCACATGCTTTTCTAACCCAACCCTGACTGACTTTGTCCCTGACTTGTTTGGAGAGTTTGTTGTTTGGTTAGTTGTGTCTCTTGCTTAATGGTGTTGCAGCCACTGGGGCCTTTCATAAAAGGTGTGTTTATATTGACAGATAATGTGATACTTGGATTGCTCACAGGTGCAATTCATTTAAGCATTTCTTTTCTCCTTTCACTTCACCAACTTAGAGTACTCTGTGCATATGCATCATATACAATTCAGATAAAAAAAACAAACATTTTAATACAGGTTATAATGTAACAAAATGGTTAAAAAGACAAGGGGGTGAATACTTTTGCAAAGCACTGCAACAGTAACACCATTGAAAATCTGTGGATAGCAGTGCATTCAAGATGGCCCTGGAATCTCATAGAACTGGAAGACCATTACAAGGAAGAACTGATGCAAATCCTTAAAACAAGAATTAAAAGACAATGGATTAACTACAAAAGGCATTTACAAGCTATGATACTTGCCAAAGGGGGTGCTACTAGGTGCTAACCATGCAGGGTGCCCTAAAGTTTTGCTTCAGGCCCTTTTGTTATTTTGAAAATGTAAAAGATGAAAATAAAAAATGCTTACAATACATGTGTACTCTTTATCTTCATACCTTTTGGAGATCATTTCATTTTCAACAGTCATTTTGTCAGGGGAGCCCAAAACTTTGCTTGACCCTGTAGCTTTTGTAACACTTTATCTTCATAGTTTTTAATTCTGGCAGTGGTATACATTAAAAACAAGGTTAATAGTAACATGTCTGGGAAGGATTTAGCATAGAATTTGCAAATTGTGGTTAAGTACCATATTAATGGATGTTTACATTTATAATTTAGCACCATAGAAAAAGAAGAAAAGTTCTGAACCGTGAACATATGTTTGCTGAATGACTCCATTTAGAGTCATTATTCATCACTTTAAGCAATGTATTTATTTAAATGTCTCCAAAATGTATTGAGCAAATTATGTAACTGAGAATAAAATGTTGCACAATAAGAATGATGAGCTGAGATGAGGTGTAACTCACCTCCAGTCGGGCCCTGTCCACATCCTTTGGCAACCGGTTCCGCCCCCTGGTGGTCACAATCAGAGCCTCGTAGGGATAAACCTGCAGAGAGAGCCAATTAAGCAGGCAGTAAACAGCAGTAAATATAAATTGGTCTTTGATTTGATTTGTCTCTCTTTACAGGATACAAGTCTTTAACTCTGTCTCTTTTACAGGGAGCTGATAAAATAGACAACACTGAATTTAAGATCTATATTTGTGATTTGTGACTTTCTGTATGTGTGTACCCAAATATACATTGCTATTCATATTAAGAAAAATGAACTCTGAGTAAACGGTCATCCAGACTGCATGAGAACAGTTTATGGTTCAAGGTATAAAAGTTGGATATTATAAAAGTATATGCTAACTTATTTCACACCTGTCATCAAAGCTGGTACTGGCCTGGAGCATAAAGTGTTACTTGCCTGCTACCAGTGCAAGGAATATAACTCTTCATCTGTGGTAGACTCAGCCCAGAAATTCTGGCTGTATCTATTGTGGTACGAACCGAAATGAACGTGTGCTCTATTTCAACATTTTAGTTTTCTGATTGATTGTCAAAATGATTGATAACAACATTAACAGTAACAGCCCTGCTCTGCAGTTGCTTTCCTCATCTGTGGCAATGTGGAAAGTTGGGTATTGTTCACAGGATATGGGAACCACACTGGACCCCCTCCTTTTTCTCATTAGAGCAAAACAAAATCACCCCAAGTCTCATTGCAACCCACTAACACAGTAGCTGTGACAAAGACAGGAAGCAGCCTCAACCTAGACAGTTACATTCTTGCCCAAAGGTCACACAGACCCATGCCCCTGCTGTGACCTCCTGCTGTTTCTTCGTCCTGGGGGACCAGCCAGGGAAGCTCTCTGTGGCCTTATAACCTGGAAGTGCTGATTTCTCCTCTCGCTGATTTACTTCTCTTCTGTCCAACAGGACGCTCCTTTTACCCTGTGCTGAAATACTGTAAATCCAGAGCCGTTGCACAGAGATATTGTGTTCAGAATGGTTCTCACCTTGTATTCTGCAGGAGGAAAAAAAAAACAGAACATAAACACACTAAGCTGCTGTTTATGACAGTAATTTCCTACCCTAACATTACAAGAAAATGAGTATGATTTAGCAGCATAGCTAATACCACAACAAAGCCTCTACAACTAACCTCTGATTCCCCAGTTTACTGCATTACTGCTGTCGTACTGAAAGTAGTCAGCATTTTGCTGCTGTAAAAACAAAACATTATTAGCAGACAATAGTTAATGATATTAATTATGAATATGCTCTAGTCTAAAAATAGCAGCTTGTTTACTTGTTGGTGAGTAGAACTCTTACCCTGTGTATTCCGTTTCTGCCATACCCTGGTAGAGACGCTGATTTTGATATGTAGTCTGAACATGAGGAAAACAAATGTCATCCACATCAGCATATTTTACAACAGATCAGCATTAAAGGCAACTATTGACACTAGAGGGCGCTGGTGCCAAAGCAAACATTTCACTCACATCCGCCACCAAAACACTTGTCTCAGCTTCTAGCTCACACATTTCCCAAACAGTGCCTGAATGCCCCCCACTAGTGTAAATCCCCATCTGAATTCTGTGGACCTCCACCAAATGATCAAACATGACCTGCTTTTATTCTAATGCTGACACTCTCCCACTAAATCTCCTCTGCTTCTGGCCTCCTCTGTTGAATAGGCATGCATAGTAAAGACAAGCAGTCACTCACCATTTTCCGCTGGGTAGGGTGTCTGAGGAGCTGAAAGAGAGAAAAATATGCTTCACCACAATATCTATACCAGTCTGAAGTACAAAGAACATATTGACAGAAAAACAAAATTTACAGACAAAAGAAAGGCATTTGAGAACACATTCATCAAACTGTCAAATGCAGTGTGTTATAAATGGGATACACCAGGGAGAAAGCAGTTCCTCTATAGCAGTTCCTTTAAGTTGAAGGGTTTGGAGCAAAATTCCAGGCACAGCAGCAGCTGTTAAAAATGAGTGTTAAAAATCTGATAGCAAATCCATTACATTATTTTTGGCCAGAATACATAAAAAATGCAAAATTGTGAGCTGTGGGGGTATGACAATAACTTGATACACTAATCATCAATAAAATAGTTGCACTCAGAAGGACTCCATCAATTGTAATGCATTGCTGCAAGTATTGTGCTAGACTGTCATGGAATCAGACACAATGGCTACCGCTTTTGTCTTGGGGTTAATTAATGAATGTTTGGAGGTACCATGGTCAGTACCAAGATCAGCAGTTTGTTGTCACACATCCAGAAGGCCTGGTGTCATGGGGTGGGATGCAATGGTGTACGATGCAAGATCACCTTTGGTCTTCATAACAGGCACTTTGACAAAGCAATGTTACGTTAATGAGACCCGTCCCTGATTAAAAATGAGTGGGGAAATGAATAAATGTACCCTACCCCAAAATCTACAGGAACTGAGTGAGAATACTCAAGCTGCATGGGATGAAATAGACAGATGTTGAGATTATACTAAGAGACACTTCTGTATGTGTAGCACAATAAATAAATATTGCCCATATCAGTCTGAATTTGTTGTTCCTGGTAACATTTATCTTCCACCCGAATAGCATTGTAATTGTTTTTTTTTTATGATGAGTGTAATTCAAGAAATTTCCACAGTAGTCAGTGTCACATTTATGATGACATCTGATGGTGGAATGGAGAGGTAGGTGTTGTAGATATGCTGACATCATTCACAGTGTAATGTGAAATGTGGATTGTAATATTGGGTTGGTGTCTATTACAATAAATATCTATAAAAATCTATTCTGTTGCATCATTCTTATTCAATGCAATATATATATATATATATATATATATATATACATATACATATATATACATATACATATTATCAGCGTGATGCCTCAGGATAGATTGTTATCATTATATATATATATATATATATATATATATATATATATATATATATATATGTGTGTGTGTGTGTGTGTGTGTGTGTGTGTGTGTGTGTGTGTGTGTATTTAGCAAAATATCACATTATGGCCTTGTTAAATGAGCCACACAGAATTTCAGGTTGTGTGTTCAATACATCGTATTAACAATTATGGACAAAGCAAATAATCTAATTGAACAAAATTGTGTTCAGGTGTTTTCTAAAGAGTGTGAATCATTACAAGTTTTCAAGAAATCAACAGTACACACCATAGAGCTATTGGATAACTAACAGGGGCAGCTGTGGCCTGGTGGTTAGGGAACTAACCAAACCGACCAATTATCTGAACTTGCAGGTCATGACTAGGGGCTGCCCACCACTCTTGGCATGTGTGCCCCCTGCCCCCTAATGTGTGTATAACTTGTGTGTATGTGTGTGTTTCACCATGTGGATGGGTAAAAAGCAGAGGACAAACCTCCCTGTGTGCATGCACAGTGGATCTATTAGCATTTTTACATTTAGATGGACAAAGCTACACTGTGTGGAATCGACATTCCTATTGACATTCCTCTATTTAACTAACTACTATCTAACTACTGCCTGCACAATTCTGTAATGGTATACAGTTTAACAAAGCTGGGTCTTGTCAGCTCTGCGGCAGTACAGAGATAGTTACAGAGATAGAGAACAATCAGGGCTGGCAGCACGTTTCCTACCAGGCTCACAAACAGCACACATCAAAGAGCTCAATGAGCCTTAAAACTGGTCAACAAGAGAAAAAAAAACACTGAGAGAGAGAGAGAGAGTGAGAGACAGAGAGTCAGAGATGAGAGAGATTGCAATGCTGAAATGCAGAGGGAAAAAATGGAGAGCACACAAGCAAACAAAAGCACAGCAAGGGTTCCAAATAATTAGATGAAAATACACAATTACTCTATTACTCAACTTCAAATGAATGACATGAGAGTAGTTCCAGGAGCATAAAAATGGGTCAGGGGAGGTTAAAAGTTAGGAGCAGCATGAAATATGTAGTTGGGTCAATAAGTATTTGGACAGGGACTATTTTTGTTATTTCGTATCTGTAAAGCATCCCGATGGATTTAAAATGAAAAAGATGTTATAGACTTTTAAAGGAAACATGCATAATTACTATTCATTACACTTGTAAAATTAAGTGAATGTTTTTTTCGCTGTCTGCTGTCTCTCCTGTCTCTCCTGTCTACTGGAAAATGGTCTGTTGATTTACTTTGCCTTGGCATTGAAAATGGGGAAAAACAGAAGCGCCTTGACCTAAATATTCCTGCATTCCAGGTTTTCCTGCTCGTGCACAGGTGGAAAAGGAGGGACCTGGGGCATGTGGAATAAAACACATTGTACTCACATAGATGGCAGAGAAACAGCTGAAGAGGAAAAGGTCGGACCATCAAAAAAATTTTTTTTGTTCTGGAAGTCAGTGTAGTTACCTTGGCTTCTGAAGGAGCAGTGAAGGAAGGGTTGTGGTGTCATTCCACAGTCATTTTCTAGAATCAGGCAAGTTTACCCAAATACAGTATACTGCATCAACAATTTTCACAAGCTCAAAATTAATCAGACAACTGACTGATGACTGTCCAAATACTTATGGGGCTGGCTGTATCTGAGTGATTTTTACAAAGTAGTTGTGTAATATAGATGTGCACACTTTACAGATCAGTATGAGTGCCTGAAATTAGTGAAAGACTACAGAATCCAAAATTTGGGAAAAAAAAATCAAAGTGTATCTTTACTTATGTTATTAATTATTATTAACTTATTAATTAAATTATTTATGTCTTCCATCGCTTCTTTAATCTCGGTCATGAATAAAGTAGGCCTGACTTTGATCTCCAGCACTTTAAACTGATTTGAATTAATGTTAAGCTTGTGTCTTTGAGCTGTGGGTTCATTGAAAAAATGTAACCCCTCCTCTGACACCTCCCCCTCCTTCTACTGGCTATGATACACATCCAGATGTCTGAACATAAATGGGATTATTCTTTACAGTATAAAAGTGGACCCTCATATTTTTAAGCACATTTTTATTAAGGTTCTGTGTAATTGTAGTTTTGGCAATCATGCTCTTTATGTATACTATTGTATCTACACTAATTATCAGGAACTATTGTGTCCATCAATAGAAAAAGGCGACCACAGGACTTTTTTGGTTGATGGGCCATTCTTGGCACAGCAGTTTCACTAGTATAGTTGTGTGTGAAGGCTGATACAAATGTATGCCAATGCTGATGAAGAGACACTGAATTCAGTGTCAAAAGAATAGAATTCAATAGAATGTCTGGTGACAGGTATTAAAAATGTATTACAAAAAGTTTATTCTGTCTCTACTGCGGAGGGAAGATTAACTTCTAGATTTTGGAGCATTGCTGTGAGGACAGGATGTTGGATGAACACCAGCCCACCTCATTTCTGCACTCCCCAACTCCCAACTTCAAAATTCCCAAATTACTGGATTCAGCAACATAATTTCAGAGAACACAGTTCCACTGCACAACAGTGGCATGATGACAGGAGGTTCATGATAATACTTTTCTACAGGGACTAGACAAGCTGTGTGTGCATTTGCACATATGTTGTCAGCAATGTTTGCACTTAAAAGAGCTGAACGCAATCATTAGAAGATGTGTCCACAAACATTTGTACATACAATGTATAAAAAAAGTTTTCCAAACAAGGAATAAGCCTGGACTACTCAGTATTTAGAACTGTGATTTTCTGCTGAATTTGAAATAACTTTATTTCTGTCTAGGAAATCCACCTTAAAGTTCTGATACTACAAAATCCAAGACTGAAAATTGGATTAAAGATCTGGTCGAAATGCTCCTGTGCTAGAAAATGATGAACACAAGTTGAGAAATTCAACATCTGCAAGGTGTATTGAAAAGTACTTGTGTACACAGCCCAACAACACCTGCATGTATTATACTACACTCAAAGCAGCACCACACATACTACCAAGCCACTATCCCAGTTATTGCTGTTCTGCCACCCAAAGAGTATCTGGACCCATGTTCATAAAACGTCTCAGAATGCTGATTTACAGAACCTCTCAGAACCTCTCAGAACCTCTTATTTATAGTGACCTTGCTGCAATGGTGTGGAATTAGCATGGATGGAAGTGACAGTACTGAATTGTCCCCCCAATAATTTGATCCCCTCCAAAAAAAAAAACAAAACTAAAAACACCCTGACCTGTCAATGTCTCATTAAACCAGGGTGCAGAAAGGGTTAAATCACATTCTATACTCAAGTCCTGCTTCCCCGTAACACATAAGACCAGTGTGACTGGCTTTGCCTTTCCCTACTGTCACTGACACACTGCAGCTCTGTTGTTAGCAGCACAAAAACTGGAAGGAAAACTTTCCAGCAGGTTTGCCAGTTTCGCTGATTTCCAGCCATATTGGGGATTTTTTGAAAATGCAGTCGTGGGTGAAATTCAAAGGTCATGGTGCATTTTTTGTACTACTTTCACTAATTTAATCTGTCCGCAAAAATTCTTTCACTATAGACAGTACAAAAATGAAAAAGCAAGAGTTTGGAAAGGAGGAGTCCTGACAGAAGAAAGGACATCAATGAATAGCAAACAGACAAAATTGCATGAGCATGAACTTCAGTGACTTTAGAAAGCAGATGGGAAGAACTGTCCAATAGTTCAAAATAGCTCTTCGTGTAACCTGAAATTCTAATGACCAGGAATTCAGAAAAGACTAGGAAATGGAAAGCAAAAATGTTGACCAACAAGCCGGACCTCCAGTCATATGCGAGACTTACTGCACAAGTTTGCTAATGAAATGAGTCCATTATAACATTAGTGGCAGTGCTAGGCTTTGGCGCACAGCATACATATATTATGCAGCTCCGTCTACTTTTATTATTGCTGATGTATGAGACTGTTTCATTTACACTAAGCTATAGTCAACTGAAGTCTAAGCTACGTTGTCAGTCATTAGTTTAACATTAATTTATCATTATATATAATTCATGAAATAAATTATGAATTGAGGTTCATAAGTCCCCACCCATGTCAAGACCAAATCTACGCCCTTGCTTTGCAGACAGGAAGAGTCAAGATCAGCGCTCCAGTTGTGAGAAGCTCACAGGTCACTATGTTGGGCCTTTCTCATTGACGGACAGCTAGAATGTAGCTGACAAACTGTGCAGCAACAGTTGAGCTAGTCAGCAGTTATTAACCTACAAAGGGCAGCTGTATGGTGCAACAACGTGCCATATGAGTGTAAGTAGATGTCTTATCATTCTCCTGTCCTTTTACACTTTCCCTGCTTCTCATCTGCATGAGTCAGTGACACACTTCGTGAGACCCTCTCTTGCTTTTTTCTCTACCCATCCACACATTCTCTCCTAATATCTGGGTCTTTGATTTGCTGTAATGAGCAGACAGCTTTCCACCTCTTACTGCTCATTATTAAAAGGGAAAGAGACACAAGGTGACTATTCTACATATAAGGGGCACATTGATGGCAGGGACGGAAAAATGATGAGAACAGAGCATGCTGGAGAAAGGGAGGACAATAGAGAAAGAGAGGGAGAGAGAGAGAGAGAGCTAGAGAGAGAGAGAGAGAGAGAGAGAGAGGGAGAGGGTAAAATTCCAGCTGCTTTTTACAGCTCCCCATGAGAGACACCAAAATAGAAATGAGGAGAGTAGCATGCACACACGTGCTAGAAGTGAGAGAGAGAGAGAGAGAGAGAGAGAGAGAGAGAGAGAGAGAGACAGAGAGAGAGAATGTAAGAGAAAGAAGACTAAGAAAAACTATGAGAAACAGAGATAATATGAGAAGCAGACATAGAAAGACATAGGGGGTGTGAGCAAAATTGAAATTGATATAAATTTCAGAGTTAAACTCAAGCACACCACGTAACTGATGTACTAGAAGGAAAACCACTGTCAAAACTGTTCTGCTACTATGGCTACTATGTCACTATTTCTATCTTGCTCTCTCTCTATCGCTCCCCTCCCCCTTTCTTCCTCCCAGGAAAGTGGGCTGGTAATAAACAAAGCAAAATGCACATTTTCTATCACATTGCTTCAGGTAAGGAAAGTATGTGTGAGAAAGAGAGACTGTGCATGAGAGAGTGTGTGTTTGTGTGTGTGTGTGTGTGTGTGTGTGTGTGTGTGTGTGTGTGTGTGTGTGTGTGTGTGTGTGTGTGGGGGGGGGGGGGGGGTATTCTAGTGCATCTGAAAAAAAATAGTGTATAGTGAAATGTATAGTGTTTGTATAATAATAAAAAATATTATATAATAATAAAAAAACGGTCATATTTTATATTCATTACATTTAAAGTGATATATTTCAAACATTTATTTTAATTTTGATGCTGATTTATTCAAATCATGATTGACTAATTTAGTCAAACATGAATGTAAATAATGTAATGTGAAATTCTGGATTTCTTAAGTTATTAGCCATCTTGATCAATATATCTATCAGATATATGAAATATGTCACTTTACATTTAATGAATATAACATTTGACTAACTTTTTGTATCAGATTATGAACACGGATGAACTTTTGGACAATATTCTACTTCAATTTTCTGATATGCAGAAAATTAGTACATGGGGCGAGAGATGGGCAAGGGGCATTCATTTGCTGTTGATATATTCATGTCCTGCTGAATTTACTGTATTTACTCGGCTCATAATTACACTCTGTGTTAAGACGTCATCCTGCAGTGTTCTGTAAAGTGTGCTGAGTTTTTGCAGAGCTTGATGAGATGGCTCAGAGCCAATCCTTCATTGGCAGCAGTGCATTCAACCATATGTATGTATGGCTGATCCACACACTGAATCACCAACATGCTGATGTAATACAGCACTGCAGAAATATTCCTGCTTTCTCTCTAGAGTCTCCCACTTGGGAGGATTTTCCAGAACAATGGGAAGTGAGCTCCATGGCAGTGACTTGTAAACATCATGAAATAACAGTGGCATTCTATCTGTTCAACAAACATCAAACTGTCAGAAGAAAACCTGGTCACCAAAGTCAACCAATTATCCAGCTATTAATCTTAACCCATCAAACCTGTATGTGGGTCTTATTTCAGTTTTTCACAATCAAATGGCATAAATTCCATATTAGTGTGGCAGATGTTACTGAATAATTTACAATCATAATAAATTTAGACTCTGGGTTCAAGAATAAGCATAGGGTTCAAGGAGCTAAGGCATAATGAATCAATGTGCCAGAGGCTATGAGAAACAGTGACTTTCCAATGGTGATAATGTGGTTGATTATACCACGAGGATGCCTAAAACCCCCTTAAGCATGGATGCAAAATAAAGGTAAAATACATGTATCTGCAAACCAGTGAACTGGATACATAAATTATGCACATGTGTTTTAGACTTAAAATTGTATTAAGTAAAAAAAATAATACACATAGATGAAGATCTGGTTCAAATTTTCTTTAGTACAACACTGTATTATAACACTATAAGACTAGCTGTTCACTGTATCTTATTATATATTGTAGTTTTGGCATTTTCTTGTCACCCCGTTCTAAAACAATCAAAATTAATATTCAGTCGTCCCCTCCCTCCCTGCACTGTGATGACAGCCTCCACTCTTCTTGGAATTTGTGGCCATTCAGTCCAAAGAGCATTGAGGTCTGAATGATCAGAAGGAATCCAACATTTAATTTCACCTCAAAAGTGTTCAGTAGGGTTGAGTCCAGCACTCCAAACTCAAAACCAAGTCTTAATGGAGCTCACTTTGTGCACAGAAGCAAGTCATGCTGAAAGATAAACACTTCTCCTGTTAAAAGCAGAGATGGAAGCATATAATTGTCTAAATCGTCTATGCAGTTTGGCTGGTCCAGAGAACACATTTCCACTTTTCCAGGATTGAGTCATTTTCCACACAGTGATCTGGAGGCTTGTTTGAAAATAAATTCATTTCATCAAGATATCAACAGACTGTGGAGTGTCTGTGCTAATGTTACTTCCAGCAGAAGATTGAACTCTGTCTGGAACTCTGCTGTAAGTGATGCAATAGAGCATATGTTATTTTTATGAGCTATGCACTTCAGCAATCAGTGGCCCCTTTCTGAATGTCAGTGATCCACCACTTCATGACTGAAATGTTGTCTCTCCTAGGTGCTTCTTTTTCACAACATTAGCTTGTACATTTGACTAACAGCTACAAATGGTCCAGAACAGGAACTGAACTGACTTTTTATAATATATAACAGCACTAAAACCAGATATAAAAAAACAATACATAAATGGGTAACTAAAAATAAAAATAGATTAGTAAACTCTAAAGAGGTGAATAAATCCCATTTTATATTGAAAAGGGCTTTCAAGATGCTTCATCTTTGCACCATTAACCATGATGAAATCACTGTAATGCATGTTTTTAAGAAGCTTATTGCCTTTATAAAACAGCTGCAAAATAAAAATTAACCAATTGTAGTAATTGCAAAAATGGTTATGTCACATAATATACACTCCTTGTAAAATAGTTAAACCCAGAATCAACCATCACAAATTAAACTTGGTGGGTGAGTTTGACACTGTAAGACACTCAAGGATGAGCTTTATACTTATACTTTATACTTTATAGCTTTATACTTTATACTTTATACTTATATATGTTAGCAGCAGGTTTTGCAGGAGATTTCAGAGAAGTGTTCAAAAGCAATTCAAACAGTTGATAGAGTTCAAAAGAGGTTGCAGCGTAAGGCTCTGTGAAGTGGGAGGGTCTATTGCACACCATACCGGATTACAAATATTACCATTGCACGCTGTTGCTTGCATGCCCCAGCAACATGAAGGATCTGGGAGACCTACACAAAACAAAGAGGGAACAGCCAAGACTGCAAACATTTAGCCAGCAGTGATACCTTCCATGGGACAACCTGTTAGTGCCAGAACCATTGACGGATGGCTGCGCCACGCAGAATATTACAATGACTTCCTTTAACACCGCATCAACATCATCAAAGACGGCAATGCTCTGCCAGACTGTCATGGAGTCACTCACAATGGAAGTAGGTCTTTAGTGATGAGTTGCATCACCGGACTTATCCCTGATGGAAAATGTGTGGGATGCTACTGAATCAACAAATCATCTCTACTGCAAACCCCGAATGAGAATATTTTAGCTGCATTGGATGTTTTATATGAGGACACCATTAGGAACCTCTACAACTTCATGCCAAGACATCTGGCAGGTTATGTTAGCAAACATACTGAGAGATATTGTACTGTACTGTGAGAGATATGTGTAGTTCAATAAATATACTGTCCATATCAGTCTAAATTTTAAATTATTTGTTGCTTGTGGTAACCTTCTGTATAGCATTGCAATCTGTATTAAGTATTTTAATAATCATGCAAAATTCAAATGATGTGTTTAGTCACAAAAGTGCATCTTCTAAAAATAGAATGCTGTAAAATTCTTTGTTCATAATTTTATTCAAAAAGGTAAAGTGCGATATATTTGATATTCATTATATTTAAAATGACACAATTCAAGCAATTCATTTTTTATTTCAATGTTGACACTGTCTGATTTGTAATTTATTCAAACTTGAAATGAAATATTCTAATAATTTCAGGTACTGGAGCTATAAGCCATAGAAAAAAGGTTTGAAATATTTTATTAAATTTAATTAAATTTTGAACACAAACTTTTTCCACAGTATTACATTTTTTAGATGCACTGGTATAATGGGTATTTTACAGACAATTTAAATACACTCCATGGTTCCACTGGATTCATAATATTCTGTAACTACCATGAATTAATAAATGTATGTGTTGATTTTTCTGTGTTAATGTAAAGCACTTGAATTGTATGTGTATGAAAGGTGCTATACAAACAAACCTGCTTTACCTTGACTAACTCAGTTACTAGTATAAAACCAATATGAAAGGTATGTACTTTGCAGTAGAGTCTAAAAAAGTTTGAAGCCACCATTGAAAGTAAAGTGGTCATAACCAATGTTATTTTGTCTTTTGTCTTTAGATTGATCATTTTGGAGCTATCTAAACTTATAAACTTCGTAAACGTATAATTTTCTAGTGATAGTGATGTTTTACTCCTCTAATACCCCCTTGGTGGAAGAGGAGGTTTTGGGTAAGGGTGATAACAGCAGCCTATGTCACGGAGCTGTCCGTGTTTATCCAGCCCCTGATGATACAGATGACACAGCAAAGCACAGACATCGGCCCTTCCACCCTCCCTTGTGGCGCGGCACTCACAGCCGTTGATGGTGGTGTTGTAGCTCATGCTGTGAAGCGTCTCCTTGCTGCCGCTGCGGGAATTCCGTGCGCTACCCCAGGGGTCGTTGTCATAGGAACCAGATCGGGCTTTCATCTCCTCCTTCAGGATCATCCTGCCGATCCCACTTTGAATCTGAGACAGAGAAAAAGAGATAGAGAGAGAGTCAGTTGATCTATGTGTGGATGCCTATAAAGTAAGCAAAGCAAGAGAAAGTGGGGCACCATGTTTTCATAACTCACAGGGATAAGAGCATTCAATGCCTATCTCTTACACTGGATTTAAAATATCAAGTTTGCTCATTCATGAGTATAAAGCTAATTTACAACCAATAAAAAATAAATATATATATATATATATATATATATATATATATATATATATATATATATATATATATATATATATATATATAAGAATAAAATGAGTGAAAGAGAGTGTGCGAGAAAGAGAAGCATACTCTTTGAAGGCCATGATTCCAACCATCTTCCTCCCCTCCTGATGAGAATCTTCTCCGAGGAACCCGTAAAGCTGTGGAGGAGAGAGAACGAAAGTGAAGGAGAGAGAGCGGAAGCTTGATCATCAAGGAGCATCAAACAGAATCACTTTAAGTGTCAGAGAAAAGCAGAGAGCATTTAAACACCTTTCTAGAAGTGACTGTCTATTACAGTTTAAATCAATATCATCAGCCTTCACATATCACTTCAGCGTCAATGGTTTTCACACAAACAAAGCAACTATGAAGTACAATCAGAAAATCAATTTGAGCTTCAATATCAGGGTATAATCTGTTATTTAAGAGCCTGTGCCCTCTGAGGTTTTGTACAGTACAACTGGAGAAGATTAAAGTGATATGATGCTCAGTGTAGCTACCGCAGTTATCATTCATTTCTGCCCGGGCTTTCACACATTTACACAAAACGTATTTGAGTAAATGGACGCCTGCAATGTCTGCATTATATCAGCAAAATATGTCACCTACATTTAGGGGAGCTGGTGTACTGGTAATATTCTGTTTGTGAGTGCTGGTAGTGCTCAGGTGAACAGGTTGACAACTTGGAGGACTGGAGGAGATCTTCACTTGTCTTGCTTTTGGTGGCTGTGTTGTGATTGTCTGCACAGAGAGGAGATGGGGAAGACGGCACATTATGGTAAGGAAAACACACCCGGACAGCCTTAAAAGGAATACTCCAGCATTTTTCATATCAACAGATACCACAGATACCAACAACATCAAATAATCAAAATGCAGTTAAATGTCTAGGAAAATCAATTCTCTCAATTATACGTCATGCACACAAAACACAATTTAAAAGATAAAACACTAATATAATATTTAAAATAGTTAGATCCAGGTGTGCAAGCATTCATACTGTGCTGTTGAGGCGAACGCTTTCACGAACTATTCCTGCTAAGTAAATAACAGTGTCTGTATGTCTCTGAAACTCATGAGGTTGGTCAGTCATGTGCCTTTTCCCCTAGGCAGAGATCACAACAAAAATACATAATATAATACAATAAATACAGCAAGTAGGAAACAGTGTTTAGTGTGTTTTTAGTTTGAATAAGGAGCAGGAGCTCCTGGATGTGCAGTGTGGAGTTTTTTGTGTTATTGTGAAATAGCAACAAGCTATAAGGACCTAAAGTTGGCTGAAGGAAATGTTAATAAAATATTGTAAACGCAACATATACATCTAGTTAATTAATTTCTTTATTTCTTTTCTGAACTATTGTATGAAAGCAATAGAACAGGTTGTGTGTTATTGTAAATTACAGCACGACTATGATGATTGTCATGATTAGTGAGCTGAACAGACAGGGAGAAGTGGAAGTACTTGCAGGGTTGTGGACTTAATTAACATGAAACACTGACATATAAATACTCAGACAATTAACAACAATAACCATCACAACAAGAATACGTGTACACAAGAAGACTAACCATTACTGACAGGAACGAGGGGATTATATACACAGAGAACATAGGACACACTGGGAGCAATCATGAAGGGGTGAGGTTACAAATTAGACACAGCTGGGAATGGGCTGAGACATGACATGTTCTCAGAAGCATGAGGGGAGAAACAAAAAGACAAGACCAGAGATGGACAAGACAGATACGTGACAGTAGGCCCCTCCCCCGATGAGCAACTCCAGGGCACCTAAACCTACAGTCCCAGGGACTGGTGCAGGAGAGAGACCAGAAACAGAATAAGAACAGGACTACCTGGACTAGACATGAACAAGAAACAGGTGACAAGGACTGACGAGAGACAGGACTGGCCAACGGAAACAGGACAAACACGCAGACCAGGACTGACACATACCCTGTGACAGGAACAGGGACGATGAAACCAGACACAGGAACAGGGATAAGAACAGATACAGGAACAAACACGGGTACAGAATCCAGAAGAAGGACAGACACTGGCTGAGACATGGGCTGAGACATGGAAAACGGTCTGGGCCCAGATCTGGCTAAAGTCCCAATAGTCCATGGAGCCAGACTGGGCACAGTTGTAGAGACAGGTGCAGTTCAAGAGGCAGGTTTATGGGTGGCAGGCTCTGCCTTCTATACGGGAATGCAGCCTTCCCGACTGCAACTTTGGCGGGAAGCTCCACCCTCTGGGCCAAGATGTCGCCAGGAAGCTCTGCCCTCCCGACCATAGCGGAAGCAGTACACGACGCTGAGGCAGCCTTGGGTGCAGAATACGGTGCGTCTGGCGCTGCCGTCACGGGAGGAGCAGCAGCGCACGGCTGCCGAAGTCTGGGGTTCGCTGGGGTGCACGAAGCTCAGGAACTGCCACACATCGGACTCGTCCTTCAGCCCAGACCCCTATAACAGCCAGCCAACATGCCTCCCATCTTGCCTCGCTATGCCTACCCTCAGCGCCCCCCCCAAAATTCTCCCCACCATCACAGGGGCAGTCCTCCGGTGAGGAGGCGACCTAAGCACACCACCTATGGCACCTCCTCCGACCGCTGGCCACGGACGAGACCTCCCGGTCCTACGACCCCTCGCCGAATGGTTTGCGATGGATTGCAAGGTGACTCCTAGCAAGCGAGGACAACCTAGCTACTTCCATCTGTAGGTCAGTCTTTCTGTCAGGATTAGACTGTCAGGAACAGACAGGTAATTGTGGAAGTACTTGCGGAAGGGTTGTGGATTTAATTAACATTAAACACTGACATATAAATACTCAGACAATTAACAACCCTAATCATCACGACAAGAAGACTGACCACGACTGACGGGAATGAGGGGAGAACATAGACAACATAGGACACACAGAGAACATAGGACACACCAGGAACAACCATGAAGGCAAGGTTACAAATTAGACACAGCTGGGAATGGGCTTAGACAGGACTCTAGGGGAGAAACAAAACAAAGACGAGACCAGAGATGGACAACACAGATACGTGACAAGGATATTGTTGTCTCGTGTTTTATTGCTTTAGAAACAATCCTTAGCAAACAAAACTCTTGACTCATTTAAAATGAAACTGCAAATGTTATAATGATATATTGATACAATTCCTTGGTGACTACTACTGGTATAAAATGAACACTTGAAACTTTGCTTAGTTAAGGTTGTGGTGAATCTCTGTTAATGTAACTCAAAGGAACAGTAAAGACCAATAAATCTTTTGGAGGAGACCCGTGGAAGATGTCAAAGTAGGGAAAACAACAGCAGATTTTATGAATAAGCATGCAGAAGATGAACAGTTTTAATGTGTGCTTTTTAGGTCCAGGATTCTATCAATAGAAGCCAATGGACAGATGCTAAACATGGCTTCCTTTCTTCATACTACACTCAGCAATTGAACAAAACAGATTCCTATTTATATTTATAAGCTCTAATGAGTATATCAGCCATCTTTCTCGGGGTGTTCGAATAGTAAATTGGAACTCATGATTTTGAGGGCACTATAATCTCCCATAATTCACTGGTAAGAGTAAACATTGTAACTCACTACATGAGCTGAAAATGTGGACCAGAGTGGTTACTAAGTAGCACAATAGAATGAATGGACAGTGTTTGCTGGAATAGCTAGCTAACTAAGCCCGTGAGAGTTAGGAGCCTTTGGTTGCAGATGTTTTCCCATGTAATATTAGTTCATTAATGGGAGGCTCATGTTTGTAAGCAACATAAACAAGGATTATTCCATGAACAACACAGAGCTTTAATTCAGAATTCAGTTTGTGCTTGTGTACAGAGCTTAAACATGGCTCACTCATGTGTTTGTGCAAGCATTGCTGCACAGCAACAGAGACACTTTTCAGATTGTCTATAGTGATTGACTTCATAATAAAGGTGTTTAGATTGATTAGATTAGATAAAAAAAATGCTGGAGTAAGGCTTTAAGGCATTCTGGAATTTCACAAAGAAAAGTACACATAGACAGATGAACGGAAGGAAGGTACACCATGGCCACTCTTACTAATGACCACATTCACTCCTGTCAAATGCCTCCAAATGCCACAATTCCACTCTGAAACAAAAAAAGCATTTAGCCACATCAACTACAGCCCAGGCAATTCTAATGCGAGAAATGTCCAGTAAATGTCCCATTAGCATGAAACGCCACACTAACTGCCAAATTCTACAATTATAACAGCAAACCACTACAAATCATAGGGATGAGTGGAAGGGCATGAGAGACAGATTTTAGTAAAGAGACAGGGACAGACAAATTGATGTGCAACACTGTAGCAGGAGAGAATACTTACAGAGTGAGGGGTTGATCAGGGAAAGTACAGCAGAAGTGTGGAGGGAATTGGGTTAATGTAATACAAAATGTGGAAAAGGGGGGAAAAAGAAAAAGAGGGGCATTATTTGCATCCAAGAAGGAGCAGTCTGAGAGGTTTACGTTTGGTACCCACATGGAGGAGAACCAAATGAGCTGAAAACAGCAGGATCTCTGGTTTGTCTCACACAAACTACATCTTCATGTCAATAATACATGCAACCCCTCCATATGAGTAGCAACACAAAATCATTGTGAGGAATTCATTACAGACTTGTGATGTGTGAATGAACCTGTCTATATAGCCACCATTGTCATCCTCCCGACATCGTAAACCATATATTCATAACCTCCAAAATGTATATATTTGCTGATACACATACAGGACATCTGTATCATTGTGATCTCCAGCAACAGCAGCCTTTTATCCATCTCTTTCTTCATTGTGAATCAGGAATCAGGTACTGTAGGTATAAAACTGGACCAGGTTGTACCTTTGAGGGTACAGTTACATCACATGTTCCTTGGTGAAGCAAGACAGGAAATGTCTGCAAGGTACCATTTTCCCTGACAGTTAATCCCCCAATTACTGAAAAAAATTGCAGGGACAAAAATTCTTTACCATATGTGAACATTTTCACATATAAAAATATTTTTGTGATCAGTTTTTACAATAATGTATTCAAAAATTCCATTTTTGACACAAATGCATCCCTCTAAAATAGTGAAGAATATGTATTATAAGGCATCCAGGCAGAGTCTGAGAGAGCAAAATAGAGCTGTGCTCTCTCTGGGAGGGTAAATGGTGCACTCTCCCCACATGATACCCAGTGTGATGATGACTGGTGTCTATAAGCCATTATAACAGAGCTGAAGACCCAGCACTTTCCATTGAAAGTTATTACTCTCCCAATGTGAGTGTTTATTACCTCAGTAAAACACTAATATTAGAAAAAACTCAAATGACATTCCTACAGAAAGTCCTCAGATGAAACCAACCCTCTCCTCATGGGAGAGGTGTAATTAATGGTGTTAAATCAGCTGATGGAAGTGAACACATCCAGGAGCTGGCTGGAAGCATCCCAGTCTTTGTTTTTCACAGTAGCTCACGCGAGCTCAACTACTTCCTACAGAAATACTATATTTCTCTTTACCCACATCTGTTCTAATGGGGTCTGGCCGTATATATTGGTTTTATATATTGGCTTTTTACCTACTTTGTTACACTACAACATGTACATAATACTCTAAGTTAGTGAGCCCACCAAAACTCAGACTGGGCAAGGAGGGCATTAATCAGAGAGGCAGCACAGGGACCAAAGGTAACCCTGAAGGAGCTGCCTTCCCAAGTAAAAACTGGAATATCTGTCCATACAACCACAGAAACCTGTACACTCCATAGAGCTGGGCTTCATGGAAGAGTGGCCAGAAAAATGACTTTTACTTACAGACTAAATTAGGAAGGTTCATTTTGAATTTGCTAAAAGGCATGTGGGAGAAAGGAGGAAGGTGTTCTGGTCAGATGTAAAATATTATTCTTCAGTCACCAAGCAAAATGCTATGATGGTGCTAAAAACAGGAATAATTTTGAGCAAAACCAGTTTCAGCCTGTCAGTGATTTGAGACTGGGGTGGATGTTTACTTTCCAACAGGATAATGAGCCAAAGCATACTGCTAAAGCAAAACTCAAGTGGAGCTGGAGCAGTTTTGCCTTGAGGAATGGGCCAAGATGTGGCAAGCTTGTAGAGAGTTATCTGTAATTGCTGCAAAAGTCTTTAGGGGAGTGAAGAGTTATGCACACTGACTATATGTCCTTTTTGTAGTTTGGTTCACAACCAAAAAAAATGGGTGGGGGAGAGTGAATAATTTCACAAAGCACTGTGTGTGTGGTATATACTGTATATATATACCACACACACAGATTGGGACAGATATAGACTGCTGTGTATCAACAGAACTTGCATGGTCATAGGAGTTGGATTACTGTACTGACACTATTAACTTCTGATTAACTTCTGACTCAGGTCAAAAGCAGTTTTAATTTGTCTGTGATAAATCCCAGCACACATATAATCTCATTTGGCCTGTTTTAGGTGTTTCCTTGCATGGTATACTGTATAGGCACTGTGAACAACTCTTCCCTATGTTGCTAGAAATAAAATAATGTATCTTATATAATGCATGATATGAAAAGCCGAATGCTGAACAAGCATGCATGTATTTTTCTCACAGAAAGCACTTGAATCTGATGCCTTTCAGGTTACATTTCTTTGTACTAATATCACTGTGTGGCCAATACATGCATGTTCCCTCAAATAATGGTTAAATGTCACAAGCCTGTAATGCATACATACTCTGTGAAATGCTAAAAGGAAAATTAATATCACAAAAACTGAGAGAGCGGGTCACAACCATTTTGGTTTTTTCAAGGAAGATTAAAGCAATTAACCAAATGAATATGCTCTGAAAACAGCACCTGCTATATCCTGCACCTGCTATTTATGAAAAAATCTAAATGAAACAAGTGCAAATATTACATACCCCATAGGCAGGATTAAATATCATTCAGAGGGCCTAAATTTTATGAAATTCCCAAATTATACTGTGACTACACTGAGAAATTTATAAGGATGACCTGTACTCCTAGAATGCAGAAAAGATTCTTAGTGATTTTGAGCAGCTAAGGCTGCAGTGGGCACAGGCTCTCAAAAAGTGGGCAGTTCATAACTGGAAAAACAGCTTGTTCTAATGAATCTCGATTTCTGACACACAGTAAAGTCAACAGGTTCAAAGAACCCAACCTGCCTTGCTTCAACAGTCCAGGCTGGTGGAGGTGGTGAAAAGGTGTGGGGAATGTTTTCTTTGCAAACTTTGAACCTGTTACAGTTTTTC
The DNA here is from genome assembly GCA_034509495.1 of Acestrorhynchus altus. Classification (NCBI taxonomy): domain Eukaryota; kingdom Metazoa; phylum Chordata; class Actinopteri; order Characiformes; family Acestrorhynchidae; genus Acestrorhynchus; species Acestrorhynchus altus. The sequence goes on along the minus strand of CM067512.1, from coordinate 15,495,002 downwards.
TCATTTGCTTAAACACTATATCCAATCTATTGAACTAAAAATTCAAAACCACAATGCCATTTATCAAAAAGTGAATACCTATCTGAATATCTATTCAGATATATTATTCAGTATAGTGGGAGCAAATAAACAATCCCACCATTTCTCATTACTTATATCATCCTTTACAAAGCACTAGCATTCCACCACAGCTTGATCCCAATTCGCACACAGATATTTAGGTGGAAACACCTAAAAGTCAAAACCGATCACACATACCAATCAGAACTGTTTACAGAAAAATAACAGGGCCCTGAGTCAGTTCATTCCTTTTTGGAATAATGAATTCAAAGAATTGGTTGAGGACACCAGAGAGGAAAAGGAGGAGGTGGTGGAATAGGAGGAAGAGGTGGAAGAGAAGAAAGTGGAGGAGGATGAGGAGAAGGGAGAGGAAAGAAAAAGGAAAGGACAAGAAGACAAGTAGTCTTGGATGAAATTCCAGATATTCTAAATGATTATGTCCTTGCTCATGGAATGACTATGCAGGAGGCTGCATGAGTGCAGCCAAACTTCAGTCTCTTCACTGTTGCCTCTATAAAAACATCAGGGAGGAAAACCAGCAGGCATATATCAGATTGCCCTCTAGTGTAACTTTTGAGTGCTGTACTCTGCAAAATAAAATTCAACTTGGCTCATATAGAGTTCCTATACACTTACTTTGTAAAAATTATGTCTTACAGTAATCAGTACTTCAATTATTGTAGGACTCTGGAATGACTGCTTAGTGAAGGCAGACTAATGCTTTGGAGGAGCAAGAGAGGGAGCTGGTAAAAATTGTCAACAATCTAATACACCTGTGTGTGACTGAAGACAGTCACCTATTTTGAGAGACAAATGCCACGGGAAGCACAGGTTTAGAATAAAATGGGCTTGATTGAGTGAAAGACCAACATCCAGAATAAGTATGAATTTCTAGATTGTATAAAGCACTGAATACTTCATACATTAAAATTAAAGGAGAAAAAGGTTTTAGAGGAAGAGAACCGCATACAAGATTACTCACTCAATCAGATTTAATGGCTTTGAGTGCAGAGCTTCATTTGTACCTGAAAATGGGATGTCTGGAAATGATTTCAAGAAATGTGTTTATGCAATTGAGAAAAACTGTTCATCAATTATCACTAGAATGTCACAGCTCATTTGAGTGCTGTTGTGCATCCCTTCCCGACCACATTTTATCTTTTAATGGCTACTTCCAAGTTATCTCAAAGTGAAGAATTTCAGTGGCCTTACTGTTTATCAGATCTGAACCCAGTAGATCACCTTTGGGATGTGGCAGAACAGGAGATTCATAGAATTACTTCTGATAAAATAGCAGGAACTGCGTGACCCAGTCATATCAGCATGGACCAAAATGTTGGAGGAAAGTTTTAGACTTTGTAGAATTCTTCCCATTTAGGGCTTTTTGAGTGCAAAACTAGGCCCTACTCAATATTGTAGTTTTCCGAATAAATTGCTCAGTGACAGTAAATAAATGGAAATATAATTTAGTGACAAATAATTTAATGACAAACATTCAAAAAGGATCTGCTTTGAATTTAAACTGCTTTGGGGATTCTATCGACTTCTCACATCATATTAGGGCCCTTGGTTGGAGGCTGTACTTTATATTAGCTATTTTTGTACATGCTTCAATATAACACATTACAGGGCACAGGCTGATTTAAAGTGATTCTTATGATACTTCTATGCACTTCAGTGAATCTGGAAAACTCAAGGTGATATTGCTATGGGAGTATCAGGAAACGTCCAAATCAAGTTTTGCTTGAATTTGCATGTTTAAAAAGGGCCTTATATATTTTGCCCTATTGGGTTGTGACCCTCTGTCCCCTACTACACAACACACACAAAGACATACATACACATACTTATTCCTTTGCATGCAGTCAAGTGGAAAAGATGCACTATTACTGCTGTAGAAATTAGATTTGTTTATTCATTCTACTTAAGAGGGCTCTAATTAATGCCCCTCAGACTGAAAAGGGTGTGAAGTTTATCAGTTAGCTCACATATACTTGCTAGATAAACCACATTATTCATAGCAGTAGGCTACTTCAACTATCAACACTGAAAATGAATGGCTTACCCACAAATCTCAGTTTTACGTGTAAAAACCTGACAGTTACTGAGACAATGCTAAAGAAAGAGCAGTTGCCATTGTGCAGGAAGGTGTTTAATTAGCTTTGTGCAGGGGAGCTTTGTAGCATGTAACATAGCCACTTCCCAGTGGAGAGAGGCAGAGAAACACATGGCCATAGAACACAGGCAATCATTATGCCTGAGTAAACCTCATTCCTTTTTCATCACCCTACTGAGTGAAAGGGGCAGGGAGCTGTGCCAGCACTGTCTCTTTCTGTCATGCAAGCAGTAGACACGGAATGGGGGCCACCTTCTGATACCCAGGCACACAGAGCAGATATGAAATCAGTGTACTCAGGTCACCATTATCAGTTATATTTCTGTTTTCTAATATAAAGCTGGCATGATCAGTGACAATATTATGAAGAAGCCTGAATTGACCTACCTATTTGCCTATGATTTCCAGCTGTCTTGGCTGCATTTTTGATACTGGCCAATCAAAATCCCAGTTTAACAGCAAACCTAGCTAGGTTTACAGCTGTTTTGATTCAAAGGGCTTCTCATCATGCTGGCAGAGGAAGCAGCCTGCATTAGCCATTAAAAGGATAGGAAGTATATGGACACAACTTGTTTTAAACTTAATTAACCAAAGTATAAATCACAAACCATTTAAAATATACTCTTTGACAAAAACACATGTATGTGAAAACTTTGCAAATAAGACTATTTAAAATAAAGATATATAAAGTATATATGATACTATTGTAACACACAGCTGACAATTAAATGTTTTTATGTTGCCCCCTTGAACCTAGCTGTATTATTCAGCTTTTAATCCTAATGCAGAAATGACTTAGCATATCTGGCATATTTGGTTTAGCATATCTTTTGGAGTTGCACAGGGTTCAGGTTTGGGGCCTATGAGACTGATATTATCTATAATAGTGGTGTAATTATTAGAGTGAGGAAGTGTGGGCTTAAATACAGGGCATAATATTTACCATTAGGCTACTTTTAGCTACAGTTATCACATGAACTGTTTTGCTGTGACTTATTTATGTAATGCTTTAAAACATTATTTACAGAATTAAACACCAATTAGACATAACATTAAAATTGCTGACAGGTGAAGGGAAAAACAGTGATTATGTGACAGTGGCATCTGTCAGTAAGTGGATATATTGGACAGCAGTTAATATATTTTGCAGATATCGGCCAAGTACTGATACTGGGAAGTACTGATACTATCATGCCTCGAATGATTTTAAAGCTTACTGTCATACTGGTTATTGAGCTCATCAACCATAGATTTGTGCAAAGGTTTATAGCTCTATAAAGTCTATTGTTGTCTTATCACTTGATGTGAACAAACTATCCAGAAGGAAACTTTTTTTCTTTCTGACTGTGTATGGCTTTCTTTTATCTATAAAAATGTAAAAATGTTCTTTTTCAATGGCTACAATGTATAATATCCACTTTTACAAATACAGTTATAAATCACAAAGAATAATTGCATAACTTAAATTCCATAACAACCTCACAGCCCCACTGAAAAACTACAGAGCATGGTAATAGTATGGAACTACTGCATTCTGTAGCACTGGATTCTCGTTTTCATATGAACTATGGCAGACAGGTGCTGACCACTACTTCTTCACTACTTTTCTAAAAGCATGCTAAATATCTAACGGTCAACACTGCTTATCCAACACATCTTTCCCAGAGACATGAGCAGCCTCAGGCTGGGGTTACAGAGGAGCAAGGATAGGCCAAGCACACTCTACCATGTCTCTTATAGATGGGAGGCTTCCGGTAGATGTTGGGGTCCGCTGTTGCTGAGAAGAGAAAGAGAGGTTAAAGGTGAAATACAAAGGAGAGGATGACAAAGAAGGAAGAGGAGAAGAAGAAAAAGAGATGTGAGTAATGCTCAATTTTACTTCCTCTGTGTTCACATTCAGTCAGGACATGAGGGGACTGAGTATGGGTGTGTGTATGTAACTGGAGCTGAAAAGAAAAGGATCTTGAAAGTAGTAGGGCCCAACCTCATTCTCCTCCTTCAACATTCATATTGCTCCCTGGGTGCTCCACATGTGTGTATGATCATTACCTCAATTTGATGCCATATAACCGCTATAATGGATGATCCTAATTTTTAATATAGGCTGATATTACTGACCAGCTGATATGTAGATTGGTTGGGCCCTAGTGAATAACATTTAGGGAATGGATGAAGGGAAGAGCAACAAATGGATGGAAGCAGAAGCGTGGCCTACCTGGCACATGGAAATGCTTGGGTGCTTGGTTGGTGGTGGGTGTGCTGGACCTGGCATCCAGCTGTGGATAATATGGAGAGCTCCTGCCACTCTCAGAACCTGCGTCAAGCCACCAGTCAATGACAGTGACAGAAGCAGAGCATGAATGAAGGATCATCCCTTCCCCAGTTAGGACAAACATCACTCTGTGTCAGAACATACATCAGAAGGGACAATCTCTCTGCTCGAGAACTAGCCAGGCACAGTATGCATTTCAGAAAAGACAAGAAAGCCATACTGTGATATATGGCAAAAAAAACAACAACACAAATTAAAAAATGAGAAGCCATGGAAAGTTAATGTTTTCTAATATGATTATATCTGTTTATCTACAGAGCAAAGTTTCACTTTTCAAAATTGAGTATTAATATTTTTGCATGCATATCTTGCTCCCTGTCAAGGACATGTCAAGTATAAGCCTTTCAGTATGCAACGTGTATTTTCTGTATTTGCACTATACTCCACTGATGCATGTCAGTTGTGTACACACTCACCATATCTGTAGTAGTGCTGAGGAGAGCGAGGCAGGACAGGAGACATGCCCTGTCTACTGTAGGTGGGTGAGTCAATGTAACCGGGGCTGGAAGAGCGCCGCTGCCTGAGGTCCACAGTGTCATACATGTCCTACAACCCCAGTACACACACACACACACACACACACACACACACACACACACAGAACTCTGAATGATTTCAATCTTAGAGTTCAAGTAAAACCAAATGTGCATGTAAAATCAGGCAAAAGCATTTTTCATGTTTTGCTACCTCACTACCTGGAATTAAAAGGAATTATTTGAAGGTTTGCATCATTTTATTTATAGAACTATTAACTAATAACTATTCCTGAAGCATTCCAAAAAAGTTGGGACAGGGGCAAATTTACCACTGTGTTACGTTATCTTTCCTTTAACAATCAATAAGCGTTTGGGAACTGAGGACACAACTAACTGCTTTGTAGCTTTGTAGACGGAATTCTTTCCCATTCCATCAGAGATGCTTTTTCTGGCCACTCTTCCTTAAAGCGCAGCTCGATGGAGTGTATGGTTTATTGTGGACATATAGATACTCTGCAGCTCCTTCAGGGTTACCTTTGGCATCTGTGCTGCCTCTCTGATTAATGCCCTCCTTGCTCAGTGTAAGAGTGGTTGTGGTGGGTGGCCTTCTCTTGGCAGGTTTTTTGTAGTACCATGTTCTTTCCATTTGATGATAATGGACTTACTGATGCTCCAGGGATCATCAGAGATTTGGATATTTTTTTTATAAACCAACCCTGATTGTACTTCTCAGCAACTGTTCCTGACTTGTTTGGAGATCTACTTGGTCTTCATGGTGTTGTTTGGTTAGTTGTGCCTGTTGCCTAATGGCATTGCAGGCTCTGGGGCCTTTCAGAAAAGGTGTGTGTACACTGACAGATCATGTGACATTTAGACTGCACACAGGTGATGTAATTTCACTAAGCATGTGACTTCTTAAGGTAACTAATTGCCCCAGAACTATTTAGGGGCTTCATAGCAAAGGGGGTAAATATACTGTATATGCACATGCAAATGTATTATATATATATATATATATATATATATATATATATATATATATATATATATATATATATATAAATATATATATATACATATATATATATATATATATATAATTATTATTATTATTGTTGTTATTATTATAATTACAATTATTATTATTATTATTATTATTAATAAAAATAAACCAATACAGGTTGTAATGTAACAAAATAGCCAAGGCTTTTAACAAGTGTCTGTATATATAACATGAGGGGGATTACCTGAGAATATGGTGAGAGGGTGCCCAGAGACTGTGGAAGTGAGAGAGACTCAGATTACTAGTCCTGTCAAGGTGAAAGTTCTTTCTTTCCATCCTTATGGCAATGGATCTCACTTGGACCTGTCTCTGTCCTCTACAGTAACACACATATTTTGCCTGCAAGTTATCAGTTTGTTCTACTCCAGGACCAGGATTGATAACCATTGCTTATGGGATGTGTGAGCAGAAGTAAAACAGAAAAGTGCCGGCTAATACATTAAAATGAACCCCTTTAGAGGGCCATAATTTAGTAACACTGTTGTTTCCTGTACTCTGATAACAGCACAATTAATTCACACTCACATTTGAAAGCACTTACTGGTAGAAACAAAGGAAGTAACATTCATTCATATGACAACAGCCAGTAAGGCTGTACAGTATGCAACATATAACCAGCGCATTACTGAAACATCTACAGTTTATCCAAATCCAACTAGTGAGACATGGAAACACACACTTGGGAAGGTTTGAAACAGAAATGTGTGTGCTTTATGACAAGTTTAAGGATATTATGAAAATGTCAAACACAATACTGTATAATCAATAATCTGAACTCAATAATGTCAATAATAATCAATATTTTTATGTGCATATTTATAATGTTATCTACAATGATGTGCTTGACTGATGTCACTAACAGACATAGCAGGCCCAAATTGCACCACTGGATTTAGTACTACACATTATTTTGGAACCAATATCAATGTTAAATAACCTTGAACAAAAGGTTATAGTCTCAAAGGACCTCCTGGTTAAATAAATGATTAATAAACAATAATATTGATATAATTGTATATGGTCATCTATTTAAATGTTTGGCAAATCTTTTTCATATGTTTGAATCTGTTTAAAATTGACCATCACTGTTGAAAAGGTTGGATTTACTGCACAAAATTTTGAAATCAGTGTTAATAAATTGGAAAAAAATGTTGGATTTGTGGTTTAAAAAATGGAATCAGAATAAAAAAAAAATTGAATCAGCATTTAAACATTTGGAATAAATGCTGACTTATGAACACATGCTGAAATCTTTTGTAGCCTATACCAATTTTAAAGGGCTAAAATTAAGATAACTACTAAACTACTAATAACGATTTTCAGCAGTCTGAATGAATATCTGTGTATATCCACAAAAACTCAATATAAGTAATTACTATTGGTCAACTCAAACATTGTGCCAACTTTCTTATGCATCCCTAACAGGAGAGAAACAGAGAAGTTTCTACAGAAAAAAGAAACATATGAGATCACTACAGACAGATGCAGAAGCAGGGAAAGAAAAATCAGCATTTAGCAAGCACTGAATATGAACGTGACAGAGATCAAGGTATGTTTGGAACACAGGACCAGGCTCTTCTAATCTACGCTAGGTCAGGTCAGCTTGTCTAACAGCTATATGGCATGCTGGGAAGGCACACAGTGTGGCTAAAGTCCCACCAAGGCGTACTCCTCCCCGTAGCTGAGGCGCTGAAGGCCCACGCTCCCAGAGTAGTATCTGTGATAGGGCTCAGGATAAGAGATCAGGCCTCTGTAGATCATAAATGGCCTTAACCTTTGGCAGAGCAGCCAGATCTCTGTACTCTAGGACTTCGTTCTCCACTTTGGCCTGAGGAAAGGGACACGTACAAACACACACTCACACATGTTAAAATGCAACAAGAACACGATGGGCAGGCCTGAAAACGTCACTGGAAAAACACACAAATAAACGAAGGCTAATGTTAACAACAACATGTCATCAGTGTTCACCAAACAAAAACATACCATCAGGCATACAGTACCAGTGAAAGACTGAACACCAGTATCTGAATGTACACTACTGTTAAATGATCAGTGTTCAAATGTTTGTAATGAGTAAACAAATGTTTGGGATCAAGTTAATCCAAATACTTAGTGTAACACAACTGATGTCACTCTACAGAAATAAAAAGAAAGAAGATGAACTAGTATTCAAATATTTGGAATCAGTATGTGCGTGATTGGAATAAACAATCAAGTTTTTGGAATTAGCATAAAAAAATTAAATCACTATTTAATTTGTTTTTATAAAATATTGAAATATATTTAAACAGTATTAAAAATGTTATACTTACATTAAAAGAACTACATTTTCAAAAGAATAGTTTTTTATAAAAGAGATACGTGCAGGCAAGTATTATTATTAATAATTAGTATTAATTAATGATAATATAATAATTCATGAATATTAATAGTAAATGTGATACTTATATTTTAACGTAAATGTTTCCGCTTAAAAACGTCTACTGAGAAATTTGTGCTGGAAAAGCATCCCAGGTGGCTCCACATGAAGCACCTGACTGTGGTTAGCTACATTAAGGTGAATAGATGACTTGGATGACTCCCTAAACTTTTTTGTTGTGTAATTAGTTATATGTTCATTCAATTCATTACATTTAACTTTTATAATTAAACCTGATTCTGTATTACATATATATATATATATATATATATATATATATATATATATATATATAGAGAGAGAGAGAGAGAGAGAGAGAGAGAGAGAGAGAGAGAGAGAGAAAGAGAGCGCAAGAGAGAGAGAGAGAGAGAGAGAGGAGAGAGAGAGATAATTCCACAGTTTTTCACTGTCATCATACACCACATGCATGACATAAGCCCTACAGTGTCTGGGGCCTGACCTTCAGCAGGTGGCACAGACAGCACACATGCTTGCTACGGCATTTTCTGCACATCAATCACACACTCAGCACAAAGGTCACTCAGCACATCAATTCCACACACTCATTTTCATGTGCATGGTGATGCAGGTACACTATACAACACTCACAAACACACACTGCAGCAGTATAAAAAGGTAAACACAAGGATACAGAAGCAGTATATGTGGAAGCTTTTAATTTCTGTTATTCCATCCATTAGACGTCAATGGCTATTTTGTATGTGATCTTGTACAGTGGGGAAAATAAGTATTTAGTCAGTCACCAATTGTGCAAGTTCTCCCACTTAAAAAGATGAGAGAGGCCTGTAATTGACATCATAGGTAGACCTCAACTATGAGAGACAAAATGTAAAAAAAAAATTGAGAAAATAATTTTGTCTGACTTTTAAAGAATTTATTTGCAAATAATGGTGGAAAATAAGTATTTGGTCAAATTACAAACAAGCAAGATTTCTGGCTGTCACACAGACCTGTAACTTCTTTTTTAAGAGGCCTTCTCCCACTCATTACTCAGAAGAGCCGGCACCTGTTTGAAGTCACAACAGTATAAAGACACCTGCCCACAACCTCAAACAGTCACACTAAACTCCACTATGGTGAAGACGAAGAGCTGTCGGAGGACACCAGAAACCGAATTGTAGACCTGCACCAGGTTGAAGACTGAATCTGCATAGGCAAGCAGCTTGGTGTGAAGAAATCCACTGTGGGAGCAATAATTAGAAAATGGAAGACCTACAAGACCACTACTAATCTCCCTCGATCTGGGGCTCCACGAAGATCTCAGCCCGTGGGGTCCAAATGATCACAAGAACGTGAGGAAAATCCCGTAGAACCACAAGGGGGATCTAGTGAATGACCTGCAGAAAGTTGCATCAACGTTACAGTGCTACCATCAGCAACACACTACGACGCTAGGGACTCAGATCTTGCAGTGCCAGACGCAGTCCCCTGCTTAAGCCAGTCCATATCCAGGCACGTCTGAAGTTTGCCAGAGAGCATTTGGATGTTCCAGAAGAGTATTGGGAGAATGTCATATGGTCAGATGAAACCAGTGAACTATTTGGTAAAACACAAACTCGTGTCGTGTTTGGAGGACAGTGAATGCGGAGTTGCATCCAAAGAACACCATACCAACTGTGAAGCATGGGGGTGGCAACATCATGCTTTGGGGCTGTTTCTCTGCAAAGGGACCAGGACGACTGGTCCGCGTACATGAAAGAATGAATGGGGCCATGTATTGTGAGATTTTGGGTAAAACCTCTTCATCAGCAAGGCAAGTAATGAAGATGAAACGTGGCTGGCCTTTCACAGCATGACAATGATCCCAAGCACACTGCCAGGCAACAAAGGAGTGGCTTCAGAAGAAACATTTCAAAGTCCTGGGAGTGGCTCTAGCCAGCCTCCCCGATTCAACCCCATCAAAAACCTTTTTGGAGGGGGAGTTAAAAGTCTGTGTTGCCCACCACAGCCCCAAAACATCACGGTTTCTAGAGGAGACTGGGTATGGAGGAATGGGCCAACATACCAGCAACAGTAAAGCAACCTTGTGAAGACTTACAGAGAACGTTTGACCTCTGTCATTGCCAACATATACAACAAAGTATTGAGATGAACTTTTGTTATTGACCAAATACTTATTTTCCACCATTATTTGCAAATAAATTCTTTAAAAGTCAGACAAAATTATTTTCTCAATTTTTTTTCACATTTTGTCTCTCATAGTTGAGGTCTACCTATGATGTCAATTACAGGCCTCTCTCATCTTTTTAAGTGGGAGAACTTGCACAATTGGTGACTGACTAAATATTTATTTTCCCCACTGTATATAAATTACATAGTGAGTTACGCAACAAATTACATTTACATATGATTCACATTATGGAGCTTCAAATCTGCACTAGTTGTAAATATAAAGGTAAAATGAGAGTGCGTGCTCAAGAATAACGTCATTAAAATTAAACAAACAGGAACGTGGTTCTGACTGGAAGTTTAGAACAGGGGTGTTAAATCAGGTCAGAAACGTGCCACTGCAGGCAGGTTTCTAAGTCAAAAAACAAGCAGCAACACCAGATTCAACTCAATCAATCGGCCAATCTTCAAAAAACCGATCACAGGAGCATCCGTTTCGCTGGAGTGAAAACATCCAGCCAAACTAGCCAATTTCTGACCTGGTTTTACACCCAGGTTTGGAATCTGCTTTTCATTTTGATTCACTCCATGTTTGTTGCTGGCAGAAACTTGTCATTTCTAAGGGTAAAATCATTGCTTGACACTCTGGGAAACAGTCCTCCATATTATTTACTGAAAAACACTGAATTTTCTTTGAGGCTGTTTTCTAAAACCCTCCTGTTTTCTCTTATTAAAAAAAGAATATGCAGTTCCCGGTTACTCACACAGATGACACGGCTGGGGGAGCTGATGCTGGAGCCTGGGGGAGAGATTGATGTTTCGGACAAGCGTCGTACTCTCAGCTTCCTCTCTGCTCTAGCTGCCTGCTTGCACACAGGATGCCACACCTCAGAACCTGAGAAGCAGATCAGAGATCTGGAATAACATCCTGACTTCTAGGGTCACATTTAGCCACATGTGCTGTGGAAGCCACGGTCAGTACAACCCATTATGCGTTTGATCATAGGACATAGGAGAATTGTTTGGCTGTTAGGCCAACTGTCAAAAAAGCATCGCTGATGTCTTCACTTCTTTAGGATTTTATTAGGATAGTGCTGCTTGTGTCTTCAGTGTTTCTCCTGAGTGTCCAGTACTGGGATCACCACCACCACCCCTGTCCTGTCCCTCCTTCACTCTCTCTCCAGAAAGCTGATGTTGAAAAGCTGATGTTTTCACTTTGTTGACCAGCATGTTATGTGTGTGTGAGACAGGACATATGTTGTTGCTGTCATGCAAAATTCTTGTATATCCAGTTATTTTGTCATTCCTTTTTCCTACTTTTCATTCTTGGACGTACTATGACTCTGACCGTTGATATTTACATTGTGTAAGATTTTGATAATGAATGGAACCAAAAATGCTGAAATGGCCTGGAATGAATGCTTTTTACATTCATGTCTAAAGAAATGTAAAACTTTTTCCTTTTTTTTTTGTTAGATTTGACATTTTTGGAGATTTGGAGGTTTTTGCATCTCTGTGAAAATATACAAAGATGATATATTCTTATATGGAGAAAAATAATGTACATGCAGTCATATGACTCAGTGAGGGGAAACACTACTGAATAGAACACAAATTCACAATTACAAGAAATTGTATGAGTGTGAGCTTTAGGGTTTCATACAAAATCCATCACTATATCAATATAAGACATCCAAGCTAATCACGGTACATTGCTCTCAAGGGTAAAACCCATGCATTACCATTTTGTAGCGTCATTAGGAGGCACATCATCATTTTCCACAGCTATGCTGGTGACACACAACTCTATGTGCTGTGTCTCCTAAAGACTGATCAACAGACTTTATAACTATTTTAAATTAACAGCTAATCCAGGATGAATCAGAAATACTGATCATTCACACTAGGACAAACTCATTTGTGGTAATACAATTCACAGGAAATCTAGGAGGGATTTTTGACGCTCATTTTAATGCTCAGGTACTAGATGTCAGCAAAAAAGGGGAACATCCCTAAATTGTGCCTTCTTCATGCTTTTACAACTATAAAGTTAGATTACTGTAATCCTCTCCTTTCTGGGCAACTAAACAATTGTTTAATCAGGTACAATTACTTCAAAATACCATGGGATTGCTGACCACAACCATATTACGTATCATCTAATTACATCTATTGTGAAAACCCTTTACACTGAATACCTGTTAGTCTTCATATTGATTTCATAATTAATCAAATAATTTATAAGCAACTATATGTTATGTTATGTTTTTGGTTTCTGAATCAAAAAGGTCTCTCAGATCCTCTGTGTCAAGATTGTGAGCTGGACAGACAAAGACTAGGGAAGCAGCAGTAAGTGCTGGGCTTGAGGATTTAATTAAAATAAAGGAAAACAAAACCTGGGGTACTAACAAACAAAAATGGGGTACTCAAACTAACACAAAAAGCTTAACTCTAAGCAAAGAAAGAAACAGCCTTAAACACATATGAACCAACAGACTAACAGACCTACTGATGAATCATGAAGGAAACAAAAGGACTAACAAAGACAAGCCGAGAAAAAGGGTCTTAAATACAACACAACATTGACCACACCTGGGACATGATGGGGCAGGGTTTTACAAATGAGATACATCTTGTAAGGGGTGGAGCAAGGGAGGAGACAAGGACACAACAAACACAAGAAACAACAAGAGACAGGACTGACAAATGATAAACAGGACGCTCTGGTGCCTCTTATTTAGCTGCTCCTATGCTCCAAAAGAACTGGAAGTCTTCCAGCAGAGGAGAGAGGAGCTGAAAATATTTTTAAAACCTACTTATTCAGCAAACTTATTATATTATACTTTTATTCATAATTTGTATTGTTCGCATCATCTTTTGTTATTTTATTGTCCATCTTTTCTCTTCAGTTGGAAAATGTTTTTTTTTTTTACAAACCACTGAAGTGGAACCTGGTGGCATCAATCTCAGTAGAAAACTCTCAATATGAATATTCAGGTGCATTCTAATAAAAATACAACAGTAATTACTTTGGGACATTTTGCTTACAAAGCTTAATGTCTATGCAAATTCAGGTCATGCCAAAAAAATCTCCTTTTGAGACCCCACATCTATTATAAATAAAGTCAGTCTAAAGAGCATTGCACATCATGTGTGCTCTACTGACTCCATAATGGCACGCAGTGCTTGGACTGCCCTTCGTGATTAAATTTGAAGCTCCACCAGTCCATAGAAATCAATATTTTCTACATCAGTTTTAGATGTTAATGAAACGTGGCTAATAATGATTAATTACAATTAACATTTTCTTGCCCACTCATGAAGCACTCGTGAAACTTTTTGGTAACATTCTTAAATCTGATTGAACCCTAAAATTTAAAACCTTGTCTTTGGGGTAGTTGAATAATAATGTGAGATTCTCTCTCAGAGCCCCACACCTCCCTCTCCTAAACATTAAATTCGTGTGATTCATATGAGTACCATATTTATAATGCAGAATGCAAATTACAACTAACATTATATTGTGCAGGACAGACAATGCTTTTCTGGTTCAAGCTTGTACAGCTCCTTGGGGTCTCCATGCTGAACTGATTCTGCCTGCGCTGAGTGAGCTTTCCTTTTTCTGACCTCTTACTCACCTGTCAGGTACATCTCCTCTCCCTCTATAAACATCATCTGACACCGAGCACATCGAGCACATGTAGGGTGGTAGTGTTTCCCTCCTGCCTGCAGTCAAAGACAGAGAAGAGATAATGAGTACTGTTGCAATGGAAGCCATCTAGGACATTCTCAGTCAGGAACATGAAGGGAATAAACTCCTCTCTTCTGCTTGTTAAACCTGTAATGATAAGTGCTATAATGGTCTAATTAAATTGCACTGAGCACACAGCCCATTTCAGCAACTGACTCTGTATAAACGAAAAGAGTAATAAGCTCTGGTTGTCCTGCAATGCTGTTTTTCCAGTAGCTCAGAAGAGACTTCATCATCACAGCCATGCTTAACAACCCTCTTGATCATCGTAGGCTGCTTTTGAGCATCTCCTAGACTCTTAATTGCCAGGCGTCAGTAATTGAGGGAGCTCAGAGACCGCTGGTGACTCTGAGCTCAGTGAACACAACAGCACATCATCTCTACCCATGAGCTCGCTTCCCTGTCTCAGAATCCTGAGGTGAATGTTCAATTAAAATATGTATACTAACACAGCTCCCTGTCAAGGCAACACAATTAATCTACCTCTGTCCAGCATCTGTCCAGCATTACTAGTAGTAAAGTAAAAAAAAAAACAAAAAAAACACTGCTATAAATCACTGACATCAATTATAGTTAGCATATTTGAGAAACAACCCAATGCAGGATGAAGAAATTTTAATGTAGCCCAATATTTATTTTAGTTATAAAAGTAAATAAAATTCACATACATGACTTAAAAAATATTAAAAACAGTAGTGTAAATTAGACAAAATAAACAGTACATTTATTTTATTTTTTTGCCACAAAGTGAGCACCTGCTTCAGCAAATATCATTACAATTAATTACAAGCTAACATTCCAAAATCAATGCAGTTGGATTAAGGCTCCGAGTCTTAATGTTTGAACCCCCGGGTCAAGCTGCTTGCCATCAGCAGACAAAGTCTGAGAGTGCAAAATTCACCATGCTCTCTCCCCACATCACAATCAGTGCGATGGTGATCAGCACAGGTGCCCACGAGCTGTTGTATCAGGACCTTGTGCATTCCTACAAGCATCTGCCCAGCAATGATGCAATGGCAGCAGGTTGAAAAGAGGCAGTGGCGGGCTTCACATGTATCAGAGGAGGAATATGCATGCCTTCGCCCTCCTAGTGCTGATGAGGAGCATCATATATGATGGGGGGAGAGGGGGTACTAACAGGGTTGGGTAATTGGCACTTCTACCTATTTTAAATAATTAAATTTTGCAAGATTCTCTGATATTGCACCTCTGTAAGTTGGTGCTAACTGATAACATTCTTTTCATGTTCTTTTTGTTCATAGTTTGACTTTTTAGCTTGAGTTTCTCTCTTCTATTTCTAAAAATTTCTCCTATCTCCTCTTTCACACAGTGCTACCAGTGAGGAAGGGTGAAGGCTAGCTTCTGTATCCTTTTTTTAAAAACAGCTGCTAAGACAACACTGAACAGCTCAGTTACATTACATCAAGTATGACAAGTTCATGAATTGCTCTCAGTGATGGGGGAGAGGGAGAGGTATTCTATCCTCCTGGCTGAAGACTGTATCATTACTGGGCATAAATTGATTGTTGAGAACACATCACTGCAGTAACTGACCTGTTTTAAGTTAAAACACCAGTTTTTCAGGAGGGTTCAGTGAACTGAAAAAGTGTCATTACTAATACTAACTAACTAAAACAAACTTCATTATTGATCAAATGCCACAGCATCACAAGCGTTCTATCATAGACAATGTATTTCTAAACCAAACCATATCTACCTTATCTTCTAAGATAAGATCATCCTTTATTAGTCCTTTATTAGGGAAATTCATAATGTTACAGCAGCAAAGGGACAGCAAAGCACTCAGCATAAGAATAGATATAGTATAGTGTATACAGTAAACTATCAACAAATAAAAATATATATATATGTACAGATAAATTACAGATAATTGCAGATGGAAGAAATATTGCACATACTTTTCCTCATCAGATACAATGGCTCTCCCTCTCCCCCATCACTGAGAGTGATTCATGAATGTGTCATACCTGAAATAATGTAACACTCAGTGTGAGTGAGTGCACTTCTGCCCCAAAGCTCCAAAGCACCTCCAAAGCTTCCAGGAATAGTCTGAGATTGACATGTGACCTAAATGAGTTTGAGCTTTCTTTTAAAGTCCAGATTGTTCGACAGTCAGGTAGACTGGCAGGAAACCCTAATTGCACACTTAATCTCATTTGTTGGCATTAAGAGAAGATTCTTGTCACACAGCCTTACCCTTTGAACCATTCTTATGTCACATACATTACATTTCTAGCCATAACATTACCTTGACATTCATCTGCCTTTCTCTGGACGTGTCTTCACTTCTGGTCATTTTCTGTAATGTTACTGCAAGTCACCAGCAGAGGGATGCTTGGTCTCATGGACAAAACTTGGACAATGGAAGAGCAAGCAATGTGTGCCTGGTTCACTTTAAGGTAATACAGTTTCAGTGTGGGTGTCTAGAAGGTTTGGTTGAAGTTAAGTTACATAAACGATACTAAGATTATAAATTCTCCCATGTGATTTTGTGAAAGCCTTTTTCCCAGGTAAAATATGGTATGATGATATAGCCAGTAATGTGGGCCTGGAGATATTACAACATCAATATAGTTTTTTGTAAGCTATATTAAGTTTGCCATTAAAAATATATTGTGTAATCCAGCTATTTGCATATCTATCATTGGAATTTGTTTAAATCAATTTAATCTACTAATTTTAAAATGCCTATTGGAAATTGTTTCAGTATTCCAGCACAACTCCAAATGACCTTAGCTCAAAAGCGTGGGTGTATATCCTCTGTGTGCTAATGAAAAGTTGTCAGTGGGAAGGTGCAAATGTGTAAAATGCAAAGCCTGCTAGAAGCCTCATGGAACATGTAGGCTGAGTTTCCCTCTCAAGTTCTCTCAGGCCACCTTGTTTACTGCCTGTGGACTCAACAGCAGCTGTAATTGTCTTCACTGATGCTTCACGACTCTTTTGCCAGAGCCTAATTATACCAGCTGAAACAGCAAGGCAAGCCCTACTGCTCCTGCGTTTTAACAACACCCAATTTCTCTTCCAGAAGCAGTGCTTTCAAGCTGAATTCATTTTTACTACAGCTACAAGTTCTAGCACTGTGCTGAAGCTGAGAACCAGGACTCTGCAGAAAGGAAATGCTCTGAGATTTGTCCTAGATACAGTCCTTCTGTATTCCTGAAATATGGTGACTTGCTGTATAGAAAGATGTGGTCTGGTAGATACAGGTCAGATACTTTTTCAAAAAAGTTAAAATGTGGGATTTCTCAGTAAATTGCTGTTATTTGTAGAGTACACAGGGAATGTGACTGTGAGGAATCTTAAGCAGCCTGTCTTTAAATATTGTAATGAATGGAAAGAGCTTCCCATCATTCCTTGCTGTTTTATTAGATTGTACAACTTTTTAAACTATTATAACAAAGATACATTTGAACATGTCCTTATTAGTATTTTTGTATTAGTATTAGTATATACTAATATATATACTAGTATATAGTATACTAATAAATAGTATACTAATAAATATACTAGTATATACTAATTAGTATTAGTATATTTTCCTAACAGATGTGGAGTTACCAAACTTGTGAGCTTGCTTAGTGCTGTGGTAATTAAGTTCATGATGATACTGTTAGCTCTAAATACCTGCATATCTCTAAATATCTAAATTCAGGGAAAACTGAAGGCATTTCCCGAAAGTCTAACAATGTACATTAAATTAAAGGGCATTTCCCTTATTACTCATGGCCTCCATAAGATTACCACTTGACACACTGTAAAGATTTGGGGGTGTTACGACACCATAAAGTGGGCGGATGGAAGGAGGTTAAAGATGAGTTGAAGCAACAGGAGCTTATGCTTTCTTTGATTGAGGAATTAGAGAACTGTCAGTCACTGGGTGCTCCAAGGCTTGCTGTATCACTGGGAGCCTCCCAGGGGGGACTGAGTGCAAATCAAACAGGCAGGATAAAGATAAATCAGTCTGTGGCCCACTAGCTATAAATAACCCCTCAAAAAAACTCCTGCTAGAACACACAGCACTTCACACCAACCACTCAGACAAGTATAAGAGTACACAGCCAAGGAATCAGTGTGTGTGTGTGTGTGTGTGTGTGTGTGTGTGTGTGTGTGTGCTGGTGTGTGCACATACATATGTATTTGTGAGAGTATTTGGTTTTGTCTGAGAGAGTGTGTTACTGTTAAGCTTCATCAGCTCAGAACTGTCTGTGCTGCCAAATGATCTCTTCTCTCATTTGTATGTAAACTACCTCATCATGTTGATCTCCCTCTGTGACTGTCACACATGGGTTCTCTCTCCCCCCTCTCTGTTCATGTCTTTCTCTTTGCCTTTGCGGTTCCTCAAAATGCTTTTTCACTTTGTTCTTTCTCTCAGTTTCTCCTTATGACAGGATGAGCAAACACATGAAAGTCTGGAGGTGCCAGGAAAATCATCAAGGCATGAGAACATTATGCATTACATCAACTGTTATTAAAAGAGAGTTATTACATTCACTCTGCTTAATTATTCAAATGTAATTTGGGCCGTCACTCTCACTTACAGTTTAAAAGTCTATCAGTTCGGACAGTTAATCCAGTTTGAGAATGTTCTTTTTTATAAAAAGGTCAAACAATATAAATGGCAAAACGAATTATAGAAAATGTATAGAATGGATCGTGTGTCTGTCTATGTCCTTAACATAAAACAGATCAGGAGAAGAATAGAAGATATTTTCATTGTCATTTAACATACAGTATCTCCAAAGCATGTATCTCAAAAAATCTTCTTAGCCTTCAGTGGCAGCCAGCAAGCAAAAATGAGAAAAGCTCAAAAGTAGAAAAAAAATGATTGGGACAAGGTGGGAAAGAATATCACTAAATGTGAAAAAGGTCAAATGACTGATTTATTGAGCTGTGAGTGCCCCTGGCATGCCTGGTAATACAATACTATTTAATTAGATTCATTTTTATTGCCTGACATACAGCACAAACACAATGCCATTACAGGTACGCCATATGTTTCTCCTCCACCATTCACTCATTGTATCCCCTTTTCATCCTCTCTCTATTTCCCTACCTCACTAACTGATTCTCACTCGTTCTTTCTGTTCTCCTTTCTAACTACCCTCCACGGAACTGTATTCTTTGCTCTCTGTTCATGGTAATGCCAGTGAACGCCTGTTGAGAGCGTGTTTGAGAGTTGTACTTCAAAAGGCAGTTTTTACCCTGCCGTCTCTGTGGGCTATCCCATCTATCTCTTCATATTTTAGCCTTTGATCTTTTTATAACTGGAGCTCTCTGTCTCACACCAGTGACAGATCAGTCCTGGACCATTTCAAAACCTTTGCTTTTCCAACACAGGGAACATTCTGCTCAGTTAACCAGTGGCAGGCCCAACAAACAGGCAAAGTTTTAAGCTGATTATTATTTGTCTCTTTGTCTTTGTGAGAGACTTCAACCTGCCTTTTAATAAATCAAAGATGTAGAATAAATAGGTGTGTTATTATTATTAATTTTTGTTGTGGTTGTAAACTGGAATGTGGTTCAGCTCCTCCTCACCTGAGAAGTAAGCATTATATTAATTGGACAGCAACCATTTGGCTGAGTGGTCAAAATGGACCCGCACACTCACCTCTAGTACTCGTCCACTGATGTATCTATTGCAGGACTCACACTTTATTCCAAACTGGGTATGGTAATCTGATTCACAGTATGGTATACCATCTCTGAAAAACAACGTTTAATTAAACATAAAGGGTGATCACAATGCCAACTCAAATTAAACATAATCACGTTTCCATGCAGTTACAGGGGGGAGATATACAGGTATATGGGTTATAACCAGTGTGAATTAACTTCACCATCTTAAATAATAGTTACTCAATAATTTTATAATACTCAAACTAATTACATTGTTTATGGAGGTTTGCAGAGGCTTTTTTATTCTATTAGTAATAGTGGTAGAAGTAGTAGTACTAGTATTAGTTTCACCAATAGTAGTAACAGTAGCAGTAGAAGAAGTAGTTGTAATAGTAGTAGCACTAGTAGTAGTAGTAGTAGCAGCAGCAGCAATAGTAGTAGTATTTTTACCAGGTTGTGTCTGTAAAAATACTATTTTTCTTGCTGAAACACTTTAAAATGATTACAAAGTTAGGTTGTGATCTACTCTCTTAGAACAGGCTGATAACATATTCTCCAACCCATTTAAAAAACATGGTAGATGATTGTGTGCTCACTTGCTAATATACTCTCCAGTGAGAACCAACCCACAGGTCTGGCATTTAAAGCAGCTGACATGCCACTGTTTCTCCAATGCCAGGAGAGACTGCCCCTGCTTGATCTCCTCCTTACAGCCTGCACAGTCTACAAGGAGAGAGAGAGAGAGAGAGAGAGAGAGAGAGAGAGAGAGAGAGAGAGAGAGAGAAATGAATGTGACGGAGAGAGATCAAGACAGAATGAAAGACAGAGGCAGAGACAGAAAATGTGAGCATATGAGAAATAAAGAGACAGATGCATTAGTGCTTCACACTTTTAAGACCTGATTATATATGTTTATAAATGAATTAGAAGTTTTCCTGGAGGATGACCATTTGTCAGACTCTGTTGGCATGAAGCTGTGATTTGCAGCATGAATCATGAAAACTGACTGATATAATATTTTGTGGTAAGTAGCTGCAAACACTCTACAGACACACACACACACACACACACACACACACACACACACACACACACACTCACTAGCTGTGTGAGGTGTTAAATCCAGGGTGGCACTTGATGCATGACTGCGGCAGGCTCTCGTGTCCTGAAAGGTCAGTCGATCGTTTGTTTTCATATGGACTACATGTGGCTATGTTTAGCCATATCCACCCAGCACAGCGACCTGCTAACTTATCATCTTCCTCATAGCCGCAGGTCACTGACACTCTGAAGTACTACATTCCCTTAAAAGAGTAACCCAATGCTTTTCAAAGTCCTCTCTGTCTGCCACATCAAAAGAATACAGCCAATTACCATGGGCACTTATTTTTCATGTATTGCTCTTTACTTGGTACAGGGAACTTGTTGACTCCCATATAACAGAAGCCTATGTTAGAAGCCATTCAGAAGCAATTACTGAATGTGCTTTATTACACCTTCTACAGTCATCTATAATTATTTTGGAAATCAAAATGAAGAACTACCCCTACCTGTTTAAGTTGTGAGGTGTTATCTTATGAGTGAGGCTGAACATTGACTCATGTGCTCATGGCAAGGCCCTGTAAATGGTTGGAGTTGGAGCTAGGCATGATAGGTTGTGCCAGATGGAGGGGATATTCTATTCCTAAAGTTGTGTGGACATTAACATTCCTCGATCCACAGTGTCATTTATGTACCAGGAATACATCATAGAAGTGGCTGTCCATGGGTGCTTAATGATCCTGAGCGGTGCCATCTGGCTAAAATAGAGAAACAACCAGACAATCACATTCAATGCAGATGGTCCTACATGCATATTCCACAGGTCAGTGGAGTGTTGTTTAAATTGCATGAGATATGTGAGCAGAAGACCCAAGTGTCTTGACAACTGATTCTGCCCCTCACAGTACCAGTTGTTTTCACTAATGGTTAGGCTCATATGTGTGGCGCAGACGCCAGGAAGCCCCAGCTGTCAACAAAGCACTGGTGGATCCATACTGGTGTGGAGTGTGTTCTAATGCCATTGGTTGGATCCACTGGTTCACCTAAAAATGAATGTGGTGTGTCCCTACATTTATAGGGTCTTCCAGCAGGATAATTTCATTAAGCCCAAGTTACCCAGAACTGGATCTATGACATTTTCCCAGTACACATGTGAGAGTGTGGATTGAGGAAGGGTAAATGCCTGCACACTGTCGATAATGGAGTTTCCCATACTTCTGACACCCATTATCATGCCTATCAAACTCTTACATACTGAATTAACATACTGATATCCCATGGCAGTTTGCATGTCAGTGTGATAATAAGTAAAAAGTCAGCAATGTGGATACAGTTAATTTATGCTCCTGCCTGTCTGTGCATGGAATATATACAGACGAGCCCAAACATCATGATACATGCATATATGACAGAAATGGCATTTGCCACCAAAATTGTACAAGACTTCTGTTGCGCACTGGAACGGCAGTAGATCTGACTTCTTCCAGTGCATCTCATAGGTAAATGGTACATACATACTGCAACAGTCTAAAGAAGGTAGGATTCATCAGAGCGTGCAACCAAAACAGGTTGCACTCACTGCCTGTTCAGCTATTACAAAATAATTAACATTATTCACTTTTATAGTGTTTATACTATATACTATATATATATATATATATATATATATATATATATATATATATATGTATATTTCCCTCTGGGATTAATAAAATTATCTATCTACCTGTTAATGCATGTCTATCCATCTTAAGGTCTGTATTACCAGAGAGCAGCTGTTACAGTATCAGAATCACCTTATATTGTAGGCAGCACAATGGTGCTGCTGGTAATGTGTGTGTTACACAGCTGTGGGATTGTGGGTTCGATCCCCGCTCAAGTCAGTGTGTGTGAGGAGTGCATTTCCCCTGTGTCCATGTGGGTTTCCTCCAGCCTCCCAGAAATGTAAATGCTAAATTGCCCCCTAGGACTGTGTGTGTCTGTAGTACCCTGCGACAGACTGATGCCCTGTCCAAGGGGTGTTCCTACCTTGCGGAGTAACCCAATGGCTCCAGGTGGGCTCAGGATTACATGTGACCCTATTCAGGAATCAGCGGCTAAAAATCTCTCTCTATACCTTAAACCTGACTTTATATAAGACATAACACCAGCTCTCGCAAATTGGTTTACAAGCACAAATATACACAAATCTATAGATTACATTAGTGATACCTAAAATACAATGCGTGACATGAGGCAGAAACTACATGACCTGTTCACTGCTTGATTTTGTCATTTCACCTTGTTGAAAGTGACCTACAGTAAATACAAAATTAGGGTTTTGAGTCTGTTGCCATGGCAATGAGTGTCCTGATATGCTGTTGTAGGAGGACATACCAGGCAGAAAACCCACAGGGATCTACTAACCACTGTAGGTAAACACTGATATAAACACATTGTACTTTATGCAGCAAGATAACAGACAAGACATTCTACCAATGAAACTGTCTTCATTGTTTTATAAACACACACACACACACACACACACACACACACACACACACACACACACACACACACACACACATGCGTGCATGCATACTTAACATTCACAGGAGCTCAATGATCTCCCTCAAATGATCAATTCCCCACTCACTCATTGATGAGGGAAAGCTTCGCCTTAAACCATGAAACTGACTGCAACATTGAGAGGACAGGCACATGCCAATGAGATTTAATGCTGTGTATGTTTGTGAGTATGTTTGTGAGTGTGTGTGTGTGTGTGTGTGTGTGTGTGTGTGTGTGTGTGTGTGTGTGTGTGTGTGCGTGTGTAAGAGTCTGTGGTATATTTATAGACTGCCCCACTGTGCCAAACAAACCATGCTGAATAATTCAGTATAAACACCCCTGAAACTATAAACATCATTTCATTCATAAAACACATTGCATTGTTTTGAGATGGACTTACGACTTGGCCCATGAATCTTGATTGGCTCATTTGAAGAGACAAGCTTGTGAGAGCACTGCTGACAGACACACTCTTTGCCACTGAAAGTCACTCTGTCTCCAATAGGAAACGGCTTTCTACAAAGAAAAGAGAAACAATGATTCCATCAAACAGTTTACACACACTGTTCAAGTCAAATATGTCGAATAATCTCATAATAATCGGAGCAAGATTAACACAAGTTTATACAAGCATCCTGTTCATCCTTTCTCCAAATGAATGGATTATCTATTCATATTTTCTTCCTTCTTTCTCAAATGCAAAGTAAAAAGTTAAACAAAGTTAATTTTGAATTAACTTGGGATACCTTTGTTTACATTGTGAGGATTGGTTGAGCTAATCCACCTGGTATGGATGCTGTTATTTCTTCAAATTTATATAATTTTAAATAAAGGGGTAAATAAAATAGGAGTGAACTATGGGATATGAGCACAAAACTGTAATCAAAAAGGTTTTCCAAATATTTAAGGACCTGACTTTATGCACATCCGAGCAGTTCTGTTGATACTGTATAACCAAATCTACTCAACAATAATGTTTTCTTTCATAAACTGTTAAATGTATGTAAAGCACTGTGAAAAACTAAAAGGACAGCAATGTTATTTTAAATCTCTCTCTGAGCATTTTGCTCTGAATTGAAATAAAAGAAACTTAAGATTGAATTTTATAGCCTTGATATGAAAATGTGCTCAGTAAGCAAAATAATAACTGTTAAAAAACAAAGGTGCAGAGCAATTCAACCAAGTGAAAGGTTTACACATACAGTGAGTCTAAAAGTTGAAGTTCAGTTCAGCTGTGGCAGTAAGTGCAGAAAGCCCAGTTTGGTCATGTGATGGTCACTGGAGGCCCACTAGGGGCCACTGAGGGTCAGGTGTTAGTTACACCACAAATAGATGAGGCCTTTCAGAGCTTCCATCTGTTTCTGCTTAATGACCCACGTAAACACTTAAAAGCAATACTCTAGCATTTCTCATCTCCAACCGCTGTCTGCTGCTGTCTGCTATCTTTCTTTCTTTTTGTTTTATTGTTGTTTGGTGTATATGCTGGCAATCTGTGTATCTGGGACATAAAAAATGATTAAAAGGTGATACAAAGTGACTCAAACCACAAGTATCTGCCAACAGCCAGCAAATCATTTTTTAGACTATAATGAAATCAAAATGATAATTATGGTGGACTGTGTTCTACACATGTGACAAATAAAGCTTAGGGGCTAACTGGTAACTTCATCTAACTCATAATCTGTTGACATGATGACATACTATGTTATCACAAACCATATCTGGATGGTTCATTTTAGATGCTTTGTAGATGCTCTCCTAACATTCAATTGACCCCAAACTGCATATCTTTTAAACGCAACTGAATTCTAAGTTGAATGTAAATAATTATTTTGGGACTCTAAGCCTACACTTAACCCTAACCTTGAATCCACCCTAACACCTTACCCTAACCCCAAGCATAACCCTGAATCCACCCTACAACCTACCCTGACCTTAACCCCAAATCAACCCTAAAACCTAACCCTTAACCTGAATTGGAGAATTAACTTAACTAGAGGTCTGCATACCTTCTCAACACTTGAAGGTGTCTTCACTATATTCTGTGGAGTGAGACTAAACTTTGCAATGTCACATGGGAGCATCCAGTGAATGTTTGATTAGGACAGCATATAAATAAATAAGAGCTAATGATCTCATTCTAAATATCTGTAAGGCAACCAATCACATAAACAACACATGAATTGTGCTACAGAAGGGACGGAGGCTGTAAATGGTCAGTTCGGAAACTGCTCTAATAAAAAATACACCACAAATAAGCAGAATAATGGCAAATCTGTTGGACTATGGGTGAGATTGGGCCCAAATGTCTATTTTATGGGCAAGTGCAGGACAAATTATAGAGGGAGGGATTAAAAAAAGTCTCACAACATACAAAATATTATTAAAAATGTTATTTTCAAACTATTAATATGAAAAGATTTAACTAAATATCAAAACATTTTGAAAGTGCAAATTAACCAACCCAATTAGGACTCTCCCTCTATCATACACACAATGCTCCTACCACTAGGAGGGTGAAGACAAGCACATGTTTGATATAACAGCCAGCATCACATTAGGTGTGATGTGGGGAGAGTGCGTCATCTACCCATCCCAAGAGATCATGACTTATTTTGCAAGCAGCATGACATGGGATTCAAACCTGCTCATAGTAGTAGTGTATTAGACCACTGAGCCACTCGGAGCTCCTAAAGAATTTTAAGTACATCCACCTTCAGAGATTAGACTGACAAATACAGTATTTATTTAGTCAGTAGTTTGGACCCAAAAATAATGCTGCACACAGTAACCCAGTGGCCTCCTCACTTTCCCCTTTAAAGTGAGGCCAGCTGAAAAACAGGAGCAGTGCTAATGGCTTGGCAGCATGGCCACTGTTTACTGCTGCTGGCTTTGTTTCTTTCACTGTCCACGTCTGCCAAAACAGACACAAACACACACACACACACACACACACACACACACACACACACACACACACACACAGAACATCCCCAAGCTTGGCCAGTACCAGAGAATGGGCCGCTGGGTGTATGAGATTTAGCCAAGCATGCAGTGGACGACAGAGCATGGATATTTCATGGTCTTGTTTCAGTAGATTTCCTTTCTCCACAACACTTTGTTATCCTTTCTAATTAAAGAGGCTATAATAATCCAGTCCACCACCATCTACACAGTAATCAGGCAGGCTGGAAGCTTCTTCACTGAAGACAAATCCTATTAGAGGAGCCCAGTCCTACAGCAAGTCTGCTATTATAAAGCAATCCATTTACAGTCAACCATGACCCATGCATCAGCTCAGACCTTGAAGCAGGATTACTCTCTCCAGCTCCTTTATATGAAATGCCGAGTAATGGCTCTGTTCTACAGCAATTGTCCCTAATTTAAAAAAGTCAATCCACGTGCGCGCATACACACACACACACACACACACACACACACACACACACACACACACACACACACACACACAATGCCAAAAGCCCGGAGCACAGCTGTCGCCACCTGGTAGCATTAGGCCTGACTGCACACTTTAACTACCACTACTATACACATTTAAGTCTGAATGCATACACATCAATACACATGCATGCACTTTATTATACAATGACATACTGTCCCATAATGTTCTACTGCATATTGTCACAGTTGTGTAACAAAGTCAACTAAAATGTCAAAAAAGTGGAAAAATTACTGCTGTATAAATTGACTTTCATCTTACATTAGTGTTGACTACCATTTAGTATTTACAACCATTTTTTACATTCATTTTCTCAGGTTCAAACGTAATCTGAAAATTAAATAATGTGGCTGGGCAATATGGACAATGCTTCTTCCTTCTTTTTTACTAAATTTAAAACATAAACTTCTACAGTGTGTATGTGAATGGGAGCAGAGGGGAGAAGAGTAGAGTATATATATAATACACACACATGTATTTAATACATTACAGTAAATGTTTCAAGCTTATTTATATAGCTCATGAAATAAAAAATCAAGTATTTTAAATTACGTGCAACACTAATCACATTAGCACTCAAAGCTTTCATCTTTGAAATCCTGACAAACTCAAGTCAAGGTCTTGCTTCAGATCTCAAATCCACAGGTGTGTCTCTCTGTTCTCCCACTATGAGAACATAACTCAGGACTGTGGGGATCTGTGTAGATCTCCCTGCAGATTTCTACAATAAAAATGAAAGAGCATTTCCTGAAACAAATAGAAGCAAAAGGGTTTCCTGATGCTAAAAATGTTGTAACTTGTATTAATGGCCATTTGAACTTAAAGGAAACAAATACAATTTTAATTCATTGCACTTTTTTGTAAAAAATGTATTGAATGTTTCCTCACTGTCCACTACCACACCAGTCTCTTTGCACAAACTGTTGTTTATACTCAGACTTGGTGCTATACATGGGGAACGAATAGAAGCATCTCAACCTGACTATTCCAGTTTGTCTATACTTGTGGTGGAAAAGGGAAGAAGGACGAGGGGGTGTGGAAGAAAACATTCATTGTACCCACAAGTATAAATGGCAGAGAAACAGCCGAAGAGGAAAAAGGTCAGCCCATCAAAGCTTTCTTTTGGTCAGGAAATCAGTGTCATTACTTTGGCAATGCATGTGCATCAACTTATGGGGCGGAGCTTCTGGAGGACCAATGAAGGGATGGGTCTGGTTGTACTCATGTTCAAATATCAACAGTCATTATACAGTCATGTTCAAGAATCATGCTAATTTTCTTTCTTTCTAATTTTCTAACAGATTTGACTACTTTTTTCATAATTGTTTTGTGCAGAAAATGTAATCACACACACACACACACACACACACACACACACACACACACACATTCACTACTCACTCCATCAAGGGTAACCTCATTTCTAAAATAAATAAGGTCACATACAATGTCTTTCTCATTATGGAATGCCTCAGTTCATGAAAAAAGCATTTATTTGAACAGAAAGCTAATGGACTTGTGTGTTATTAAGACGCATATCTAAAATGATCCCTTTTACTACTATGGTGGAATGGCCACTACCATTTTTTCATTCCTCACACATTTTGCTTGGTTAGTTCATTTGTTCATCTCTTTCATTTCCATTTCAGTCTCTCTCCTCTTTATGGATTCTACTCTAAGATCTGTCTTTCCCTGCACTGTACGTAATGTGTGTCCACATATGCACTTGCCTGTGGGTGGGCAGACATGTGGGTGAATGTGTGTGTGCTTGTGTGTGCATTCTCTCTTTGACCTTGTCATTACCTGCCACATAAGGATCCCCTCAGACACATGCTGCAATGTCAGGTTTTCTTCCCTTTAAACATTTACTCTCTTTACATATTTAATGGATGCTGCATCTTTCTGTCCACAAATGCCAAGCTATTTCAAGCACTGCTAGCCACAAACATAAAAACCTTTATGAAAAAGATAGCACAGATGGACACTAGTGCCTGCCGATGTCTGAGCAGAGAGTAGTCTTTTAAATTCATCAGTCATGTGAACTTGGACACCAAGACATAATATGTGCACATTAAAACCAATCCTGGTGCATAAAAAAAAAACACAACCAGTACAAGTTGTTCTCCAGTCTATACTTTATACCAGGCCTGGGGTTTCTGAGATGGGAGCTCTGTTTGGGTCCCCATGGTTTATGGGCTTAGTGGTAGCTAGCTGTCCTGCTGCTTGTTACTGCATGGTCTAGCTGATAAGAGTTTTGTAGGCTATTCCTGCCAGGAACACCCCATTGAGCTCTTTAGTGCCCAGTGGCAATGGCATCTGTAAAGAAATCCTGGCCCCCTCTTGGCGAATGGATTTTCCTCTCTGTGTACATTCATCAAATGCAAATTTCTCCCTGTTTGTTAATGGGAGGAAGCAGGGGAAAAAAAGGGGGGGTATTAGTGAAACTAATTTCCTGCAGATCTGTGCTGAAGGCATACACTGTATCTACAACAGGAAGATAATAGGGCCATATTAACAGGCCTAAAACTGCCTGGGCCCAGGAAAAGTATTAAGGTTTTGCAATGTTTCTAAGCAAGCATGGAAGAAGAGCATTCAAGACACAGAGAAAGAGAACAACAGAGAGAGAGAGAGAGAGAGAGAGAGAGAGAGAGAGAAAATACAGTCACCAAAAGGTTATCTGCAAAGTGAGTTAACCAAAAGCCTTGGAGATAGGCTTTGCATATGAAGGGCAGAAGCTATCAATGTAGCTCAATATCCAGTTAGATTAGGTCTGTTTCCCTCATCTCAAAGGGAATGGCCATTCTGCAAGATGCAATCAGATTTGAGTAATGGTGCTTCAGTGTTTGGCAGGCAGGTAATGGAGCAGACGAATGCAGTCAGAGCATTCACTGCATGGGAATCTCTCTGTGCACTCCTTATTCCTCTTCTGTCAGTCTGACTATGACTTGGACATTGAGGAGGTCTCACAAAACACGCTGCATTCCATCTTCACTTGTCTCTCACAGCAACCAAAATCATGTCTAATCGAGTGTCTTCCCACTTTTATCACTCTATCTTAAGTCATTCTTATATCATTATGTGAAGCAGCTCTCCTGTGTTTACAATATGTGGCTCTATACATATAAAGAAAACTGAAAACTCAAAATGTACGATTAACAGAAGCCAAAAAGCACTTGCCAAATTCCATCAGATAATGCCAAGCACATACATTTTTAGATCAATACATTGTTTAGCAAAAGGTAAATGAATCTGTAAATCTTTCAGCTTTCAGATATGTATTTTTTTTCTAGAGGAAAAAATCTGTAGTAATCTACAGCACAGTTTTGTGACTGATCGTACTTGGAAAATGTCGAGAAAGGGAAAGTAATCTTACATGCATGTTTAATTTCTTGGTCTGTGGTATAAAAGTAAAGCTGCTTTGGTACAATATTTTGTGAACCAGATGCCCCAAAGGTTGTGAATCTTTTAGAATGTTCTAGATTTCTGCATAACTTGACCTAAAACTTCATCAGAAGTCATAAATGTAGATATGTACACTTGCTCATTTATGAGCTAAAAAAGTTATAGGAAAATGATTCAATGTGTGAGTTGTAAAAGTAAATGAATCTTTAGGATTAGCAGATAATCTGAAGGTGAAATGACAATCATGTGTTTTCAGTCAATGGGATGACAATGTGAGCATGCTCCCAACTTCATTTAAAGAACAGGGATGCATCAAAGTCTGATCCACACAATACATGTTTGTGGATGTGTATCATGGCCTCAACAACAAAAAGTTTTTGAGGAGCTCAGAAGAAGATATGTTGATGCTCATCAGGTTGGAAAAGATTACAAAACCATCTCTAAAGAGTTTGGACCAATCCACAGTCACACAGACTGGGTACAAATAGAAGAAATTCAAGACTATCATTACCCTCCCCAGGACCAGGAACAGTCTTCAAGGTCAAAAAGGAACACAAACAACTTCTAGCCAATTAATGGCCTTTCTCACATTGGCTAATATTAATGTTCACGAGTCCATCATAAGGATAACACCGAACAAGAATGGTGTGCATGGCAGGGTTGTAAGGTGAAATATTGGACAATGCTGCAGTTTGCTTAATCTCACAAGGGCAAGTCAGAAGTTAACTGGAACAATATTTTTGTCTCATTTGTTTGATTTGGTTCATCTTTACTACTTTTAATACTCAAGTTTTTTTTTCTCTGGATTACATCAGAAAATGATATGCTGTTGTATTTTAGTTCAGGTTTGTTTAGAATTCACACTCACATACTGTTGCTGCTCAATACCTATATATCAAATACAGTAGTTGCCTTTACATTGTATGATGGACTAATTTTATCTGGCTGTAATTACTGTGATATTATCAAATAAGGCATGTGATATTATAATAATATGATATTCTTTTGAATGTGTGACTCTGGTCTAATTGAGGTCATGTGTTGTTTCATCTCTCTTGTGATATTTTAAAGCAATAAGCCATAAGAAAGAGAAAGGTAATGTCCCCTTTATGGCCATACGTTTTCTTTTTTTTCAGTGTAGAGTCGGGTTATTGCAACATATGTTATGTGGATTATTGCTACTCAAAATCATTTACATACAGTGTTAGTCATGACAATTAAACAACTGAAGTCAATAGCATTGATCCTCTCATTACAGTGACACCTAAAAAGGGAGGAATGCATCAAGGTCTCCAGCTGCAATACAATGGCTAACAGATGCCTGTGACCTGTGATGTGGGGAGAAAGCGCCACCTACCCACCCAGAGAGAGCATGGCTAATTTTGCTCTCTCACACCACAGCTGCTGATGGCAAGCAGCCTGACCTGGAATGTGAATCTGTGATCCTTGGATTATAGTGTTAAGTGTATTAAACCTCTGACCTTAACAAGTGCCAAATTATGAGAGCTAGAGTTCTTTTGGGGTGTTCCCAATATGTAGTGAAGAGTACCGACCAAAAGTGGTGCAAGGAATGAGGACAATGAGTCAAACACAAAAGGGGCAAAGGTTAGCCTGTCTGGCTGCCCAAAAAAGGCTGCTGTAATTACCGTATTTTCCAGACTATAAGCCGCTACATTTCTCAGTGCTTTAAACAATGCGGCTTATAATGAGAATTTTGTTTTGATAAATCCTTCACAAACATGGCCGCATGCGCAGAGCATCATTTTCTGATGGCTATTAGTGGATCCTAACAGCGTGGAGCAGTGTGAAGGAATCTACCATCACCAATGGGTTCCGAAAGGCTGGACTGCTTTGTGAAGAGGGCACCACAGCTTCAGAGCCAGCTTCACCCCAGGATGACAGTGACACAGAGAGCAACATCGATACAGAAAAAGTACTGGTATGTGACCAAGCTCTTCTAAGGCTGTTCAACTCCGACACTGAAGAAGATGACTTCAGTGTTTTCAAACCAATCAATAATTTTCTGTTTTGTTTGATCAGCACTTTTACTTTTATGCTACAGGCACCGTTCGGAAACTAATGAGTTCATTTATGTTCAGTTAAACTACATTATCAGTTCAGTAGATTTCAGCAGCTTTTATATATGTTACTTCCCAGAAAACTTTGCGGGTGTGGCTTATATTGAGGTGCGCTCTATAGTCCGGAAAATACGGTATGTTTTGTGGACTCACCTGAATGGGTTGAATCTGTTTTTGCATTATGAATACTAGGCAGGTGGAGGAGGTGGAGACAATGGTTGAATCTGTTTGATTCATCTTTGTTCCATATTGCGTACATATTTCAAACCAACCACACCAGAGTTTGCATCGAAATGAGCTGAGACCCACACGCAGCGCATGAAGCAAGCCACATGTTTAATGTTGACTGGTGGGCAACAGAGGTCATAAGGCAGCATTCTCACTTCTTCTGAAAAACTATGGGGCACTCTCACAAGTGTTCATTTTATTCAGCCTACTCCTGCCAAGTGAAAAACAGCTGTGCAAACACATTGGGATCACAGTGGGACGGCATAGGGGCCTTATGAAACTAGAGCTGCTCTACTTAACCTATCATAATTACGCTGTGTGTGTTGAACATTACAGCATAAGAGTATATAGTCATTAGGGCAAACATTAGGTTGAAAAAAAACCTGAAGTATTGCTGTAAATCTTGTTATTCTGCTGCCTCTTTTCTGCTTATCCGCTAATCCCCTTCCTCGAGTGCCTTTTTGAGCCGTTTCTCTCTTACTCTTTCCATGCAATCCAATCTTTCTGCTGTTCTCTCCTGCTCCAAGATCAGCCTCTGCTGAACCAGCATAAGTGATTGGGCTTTCAAGGGGAGACTCTTCTCATAGAAGAGGTGAAGTTATACATTCAGACTTATATACAGACAGACTAAGAGTGAGCATGAGTGTACTAGCATATTCATGTGTGTGTGTGTGTGTGTGTGTGTGTGTGTGTGTGTGTGTGTGTGTGTGTGTGTGTGTGTGTGAGAGAGAGAGAGAGAGAGAGAGAGAGTGAGAGACAAAAAAACCCCCAAAATAAATAGTGGAGGAGAGAGATGCTTGCACTAATCTCACCTAACAAAAGGTACTCTTTCTGCATACTTCAATGGGCAGCACAGGAGCATGTAGACATAACCTTTGACAGGAAGACTGAAGCTAAAAACCTGCAAATGGAATCCCTAATACATTGCCCTACTTCCAGATGCAAGTGAGCAACCGAATACGGCATGGAAAGCAAGACCTCACTTTTACTTCATTCCTCTCTTGACATGCTCCATCAAATCCACTAATTTCAAACATTCCTAAAGGACAGAACCCTGTTAACCTCAACCAGAGCAGAACATCAAAAACTACTAAATACCTTCAGCTTTCAGGTCCTGTTTTGCATTCTGACAAAATGTATTTGATCTACTCAAAGGAGCAGTGTATTAACTATACATAGAAATGGCTCAGAACTCACAGATCAGCTTAAAATTCACAGCATCTGAGCAAGCAGAGCTGCAGAACTTGCCAGCAACAGATGCTGAGCTCACTGAACTTGTTCACTCTTCTTCCTCACTTTTAATTTTCTTTATAGGGTCTTTCCCTAATTAATCATTAGCCTGCCTTTTCTGCTGTGCACAGATGTCAAAGATGAATAATGTTAAGAGCTGAAATCAGATCCAGTCAAATGATAGAGACTGCCAAGCCTAAAATTTGGTGAAAAATTTAATTAAAATATGATAAAGAAAATGAGAAAAGACCCTTTATCCTCTGAGAAATACAGTGTGGTTCAATTTGTGCTATTTCATTTTTAAATCAGACACATGAAAGACCAGTAGATACCCACTTTAGCACATCAATAAGCCATTAAATTTTACAATTGTTTGGGGGGAAATATGATTCATTCAGTTTTCCTTGAACCTAAAAAAAAAAGAAAGAAACCACACTGCTATTGAAATGGAAGCTTCTCAACAGACACATAACTGAGTTGGCCATGTTATTTCAATTATATAAAGTTACCTGTAGAGTTTGCTTGATGTTTTTGCAATCAAACCACATCTTTTCCATTGATGCCTAGCACTATCTACCAGTATTTGCATATTGGGTGTGAGGCCCCACAAACCAACAAACACACTTACCATCTTACCATAAGTGTGTAGAGGAAGTTACCCGTATCTCTCATGTTGAGTGTGTGTGCATGTATTTCAAAACGACAACATCTGATGTGTCAAATTTCTGTTTTATAGCTATCTAGTACATGAACAAAGCTCATTCCCCCATGTGCATCTGAGAGAACCATAGGGGGTGCTGTGGTAGCTCACTGATTGACAAAGTTTTGCTCTGGGGATGGGCAACAAGCTGTTCACTCTTTGGTGTAACACGAAAGTATGATTACCAGAGGATTATACCATCTTGATGATGGCATACCACCATTGTTTTTCTTTTTCAGATGGTTGACATTTAGCTTTAGGTATTAAAGGATTAAAACTTTATTTAAAAAGGTTGAGTTATTTATTTATTTATTTTTAATTATTAGTATTTTTTTATATAATTTTTGGCATTTTCCAATTTTCACCCCTACTAATTTAGATGTGCCAATTACCCATCCCCCTAAGTTGTCTCCCACATTGCGTGCCCTGCTCCCAGCGCCAGAGGGGAGAGGTGACGATTGCCTACCGCCTCTTTTCAAACTGCCCTCATTTGTATCGTTGCCGGGCAGCCATCGTGTTTGGAGAAGAACGCCAGATCCCCGGTTCTGACACAGTGTTCGGCAGACGCCTGCGCTGACCAGCAGCACACCCATGTGATGTGGGAAGAGCGCCATCTACCCACCCCCCGAGGGAGAGCAAGCCAATTTCTCTCCCTCTGGACCCTGGCTGCCAATGGTGAGCAGCTTGAACCTGGATTCAAACCCGTATCCCCAGGATCATAGTGGTAGCACCAATGAGTTTGCGTTATTTTTAAATCTAAGTTCAAGTAAAGTATTAGGACTTTATAAACTCTTAATCTATTGTCCTGTGTTTAAATTGTTTATACATTCAATGTTACAGTAGTATTGTAAGTACAGTTAACCTCATTTGTATATTACTTGATAATTTAAAAGCAACTGTGTGGTGATTCTGGAATGCAGTATGCCATTAAAAGGAGTTTTCTAGCTGACTCAGTCTCTTAATTCCTGTACATGATTGGTTCCAGCTGATTCACTACACTGATGGATAATTTATATATTATTTTAAAGCCCCTGTCTACTACTTTTGAATTTCTAAAATATGATTATACTAATGATATGAAGCCGAATACACAATTGTCAATGTTGTATTCAAAATATATCTATATATTAGCACAGTTTATTTGTAGTAAAATACTTCAGACCTTTCAGAACTGTGAAGACAGATCACAGAATGACTGGCTGAAAAATGCTACTAACTGTGCACATAGGAGCACCCCATGGCATGGGTGGTATTCCTAACTATCCCTTGATCCCATGATTTAATTTAAAATAGTGACATTTTATGACTTTATTTTATCACTGGAACTGACTGATATAAAATTCTTTAACATAAACATGACAGGTTTGCTGTGTGCTTAGCACTCAGTATGCAGCTAAAATTCAACCTTAAATTAGTGCCTCAGTTACATTCTGGCACTTGTAGCTTCTGTAGCATTTAAGGAGCAGAACAACTAATTCCAAGAGCTAAGCTAGAAAGTAACTCCAGTCATGTTTGTAGTTTGGAGTTTTCATTAGCACACAGCTTTGCGAGGGGCTTTCAGTAGCAGAAGTAGAACATTCAAGGGTATGGCCAGTATGGCCAACAAACTGAAGTAAGTTGGTGTTGCTAACTCTAATGGACTCTTTGGTCGATATGGTCAGCTGGGCCAGATTTAATACAGCCCAACTTAAATCCAACAGATGAACTGAACAAGAATAAGAAGTGGGAACTATATCTTCACCAAAAAGACCAACATTGTTTTTTTTATTCACAGAAAATGCATAACATAATCTATAGATAATAGAAGAGAATCATGAAAATGAGTGGACAGAGGTAAGGTTAATTTTTGATATAAGGAAGGAGGTTTTTCTCTTCTTGTTGTGCGACTGAAAAGCTTACCTGCACACGCTGCAGACAAAGCACTTTGGGTGGTATGCGCGGCCCAGAGCTGAGACC
Source organism: Acestrorhynchus altus (assembly GCA_034509495.1). Lineage (NCBI taxonomy): Eukaryota > Metazoa > Chordata > Actinopteri > Characiformes > Acestrorhynchidae > Acestrorhynchus > Acestrorhynchus altus. The sequence goes on along the minus strand of CM067512.1, from coordinate 15,458,373 downwards.
ACCTCTCCTGTGATGAAATCCCCACAACTGTCACACTTTGTGCCATACAGTCTCTGATAGTCTGCCGTGCAGATGTATTCGCCACTCTTTTGGAAAAATCCAGAGCAGGCCAGGTCACAGCCACACACTTCAGAGAGAGAGAGAGAGAGAGAGTGGTGAGAAAACAGACCTGCACATGTCACTGTCTGTTCCTCACCTCAGTGCTGGTACTGGGTGTTAGTATTGTTTGTAGCATTCTAATAGGCATAGTATTCTTAGTCAATTTTATATGTTTAAATACAACAGATAAAAATACAATAACAGTGTTAAATTTTACTGGCTAAATGCACAGGCTGGTACAACTAACTACACATAGTAAAGTTACAAATTTAGCTTTCCCCTGGTTGGAAAGGCTAAACAAAATAAAACGTTTTCACACTGCTGAGACCATCTCTTTCAATTAGTCCAAATTTTGGTAGGCGTACCCCAAAGAAGGTACTGTGTGAAAGCAACCTTAGCTAGATAGTCAGCAGTGTAGATGTGGAACAAGTCAAATATTGACATTTGGAATAAAATGACATGGATTTTAAACTTTTTTAAACTGTATTTGTTGCCATTGCAATTTTTGCCCAATTAATTTAAGTAAAGTTTAGTCAGTAAAGTTAAGTGTAAGTTAAGCAAAGTGCTTAACATTTCCAAGTTTGTAAAGAGGTATTTGTGGATCCACAATTGTTCATTTTATGTATTAAAAAGGAAAAAGAATATCACAAAAGTATTGAATTTTGACACAGAGTTCTATCCAGCACTATGATGCATTCAATCTAAACTATCCCCCACCCACACCCATTCAAAAGCACTCTGTATGTACTTGGCTGGATCACATTCAACTTTAATACAAATTAAAAATAAAAACATATCCAGGCTTAATTCACTTGTACAGTCCCAGTATAAACCTTGTTTGATTTATGTTCATTAAGGTCTGTTGTATTATACCATTCGCCCTCATGTCAATGCAAAGTGTTCTTAGCCCAGACGCAAACAGTAAACCGTTGCAGAAGCAATTAGGCTTTATGAAGGCCTCTCTCTCCTTTGTGCTCTGAGCATGATTAGATTTCGCCATGAAGTCAGCCAGACAGAACATCCACTTTGAATTACAAGCAAATCATAAACAAAAGTTTTTCACACATGAAGGAGTGTTGGTTACTAGCAAGGCTTGGGAGTGCAGTGTCAATTTGTGCTGATGTGAATGTAATCACTGGAAAATTCATCTGAGCAAAACAAAACAACACAGGACACACGCGGCACTTTCTCATTAGGAGTTAATGGAGCTCCTCCAAGTGGCCTTGTCTCTTCCTCAATCATGTCTGCATGAATAGTTTTTTTTTTTCATCCTAAACTCTCAACCGAATAAACAATATTGAGGGCATCAACACATTCTTAGGAGAACACAAATCACTATAATGCACTAAGTTGTGTAATGAGTAGCTATGGGTGTACTCATACTAGGCATATAAATCCTAAAAACTACTGTTTTTTGTAATTGACAAACCTATAATGTGAATGTGCCATGTGTCACCACACACAAAATAAGCCACAAACAGTGTTGGGTACCAAAGTGAGTCCTATTAAGGATACCAACTGAATTACATTGTGTTAGGGCTGGGCGATATATGAATACTTATATCGATAATAGGATAAAAAAAAGAGCAAGATATTAGCTGAGACAAAATAAGCCACAAACAGTGTTGGGTACCAAAGTGAGTCCTATTAAGGATGCCAACTGAATTACATTGTGTTAGGGCTGGGCGATATATGAATACTTCTATCGATAATAGGATAAAAAAAAGAGCAAGATATTAGCTGAGACAATATTGTTTGAGTTTTAAAGTTTTTAAATAATATTCTGTTTCAATCTTATGGAAAACTTTTAGCCACCCCCTGCTCTTATCTCCTCCTCTAGTCTGATCCCCTCTTAAGACTTATAAAGAAGCATATAAAGAAAAAATACAGATCAAGTTTACTTATGTTTAAATATAGTAAAAAAAATCATTATATATCTTATCGTATATCACCATTCAGGTAAAATATATTAGGATGTGATTCTTTGTCCATATCAACCAGCCCAACACAGTGGAACAAGTAGAGCTGATGACATTTGCTCATATAGCTAGTTAGATAAGCCAGTGATAGTTATGTGCCAGTCAATTTCAGATATTATCCCATGTAACATTTGTTCATTAATGTTAGGCTTATGTTTGTAAGCACCAAAATCAAGGATCATTCCATGATCAGCACAGCGCTTTACTAACTTTAGTTCAGAATTCAGTTTGTGTGTGTCTACAGAGTTTAAACATGGCTCAGACACTCACGTGTTTGTTTATTAGACTTGGGCTGATGCGCATTACTGTAGAGAAAGTGTCTGAAATCATTTGTGCTTCTACCATAACTTAGTAAACTAAATTGTCTCTCCCTATATAGTGCAATACTAATGAGGCTGGCTATGGCCAAAATGGACCCCTATTCCCTCATTAGTATTGCACTGCACTTACATTTACATTTACATTTGCGGCATTTAGCAGACGCCATTTTCCAGAGCGACTTACAAAAGTGCTTTGCTGTTTACTTAGAACATCCTTAGCTAGTAGAAAAGGCTGGAATCTAGAGATTCCGCACGTTTAGACCATGTTGAAACAAAAGTCTTTATGGAGTTAAATACTCCTGAAACAGATGAGTCTTCAGTCTGCGTTTGAAGACAGTGAGGGACTCAGCTGTTTGGACTCCCAGGGGAAGTTCATGCCACCATTTTGGTGCCAGAACAGAAAAGAGTCTGGATGCATGTTTTCCTTGCATTCTAAGGGATGGTGGGTCAAGCCGAGCTGTACTTGAAGCTCGAAGGGCTCTTGGTACAGCTCGAGCTTTGACAATTGCCATCATGTATGGAGGGGCTGGTCCGTTTTTGGCTTTGTAGGTCAGCATCAAGGTTTTGAATCTGATGCGGGCAGCTACAGGGAGCCAATGAAGGGAACGCAGCAGAGGAGTTACATGACTGGCAGAACTTAATAGGCAGATACTTTTCACTGGCTTTTTAATTATAATTAAACATACTGGAATTTGATCTTCATTTCTTCTTTATATGCTTCTTTAGGCATAAATGATTAAACCCATATTTGGTTTAATAACGACTTTGTTTCTTGTCATATTCTTGAATGTGAACTGCAGTCAGCAAGTAAAGCTGTAATCTCTCAATGCCACCTACCTTCATAAAAATCTTATTTGTGCAGTATGATTAACCAAAAACTACTGCTCTGTGTAATTGGCAAACATATAATGTGAATATACCATGTGTCACCACACCCAAAAATAACTCCAAACAATCCACAAATACCAAAGTGAGTCCTATTAAGGGTACCAACAGAATTACATTGTATTAGGGCTGGGCAATATACCAATATTTATACTGATAATGGGATTTTAATTCCACATATTCCCTTAATCTCCAGTGAGCCAAATATAACCTATCTCACTTTGTGACTCAGCAGTTAGCACAGTGTTGATATGCATGAACGGAGAGGGAGAGAGGAGAAACAGAGAGATAGTGCTGTGATTGCTTAATCTGCTCTAAAGTCACTTATTGATTATCATGCTCTGTGAAACACAACCACTCAATTACTCTCTGACATTGCCTACTAATTGTATAGTATCTATGCATCACATTATCCTGGCTATATGCAGCCAAGCTATCAGACAAGAGTGATGCTGAGATTACGACTTGTGAGGTGTGGATTAAAAATCTGTGTAATCTAGTAGAGCAGCGTTTGGGTAAAATAATTATACCAAAACATACTGCAAAGAACATCTGCTATAGTAATATGTATATGCTATTGACTTTGACTTTGACAAGGGCCAAACTGCAGTGGGCTAAATTGTGATGGCTAAAAACCTGGGTCATACTATTTCCATTGTGGCAGGTCTTGTGTGGTGTTCATGGTATGCAGTGGCCAGTAACTACCTAAAGTGCTCCAGAAGAGGGACGTCAGTGAACCAGCAACAGGGTCATGAACACGTATCATTAATGCGGTCCACACCTCACAACTTACAGGACTAACAGAATCTTCTGCTAACGTCTTGGTGCCAGATACCACAGGACCCCTTCACAGTCCATGTCTTGAATAGTCAGACCTGCTTTTGGGAGGGGGGCCTACACAATATTGGACAGGTTTAATGTTATGACTGATCAGTGTTCCTCCACTATGGCAAGGAAAAAATAAAAATCAGCAATAAAAATCAGCAATGCTTCAATGTTGACAGCTTTAATCCTTTTAAAATCATAGAAGAGTATCAGAATTACACTATACGATCAAAGGTTTTGGTATACCTTCTCATTTTTTAAATCAAGGCTGTTAAACCACTTACGTTTGTAGGAGTAACTCTCACTACTGCCTATGGAAGGCTTGAGGATTGCTGTGAGGATTTGACAGCATTTACTGAAAAGAACGTTGATGAACATTAGTTAACCCCCCCAGCTTATTGTATAAGAACTGGATGGAGTACCATCATTCCTGAAAACACAGTTCAACCTGCTCCAATTTCAGTGCTAAGGGACTTTATATGTCTCTACACTATGCTTGGCAATAAGTAAGATGCCAATAGGTTCATGTTTATCTGCTCCAGACAGTCCTATTCTATTGGTAGTACTTCTCTACAGAGGCTAGACAAGCTGTGTGTGTGCAACTGCACAACTGTGTCAGCAATGGATGCAACCAATGGATTTTTCTAATGTATTCATCAGAAGTGGTGTCCACAAACATTTGGGCATATATTGTATCTCTTCTCAATCAGTTTTAATTCTGATTGGTTGACACCTGCAAAATAACTAATGTTACACTATGAAATCCTGCTCAAGAATGCCAGATCTATTTCCATGGCAATCATAATTCTTAAGGTCATGAGTAGTACATGAAAAATGTAACAGAATTGTATTCATTGTACCGTTGCCTTACCACGTGTGGACATGTAGGTGACATTTATAAATAAAAATGAATAAAAAAAACAACCAGGACATAAGACAGCTTGATTTTAAAATGTAAACTTTTCACCAGCCATATTCTAATCTTATACTTATATCTAATTACTACTCTTATTCTGCATATCCAGATATTCTCATTTGATCTGTGTGCAATGTGTGTATGAAATACCAACCAGCACTTTCCTGATTGGCTAGGCACAGCAGTGAGGCTGCTCTCAATGCAATGCATCCATTACGCACTGTATGCATATGCCAGCTCCTTCCATTTAAATAAATAGGATGCAGTAAGCCAAAATGACAAGTGGCCACTGTTACGTTTTAATGTAATAAATCCCAACACAGAGCTGCAGTGAAAACATACAGACTCAGCAGCTGTTTATTCACAAGAACGGAGCCTGTGGATGAGACTGGTATGGAGCTATAATGAGACACATCAACACATCTGCACTGGCATCAATTTGTATATGAACGACTAGAGTAATATTAACTTGAGTCTCAAATGGACAAGAGCAGGGGGGTCGCGAATGTGACACTAATTATCATTCTCAGTGTTGATGGAGTGTCTCTCTTGAAGGACATGGCTTATCAGACCCACTGTTGCTTAAAATAGAGCGTTTTTACAACGTTTTTTTTGCTGAATCAAACTGACTCACTCGCCGCTCTGCTCGACTCTTCGATCTGAATCTTGATTCAGGTTCACGCATGCGCATTCAGGCCCGGCAAGTCATCCAGGCTGGAATAAAATGGAGCGTTTTTTAGAAGGTCGAATTGGAAGTGGGGACGCAAAACGCCCGCATCCAGGAACATCAGAACAGAAAAAAATAGTGATGGCAAACTGAGGCTTTCTGAAGCACTGAAGCCTTTTTCCTAACTGTATCGAAAAAAGATTCATTACTCAGAGCTTCATAACTCAGTGGACATTAGCAGCATCTCGTGGCCAAAACCTGAAAGTGCTTTGTGTATTTAGTGGACGAGTGGCTTTTTTTTTTTTAATTACAGCTCTTAAAACTGTTCCAGTGCATTAAAATGACATTTGAGGTTTAAATAAAAAAAATGATAAAACAAATGGCAGAATACTTTAATGTCTGGATAATTTAATGTAATATATTAAAAGACATTACACTGTAATATATTTTGAATTAATATATAATACACTCAGAATGTATCTTGATAAGGCACACTGGAGAAACTACACTTATTATTCTAATTGCACATTGCTGCTTGTTTCCCTTCACCATGTTATTGATCTGTTAATATAGACCAAATTCTAAAATTATATTATTAACTATTATTCACATCCTACCAAGCTGGGTTTGTATCACTGTGTTATGTGTACTGTGTTATTATATATATATATATATATATATATATATATATATATATATATATATATATATATATATATATATATATAATAATCTTCCTCGCTATAGCTCTATATCTCTCTGTCTCACTCTCTCTATCTATCGCTATCTCTATATCTCCTCGCTTAATGACCTCAAAGTGTGCAATTCAGGTTGCTGTTTTAATCCTTCCTAAAGCAGTCACTGGATTGTGTGCTGAAATGAAGCTGGACGCCATTGGTCACGTGATCAATGAACGAATCAAGTGATTCACAGTGATTCAAACCAATGCATATTCGTTTTTTCGACACACGCCTCAAAGCTTCAGATTCAAGGGTATCATCACTAGAAAACAAAGAAAGTGAGAAAATGATGAAAAGTTCTGGAATATTTTTTCGGAAGTTATTGATACTGTTTTTTCCTGTGGGTAAGGCGAATTTACTGAGCCTAAAAGGGGGTCGATGAGTGAAAGCAAGTTAAGAACCTCTTCTGGACAAGAATGTTAAAAGAAGAAATCTAGTAGGTCAACCTAGAGGCATTGATAAAGAGAGACCAATCACTGGTTGAAATATGAATATGAGTTCTCATAACAGCCAACATGGTATGTCTATAATATACAGTGTCTTCCCTTCAATTAAAAGAGCTTATCAAAATAATCAGTAATACAAACATAGCAGAAAGTACTATTACGATGAAAACATCTGTCTCTGTGTTTACCTTTTTGCTGATCAGAGAAATTAGGAGAAAACTGATGGACAAGTGAATGCAGTTTTTTTGTACAGAGTTTTACATTTTGGCAGAAAAAGAGTTTAATTTATTTTAATTTGTTGTTTTTTTTTAAGTTAATTAAAACAGTGCTTCATCTTTACTGACTGCCTTGTTACTTAGCAAATGAATTAAACAAACTCAGGCTAAAGTTTTCATCAAAAGGAGCTTCTTAATTGAATAAACCATAATCTATGAATATAAAAATATGCATAGAGGGCTGCCACTGAAGTACAAGAGAACGGCCTTATTGCAGCAGTGCTTTACTAGGCAGAAGCACATCATGAAGCAGCATAATTACATCATTAAAATATGATGTGCTCCAGTACGAGTGCACAGCAGTATATGAATAGATTAGCACACATATATCCTGGCAGTCCATTTTCCTTAGAGGATGGTTTTATAACTACAGTAATGGAGACAGTATTCTTCTCGAGTAGGTCAGTATGATGGTTTAAATGGTTTCAAATTTTGTGATTTTCCAGTCAGCAGAGCTTTAATTCAAAAGTAAACAATGGATATAAACAAATTGATTTAAATGGAAGATTCAAAATCGTGAACTGCAATCAAAATAAAAATAAAACAAATGATTTATCAGGATCTGTTTTTCAATAAAAGATGGGAAAAACATATGGTCTAGCTTTCAAAGTCCCTTAGAGATAAATGAACTTATTTCAGATAACATTATTGTATATAAAATAACAAAAAAAAGGTAAAGGCAGTAATAGTTACTTGTTTTTACCATTAGCTGTAACTTCTATGAATATATACAATATGAATGAGTGGTTACAATGCTGTATAAAATTAATTTTGAGAGCTAGCTTTAAGAATATTACAGTAGAATAAAAGAGTCAAACTAAAAAGTCAGATTTGTATGTCAGAATACTAAAACATAGATGGTAGCAGGCAGAACAGCTTGTACATGAGCACCATTCAAACACATGTCAGTGACGCTGTTCATAAATCTATTTCGTATTCATTTCAACAGTTCTCCAGGATGTCACCATAATTCTCTCTCTCTCTTCTCTCCCTCTCTCTCTCTCTCTCTCTCTCTCTCTCTCTCTCTCTCTCTCTCTCTCTCTCACACACACACACACACACACACACACACACACACACACACACACACACACACACACACACACATCCCACACTGCCATCTATCATTCCATCACAGACAGCTATTATTGGCCTGCTGAATTGGGCATGATTGCCTTTTGCAAAATGTGTCACAGTAAATCATTAATTTAAAGCCACCTACACTCATAATTCATTTCACTGTTGTTTTAAGACACTGCATTGTAAATGCTGCTTGGTCTTGCTTTACCTGCATAACATAAACAGCTTATTGAGGCCAATAAACTCAAGACAATGAAACAAGATAAAATTTGCTACTACTGATGCGTAGTGATTCTGACAACAGGTTGAGGCTAAGAGGCTATCATTTAAAAGACAACGAATGGCTAAATTCAGGAATAAAAAAATTCAGGAATTTTCACCAGATTACTCCAGAGGTCAATGAGCCAATATGTGATACATCAATACATGATATTGATAATGTACTCTGTGTTCAAATATTGGAAAAAAATTAACAATGCTGGACAGACATAATTGATTGACTTGAAAAATGAAAAATGAAAACGTATGAGGATGTAAATTTTCCTTTTTGTATCAAGCAAGTTGGCAGAACAAGTCAAGAGGCTTTTATTGTGATTCCATTTGAATACAAGTACACAGTAAAGCACATTTATTTTCCACCACAACCCTGGTGTAGCATGGTCTATGGTCTAAATAAAGAAAATAAAGAGATTTTCCTCTTCACAGGGTGCAGTAATTGAGTAAGAGTATACATATTTACAGTTGTAAACATCAGCTGCAAACATCAGGGTACTCTGTTCAAATTTCACTGTGATTTTGAAAACATCCCAGATAACATGGCTTTGTGAAGCCTGTATCTGCTGGAAATCAGAAGGTTTATTACACTAGTTCCATGTTGGCTCCACATATGGATGCCCACCAGGGTCCCTTATTAGACCAGGAGCCCCATATGAGCCCCATGTGGGTTGTACAGTACACTTGGGCCTAGACTGGATCCATCTGAGATTAAGGAGGGTTCTATTTGGGAAGCCCAACTATGAACCTACCTAGCTCATGTTCCATCCATGTGAGCCCCACATGAGCAAGTTGGCTGAGACACCCATTGCCCATTTTAATGTGAAGTTAATTAGTTAATTAGTTAAAAAGTTAATTAATATATTACATATATAATGCAACATGATGTCACATTTTATGTCTGAATGTTACATTTAACAAATAAACAATGTACAAATTGTATGATCTGCAGAAAATAAAAAAAAACATTTAAAATGTTGCATACAACACAGTCACACTACAGTACACACTAAAGAGCACTAGAGTGCTTTTTTCATACAATGCTGGGATAGATTGTATGTTTAGATGCAGTTTAACCTTTAGAATCCTAGTCCAGTTTTACAGGATATTTTTGTTGTTTGACCTACTTCTATTCATCAAAAAATTAAAAATGTATTTATAAGAGACAGATGTTGCTATTTTTAAGGATATGCTAGGCTACTTAAATATATCTTCATTTTAGATGTAAAAATCAATAGAATTTAGTTATGTGTTTAAATGTGACCATGTTTTGTTAAACAATTTACTTGCACCCACAATTTCTTCAAAATATTAGACAGTTAAAAAACAACCTGAATGTCCTTTATTGATTTTTTTAATTTTTATCAGTATTATCTGATCTCATTACTTTTATTCTGAAATTTGAACATTGTATGAGCAAAGAAAGACAGCAAACAACCCCTCCTTTCTAATTTTCCTCTATAACCCAATATCTGGATCAGTGACATCATCAATCCCATCCCTACTCGCTGATCAGTCAGGCAGAGCAGTAAACAAGCACTGGGAGGCTGCTTTGGCGTTTAACCTGGGATTGAATTCACTTGAAAACGAGTAAACTTTAGCTGTTTCCTGAAGTGGATTACTCACTGATAATTCATCACATGATGAGTCTGCAATGGTTCAATAGGATCTTGTAGTCTGTTTGATAGTCTGGTAATTTGTTATGTGTATCATGTCTGTAGGTTACTCTAATCCTGAGATATTGTATGAAGCCTAGAAAACGGCATGTTACTGCTTGCAGATCTCGGGTAGTAGGAGTTGAAATGGAAATGAAGCATGTCTGAATAAATGTAAGTAATCACAAAATACAGTGGACATCACTTGTAATGTAAATAAAAATAGCCTGAAGTCTGTGTCTTAAATGCTGCATGAAAATGCTTGTGTCTTTTCAGCCTTTCCACTGGCAGGCAGCAAACTCATATTTTACTGTGAATAATTCAGTCCAGACTGGTTTATATGACTGAGAACTATTGACTTTAAACAGTAATAAAAGATCAATGTTGTTTTATGGGCAACAATGTCATACAATCCAGACAAATGGCAGAGCAAATTTAATAAACATAAATGACAACTGAAATTATTACAGAATGCAATATGATAAAGTGATGTACTGGTGGAATCCATTTTCATCACGGATGATGAAGCTGGCACTGGGGAAGTTAAGACTGTGAACTGGCAGCAGAAGAAAATCCTCTGGTTGTCTGTCCTTCATGTAAGCCACAAAAAGAGCAACAGGCTCACTGGAAACAGGCTCTATAACTGATACCAGAGCCAGTCACATATGGAGGACACAGCTCTGTGTGGCTCTAAATTCATCGAAAGTTGAAACTTTTACTAAGGCCTCTGTAAGTCTTTGGCAATGCTGCTTGCAAATCAGGAAATTGCAGGCCTAGCATGGCTGGGTCTCTGCATAGACTCTATTTACTCATGTGTGATAGATTCCATGCCAACCACATTTTCACAAACCACAAACCAATGGCACAGTGCTTCAGACAGTCCGACTGGAATAAAAACCAGAAAAAAACACTGTGGCATGCGACATTCATAGCCTAATGGAAAACATGGAAAGTAAGTACTTCTCTAAAGTCAGGGATGTTTCAGCTCGGCCAGCTCTCAGAAATGATCGAGATAATTTCCCTTTCCACATGATCAACGCCTTCCAAACAAACAAAACTACCCAGAATCCATAGAACAATTTACAGCATTATCCAGCGTGACTTACTGGGACCAACATAGCATTATACTGTATTATTTCCATGAAAGAATGACAGAATGTAGTGCTGCAGCTGTCAGATAACAGATGAAAAAATGGTAAAAGTAGCAAGACCCTACATTTTTGAGAATCGTTTGCTCAGCATTACTGTCCTGCATAGAAAACATAAATATGTTCAACATTTTATCTGGGTACTCTCAGAATGTCTGATAATGGCTGACGATCCTCGGATCTGTCCTGTTAGGTTTCTGTATTTCAACAGGCAGGCCTACTGAGATGCTGCTCTAAGACTTGATGAGACACAAGCAAGCTTATCTGTGTCACTGACTTAAAGCTGCTGGCAGCTTACAGTTAGAGCACAGCAAATAATGAAAGACCATGAGGGAGAGACAAGCAGAGTTCACTCTTGTCCCTTCAGTGAGGATACAAAGGCCCACTGGGTCATGTGATCTAGTCTAGAGCTGAAACTACTATCTCATGCTCCTACACCACAGGCCAGTACTGAGCCGGACACAATGAACAAAGATTATGAAACTCTCTAAGGTTCTTTATGGACATTATAAGAAGGACTGCATCAAAAGAGCATGACTCAGTCATAAGTCCCATTTGACTGGTTCTTAAAGGGCAGAGGCTAGAAGCTCAAATGCTTATAAAGTATGCACAATTTACCAAGAGCAAATTCTTGCCCAATATGTCTTTGTGATGGAGCAAACCCAGTAAATTGACTTTTTCACTAGAAGCCTCTGTAGGTACTGCTACTCTTTTTGAATCAAGAATCAGAGCTGTTTCGGGCCAATACTTTGTTCACAACGCAGTCATGAATTTAAGCCTGAAAGGACATACTAATGCCAGGATGTGGATTTAATTCTCTTGATGCCTGTCATTCTGAAAAAGAGATCACTTGTTTTAGAATGTTTACAGACAGGGCAGTGGTTCTTGGCTTCAGTCTTCAGGGCCTACTACCCTACATGGGTTCAAACTACTAAACACGCTAAAAACAATTCATCAGAGGCTTCATAATTAGCAGGAAAAGCTCCTGATGGAAACTTTGAGAACCCATTTTACAAAGCAAAGGTTTGAACAAGCTCCTGGGTAAGCTCCATTGTAAATACAGCACATCACCCAATGTGATATCAGTGACAAGCTCAAATACGACCAGTAGTGTGAATCTGACATGTTTGATTCTTACCACCCATACTCAACTAGCTGATGTATAGACAGCAACAGATATTTTGTTCCATACAACCTGCAGTCAACTATCTATTGATAAGTAGTGTCATGCAAAAGTATGAGCATCCATTTTTATCATTTACAGTTTCAAAACAACAAAAAAGGAAAAGTGCCTGAAGCAGATGTTTGAGCACCATGCATGACCAGTATTTAGCACCCCTTTGACAAACATGACACATTGAAAATGCTTTTGTAGATAGTTAAGAGTCTTTCCATTCTTGCTTGGGGTACGGTTGCATATTTTTCCTTTGGAAGTTGGTTCAAGTTTTGAGAGATTCTTGAGCTGTCTTCTATTCAAAACTCTTGTGAACTATCCATAGATTTTCCAAAAATGCATGTGTCAAGGGTCTGTGAGGGACACGACAAAACCTTCAGGTTGTGACTTTTGGAGGTAGTCCATTATCAATTCCGGCATGTGTTTATCCTGCAAAACCCATTATCTTTTCATCTTTTTAATTACAGTGTGCTGGTTTTACAGAATTTGCTGGTATTTAACTGAATCTGGAGAGGTGTTATGATTATGAAATTCTGTTCCCCTTTTTCTCCAAACATCTTTTTTTTCATTTTCATATTCCTCTGAAAATTTCTTCAACTAAATTGGAGATCAGTTTTTGCCCAAACTTTTGCATGCCACTGACATCCACAGTAGAGTTGTGTGAACCACATTTCTCCTTCAGTATTAAATCTGGATTACATGTTTTAATATCCTTGTAAGAATAATAAGACAGAAAGCTAAAATAACACATTTTGAAATTTCCTGTTCAGCTAAAGCACTTCCCACTGAGTAAAACAGGGTTTAAATTCAGATTTTAAATGCAGTGGTGGCGTAATTAATTTAAAGCACTTCTCTGATTGTAGCATTTCTTAAAAGCAGTCCATTGGCTGAAAGACTGCCGGGGAGGGACGACCACTTTCACAGTTGCCATTGGAAACCTGAACCTTCCACAGTTGCCCTAGAGACAGGGTCCCATACAATAGCCTGAGGTATTGGATTGGTTGTTTGTGTGTTTGTCAAAGTCACACAAACAACATGCAGAAAGCTTTGCAAAAGCAATGACAGCTTATGAGTGAGAAATAAAGACATTGTCTGCCATAATCCATAGCAGTCAGACAACCTATTTCCCTATTGTAGTATCCATTTACCTCTTTATCATAACCGCGTCTTTTTCTGGACAGTTCATTGGCTTGTGTTTAAGAAATCCTGTTAATTCTGTTGATTGACCACATTGTGGAAGTTGTGGAAATGCTTATGTGAAGTAATGGAAGGCTTAAGATCCTCATCAGCTTGGTGTGTCTGGGGCCTTAAGGCTTCTTGTGGCAAAATAATGCAATTAAATGGGTGTGTCCTGTTTCTCACTGCGAGAGGCCTGTTGGAGGTCCATTTTTATCTTCTGCAATCAAATTAAATTAATGAATCATGGAAACACTACTATAAATGAAAGTAAATGCACATTTACATAACTTTGATATAGTATGATACAACGTAAGCTTCAACTGAGCCTAAATTCAACAGAAATAAGCATTTCCGAGACATTTTCCTTGCCATAATATTGAAGATCCTGAAAAAATGTCCTTGGGTACTGCTACCAAATCTACCTTTATCTGCATGTATAAATCATGCAGTGGGTTTGAGTGGACTGCCCTCTCTCTTCCTCTCTCTATGTCTCTCTCACACACTTTTTGGAAGCCTTTGCAACTCAACTCTGGGGTCATTAAAATAGAACTGATTAGGGGACACCAGGGGGTATGCCTGATTATGTGTTTATCAGCAGCCAACAGGCGCAATGAAAATTCCCTTCAGTAGGACTTTCCAGAAACCCAAAAGCCCCTCCTCAACCCCTCCAATCTACTTCTCTCTCCTTCTCTTTACCCCTCACCCTGACACTACCCCTCTTTTTCCCATCGTTTCTCTAAGATCCCTGTTTTTCTCTCAGCAAGTGGCACAATTACTTTTTTTTATCGCCTTTATATACAAAACGCTTTGTAGGCTAGTGAGGTAGGGCTGAAAGAGGCACCTCTCTCTCCCTCTCCTCCCATGTATGTCTCTCCCTCTGTCTGCTTGTCCTAATCCAGATGCTGTAGCTCAACAGGGCCTCTGATCCAAATATCGGCTTTTACTTTTCTGCTGTCCTACTGCTTCTATAGATGCTACAGCATCTGACTAAGACATGAAATGACCTGTCAGCTTGAGGTCAAAGTCTAGATGCTTTTCCACCATCAAATAAAAGATATTTAGACAAAAGCCCTTAAACTGCTATTTTGATAGTTAAATAATATATTCATTATTCAAAAAAAAAAAAATTGCTCAATTACAAACAAATGTATATGTAGCAATCAGTATTTACCTTTAGCTTGACGTTGTTTCATACATTTAATAACTATTAAGGAAGACATTAAAGATGAATAACATATTCCAAAAATCACAATTTTAATTAACATTCAATTTTAATTAACATACATGAACTTTTCCCATGTATTTTTCTGATCATTACTGTTATGTTTGTATATATGACTTTTATTTTGACATGGTCTGTTTGTAATGTTTGTGGTGAACAACATTAGCATAGTTTAACTAAAATTATAAAAAGAACATTGTGATACCATACTTTTGTTTCCTTGCACAGTTTTCAATGTAACGATTAAGCATTTCTGAAGAATGTACAACTGCCAGTGCCTGCATCAACAGTAAGCTCCTGTTATGATTGATGGAGTACAGTGTTTATTTTTCCTCAGTTATATTACTGTTAAACATCAGATCTCTTCTACTGCACCAAATAACCTGTCATTTGTGTTTCTGTCGGAGGCAATTTACTGTATCAGTGAAAGCAACATTACAGTGCACTATATGTTTAAATTGAGTGTTTAGAGTCACAGTATTTATCAGTGCACATTTTGATTCATTTCATTATTTAACCACACATCAAGTAACTTTCTGGTTGTCAAAGTGCATTATGGCCTTTTCTGCCCATAGCTGTCACAGTAGACCACCAACATCTCTTCCCATTTATGTTCTCAGAGAAAGTGGCTGCTAAACATAAATGGGGACAATGAAACAGTTACATCCTGTTCCAACCCTGTCTGGCACTGTGGATATCCTGTTCTAACCCTGCTGAGTCTGGCTGTTAACACTGTGGATATCCTGTTCTAACCCTGCTGAGTCTGGCTGTTAACACTGTGGATATGCTGTTCTAACCCTGCTGAGTCTGGCTGTTAACACTGTGGATATCCTGTTCTAACCCTGCTGAGTCTGACTGTAAACCCTGTGGATATCCTGTTCTAACCCTGCTGAGTCTGACTGTAAACCCTGTGGATATCCTGCTCTAACCCTGCTGAGTCTGACTGTTAACCCTGTGGATTACCTGCTCTAACCCTGCTGAGTCTGGCTGTTAACACTGTGGATATGCTGTTCTAACCCTGCTGAGTCTGGCTGTTAACACTGTGGATATCCTGTTCTAACCCTGCTGAGTCTGACTGTAAACCCTGTGGATATCCTGTTCTAACCCTGCTGAGTCTGACTGTAAACCCTGTGGATATCCTGCTCTAACCCTGCTGAGTCTGACTGTTAACCCTGTGGATTACCTGCTCTAACCCTGCTGAGTCTGGCTGTTAACACTGTGGATATGCTGTTCTAACCCTGCTGAGTCTGGCTGTTAACACTGTGGATATCCTGTTCTAACCCTGCTGAGTCTGACTGTAAACCCTGTGGATATCCTGTTCTAACCCTGCTGAGTCTGACTGTAAACCCTGTGGATATCCTGCTCTAACCCTGCTGAGTCTGACTGTTAACCCTGTGGATTACCTGCTCTAACCCTGCTGAGTCTGGCTGTTAACACTGTGGATATGCTGTTCTAACCCTGCTGAGTCTGGCTGTTAACACTGTGGATATCCTGTTCTAACCCTGCTGAGTCTGACTGTAAACCCTGTGGATATCCTGTTCTAACCCTGCTGAGTCTGACTGTAAACCCTGTGGATATCCTGCTCTAACCCTGCTGAGTCTGACTGTTAACCCTGTGGATTACCTGCTCTAACCCTGCTGAGTCTGGCTGTTAACACTGTGGATATGCTGTTCTAACCCTGCTGAGTCTGGCTGTTAACACTGTGGATATCCTGTTCTAACCCTGCTGAGTCTGACTGTAAACCCTGTGGATATCCTGTTCTAACCCTGCTGAGTCTGACTGTAAACCCTGTGGATATCCTGCTCTAACCCTGCTGAGTCTGACTGTTAACCCTGTGGATTACCTGCTCTAACCCTGCTGAGTCTGGCTGTTAACACTGTGGATATGCTGTTCTAACCCTGCTGAGTCTGGCTGTTAACACTGTGGATATCCTGTTCTAACCCTGCTGAGTCTGACTGTAAACCCTGTGGATATCCTGTTCTAACCCTGCTGAGTCTGACTGTAAACCCTGTGGATATCCTGCTCTAACCCTGCTGAGTCTGACTGTTAACCCTGTGGATTACCTGCTCTAACCCTGCTGAGTCTGGCTGTTAACACTGTGGATATGCTGTTCTAACCCTGCTGAGTCTGGCTGTTAACACTGTGGATATCCTGTTCTAACCCTGCTGAGTCTGACTGTAAACCCTGTGGATATCCTGTTCTAACCCTGCTGAGTCTGACTGTAAACCCTGTGGATATCCTGCTCTAACCCTGCTGAGTCTGACTGTTAACCCTGTGGATTACCTGCTCTAACCCTGCTGAGTCTGGCTGTTAACACTGTGGATATGCTGTTCTAACCCTGCTGAGTCTGGCTGTTAACACTGTGGATATCCTGTTCTAACCCTGCTGAGTCTGACTGTAAACCCTGTGGATATCCTGTTCTAACCCTGCTGAGTCTGACTGTAAACCCTGTGGATATCCTGCTCTAACCCTGCTGAGTCTGACTGTTAACCCTGTGGATTACCTGCTCTAACCCTGCTGAGTCTGGCTGTTAACCCTGTGGATTACCTGCTCCAACCCTGCTGAGTCTGGCTGTTAACCCTGTGGATTACCTGCTCTAACCCTGCCGAGTCTGGCTGTTAACATTGTGGATATCCTGCTCTAACCCTGCCGAGTCTGGCTGTTAACACTGTTGATTACCTGCTCTAACCCTGCTGAGTCTGGCTGTTAACCCTGTGGATTACCTGATCCAACCCTGCTGAGTCTGGCTGTTAACACTGTGGATTACCTGCTCTAACCCTGCTGAGTCTGACTGTTAACCCTGTGGATATCCAGTTCTAACCCTGCTGAGTCTGACTGTAAACCCTGTGGATTACCTGCTCCAACCCTGCTGAGTCTGGCTGTTAACATTGTGGATATCCTGTTCTAACCCTGCTGAGTCTGACTGTAAACCCTGTGGATATCCTGTTCTAACCCTGCTGAGTCTGACTGTAAACCCTGTGGATATCCTGCTCTAACCCTGCTGAGTCTGACTGTAAACCCTGTGGATATCCTGCTCTAACCCTGCTGAGTCTGACTGTAAACCCTGTGGATATCCTGCTCTAACCCTGCTGAGTCTGACTGTAAACCCTGTGGATATCCTGCTCTAACCCTGCTGAGTCTGACTGTAAACCCTGTGGATATCCTGCTCTAACCCTGCTGAGTCTGACTGTAAACCCTGTGGATATCCTGCTCTAACCCTGCTGAGTCTGACTGTAAACCCTGTGGATATCCTGCTCTAACCCTGCTGAGTCTGACTGTAAACCCTGTGGATATCCTGCTCTAACCCTGCTGAGTCTGACTGTAAACCCTGTGGATATCCTGCTCTAACCCTGCTGAGTCTGACTGTAAACCCTGTGGATATCCTGCTCTAACCCTGCTGAGTCTGACTGTAAACCCTGTGGATATCCTGCTCTAACCCTGCTGAGTCTGGCTGTTAACCCTGTGGATATCCTGCTCTAACCCTGCTGAGTCTGACTGTAAACCCTGTGGATGTCCTGCTCTAACCCTGCTGAGTCTGTCTGTTAACCCTGTGGATTACCTGCTCCAACCCTGCTGAGTCTGACTGTTAAAATTGTGGATATCCTGCTCCAACCCTGCTGAGTCTGACTGTTAACCCTGTGGATTACCTGCTCCAACCCTGCTGAACTGTTAACACTGTGGATATCCTGCTCAGCATGAGGCTGCCACTACCATGCTTTACTGTTAGAATGTTATTGGCCAGCTCTAGGAAGAGTCCTAGTGGTTCCAAACTTCTTCCACTTACAGATGAAGGGAGTGCTCAATGGGACCTTCAGCAGACATTTTTCTGTAACCTTCCCCAGATTTCTTCCAAGCTGAAAATTCATTTATTTTTAGTGTCACAAACCTTTATTTTAAATAAAAAAGAAGGTGAATGTAAATCATTGATCACTTGCCGATTCAAACTGAACTCTTCAGTGAATTATACACTTACTGCAAAAAACACAGGGAATCCAACAAGAACTAAAGCTTAGTACATCTTTTAAACCCCAATTAAGCACATGGTAGAGCCAGTTCTACATGATAGACGTAGGCCTGTGACGTTTCATTTTAAATACAAAGCTGGAAAACTAAAAGTGAACAAACATTTTTCTAGCTTGTATTTGGTGTAGGAGTGGCATGGTGTAAAATTACAGTTGTAATATCATTTTGTTCTCAGCTACTATGGAAATAAATATGACATTATCATCAGCTATGAGTGCTTACTGTTCAAAAATACAGCATGTATATTTAAAAATCATTATAATTATTTGATTTTAAACTACAGTGTATATCATTAAAAGCAGTATCAATCCCAGCACTACCTTAGGTGCAATTTTCATAGCTTGTTTCATCTTTTTATTCATAATAAAATCAGCCTTAAATCATACAATGTCAAATCACAAAAATGCCACAGTGACCTGTGGGTGCAAGCAGAGCTCTTCATCACCAGTGCGGTATATAACAACTGCTGTCACCGCATAATCCATCTACGGCTCAGGTTTCCAGCTAAGACAAGGCCATTTGTTCTTGAAGGGAAAACACTGAATGACAAAAGTGAGTGACATGACACAGCAGTTGATGTGCTTTCATCCTCAGGCCCACATCTGTCAGCACCTCGGTACAACTCGCCTTCCATCGCATTGTCTGCTCACTCTGCTCCCACCATACTGGTGCTAATGAGGTACTCATAATCTGTAATTAATTTGTTGTTTAGACTGAGCCAAAAGATTTTGTGTGTGTGTGTGTGTGTGTGTGTGTGTGTGTGTGTGTGTGTGTGTGTGTGTGTGTGTGTGTGTGTGTGTGTGTGTGTGTGTGTGTGTAACTACGCAATTACTCTCCCCAGGCTCTAACATGGCCATCCACTGTGTCACCAGATGGTCTCTCGTGGAGGCCACCAGAACATCAGTGAAGAAGGGGTCAACAAAAGAGAATAAAACACATGAAAACAGTAGCTAAATAAAAAAAAAAAAGAAAAATATGGAGATACACCTTTCTTCCACTAGTCATTTTTTAATTAATATTCAAATTGAAAAACAAATTCAAACATTTAAACAAAAAGGTGCCACTTTTAGTTCCACACAGAACCTTTCAAAACAAATGTTTTGGATTTTTTAAAAAAGCTTAAACAAATTTCTACAACCCAAGAAAGGTTTTCTTTGAATCCTCTATCCAAGCCAAGAACTAATTAGGAACATTTAGAATGAAGAGTGTAGGTTGCAATCCTTAAAGGCTAGCAAGCAGAAGGCTATTCCCCAATGCCTCTTCCAAACATCTCAGCAGACACTGAGGGAATTCTGTGTCTGCCACATTGTTGCTGCCATTCTGCAGAGTCCTTCATCTGTAGGAGAATGTCTCCCCAGCAACCATTGCATGGGTCTAATGATTGGACAAGCATGTGTTGCCATAGCTACTGGAAGCTCCCATCCTGTTCCCTCTGCCTCGTTCACCACAGTGCTAGACAAGTCAGGAAAAAAAGTGTTCTGTGTATTACACCCAGGGATGTTCCTCTGCTCTCACTACCACAGCTTACCGTGAACATGGACCTGCAGAAATGACTGACTTGTCTGTTTATCTCTCAGATCATTATAGTTCTATATAAGGGACCAAAATCTTTTGTGTTTCTTGTTTATTTTTCCTCCCACTCTAGTCTAGATCTCTTCAGCAGAGATGGGAAATATGACTGGAGTTTCTAAAGTGAATCCAAGATTTTGATTGCAGTTGAAATGGCCTTCATCCAAGAAATGTTTGGCATCTTCTGCCAGTCAAAATGTCAGCCCTCATAGTCACATAATTGCATACAGTTGCAGAGAAGTAAAACAATATCCAAACAAAGCCTGACAGGCACAATGAGCAGGACATACTTTCACTTTGTTGCAAGTCTGGTAATGTTTGGGGTATTCTCTGTTTTGACTGGAATGTCAAGCTGGCCTGCCAGTATGGGTCATGCATCGTGGCTGGCAGCTGCACGTGCTCAGCAGAATGGGTCATTTTACACACCCAATTATTTTCCTAAAGTGGTTGAATTATTTCATTTGTTCCAAAAGATGCATTTAACTACAAATAGGTTATAGTGCTGAAGAAGACTGATGAGCACTATGTTTTGGTACTCTGGGACTGGCTGCTCACAGACAAAATCAAAGGTTTTGCTACATGCTGTAGAGACCAAAACTCAGAAATCATTATTTTCTTCTAAGAAAAACGGTGATAATCAGTGGCATTATGATAGTAAAGTACCATTGTCTCCAGTGACAAGCTTGGTGCCACTAAGATGACATTGGTAGTGTCCCAAATCAACAGTGAGTGGAACAGAATGATGGACAACTCACTAAAACAGATGGTAGTAGCCTGGTGAAACACAAAAACCAATTCTGCTTATTATTATGCTTATTTTTATGCTACTCATAAAATGGTTAGAGCCATGTGGCAAATGAGTGACATAACCTTCTTCATAACCTAACCTGCTGTTTCTGCTGTTCTGATGCATTCTGTATATTGAATATCATATTCAAGTGGTATCAAACCTGTAAAAGAGAAGTTCTTGTAATGGTCAGTTAGATGCTGACATCATCATGGTGACATCAATGTGTATGTACTCTGGATGCGGATTAATTACCAAAGTTTGAGCATAACAGTGTGAAACAGTTTTATTGTCACTGTTACATATTAAAGTAGTAATTGCCTCAATCTGGATGCTGAGTCGCAGTGAAAACATTCAGACTGAGCAGCTATCTGTTAGATGAATAAAGTATGTGGATAAAACGGTTACAGGGGCATGAGGCAACACGCTGAGAAGTGATTGGAGAGAAGAGTTATATTAGTGTGGGGGTCATGTATGGACACTGACTAGAAAAGGGACAATTGTCAACTGAGAGATGTAATTAATGAGAACAGTCACTGTTTGAAAAAGATCAGTCAAACAACATCATAAGCCCAACCTGAAGCTTATAAGGCATATAAATCTATCTATTTCTAATCTACACTTTCATAAGAGCAGACTTTAATATGTGATTAGACAGACTTGTGGTTGTGTATATGTGATTGGGTGGACTTGCTTATTAGTTTATTACTTCTTTACTTCCTTTCACAGTCCAGGAGTAATGGTTTTAAGACAAGTCAGACAGCACAGAGATTTACTTGGTAGGCATGACTTTTGGTCACACAGCCATCTATATTAACTGTTACAGCCATCTTACTTAAGAGCAAAAACCTCACAGCAAAAACCTCTGAATCTGAGAAGGAAAATATGGTCATTATGTCATTAGGACAGTGTGAGGGAACATTTTCCAATAACATTATGGCTCCATTTCAGACCAAACTCTCAAATTACAGGTTCTCAAAATCAAAAGAGCTCTTCATGACTTTTTATACTTGCATTTGATATGGTTGAGAAAACAAGGGGAGAGCAGAGCAGACCCACTATGATCTAGTTTGTACAGAATCAGCCTGTCAGTTTGTATTAGGCAGGGAGGACAGTATACACTTAATGAATAGACCAGATTGTGTATCAGGGGAGACATGCTTCATAAGAAGGGATATTTTTCCACTGATCTTTTATTCGCATGCTGGTTTTATACAGATGGTTATTAGGATACTTTTTTTCATTCTCTTTTTCTTATCCTTGTTTGATTCCAATTACAATGATGTCTTTACACACTCTAATTTGCTTCTTTTAAATAGTTTTAATTCCAATGATTAATGCTCAAGTCTTTCAACCACTAATGCATGAAAATGAAATCATTTAAATCCATTGCCTTAATCTAAAGCAAATAGGTGCTGGAATATAATGGTTAGAGATAAGTGCAGGATAAGAGGGAGGAGAAAGAGCAGACAGGGAGAGAAAATAACAGTTCTTTCTGTAAATCCCAGTCACATCCCTTCACAAATTCACATACTGATACTGCCTGCCCTGCAGCTAACGTCTACTCATACAACAGCCTATGAGTCAGACAGAAATAATCAACTGCTTGACAAATATATAATTTCAGGTCAATGAATAAAAAATCACCGCCTGTCTAAACTAGTTACATTACAAGGTTGTCTGAGTATTTTTTATCTACTGATACTACAAAGCAGGACGTAGAGGCGACAGAAAAAAGTGTGTTAAGCCACATGGAACACAATAAATACCTACAATGACTGTGACTTATATTAGAGAGTAAAACAGATGCACCACAAAATGGAGATTTAATGGTTTCTACATGTGTCTGCTTCTAGCATTTGGTGAACCTGAGTTTTCTGTAGAGATGAAGCAACAAATCTCCATTTTGTTACTAATTTAAAACTGTAAAATGTCTGTAATACTTCACAGCAAGAAATCTGCCAAGCCAGACTTAACTTATGAAGTTTTTTCAAGATAGAGCAATTTCATGCAAAGGGGGTGAAGTTGGACACAGAATTAATGACTATGAGTGTGTGATAATTCAGCACATTATAATATGTATATATTGTACATGAATATATATATATATATATATATATATATATATATATATATATATATATATATATATATATATACAGTACAGACCAAAAGTTTGGACACACCTTGAGAGAATGCCAAGTGTGTGCAAAGCAGTAATCAGAGCAAAGGGTGGCTATTTTGAAGAAACTAGAATATAAAACATGTTTTCAGTTATTTCACCTTTTTTTTGTTAAGTATATAACTCCACATGTTCATTCATAGTTCTGATGCCTTCAGTGAGAATCTACAACATAAATAGTTAAGAAAATACAGAAACCACATTGAATGAGAAGGTGTGTACAAACTTTTGGCCTGTATTATATATATATATATATATATATATATATATATATATATATATGTTTATCCCTTAGAGAGCTCAGTAAAATCAGTGAGTTTTATCATTGTTATGCTAAAACCCTGTATTTCATTTTTCCACTTTCTGACTTCTTGTTTACAAGGTTTCCCTCTCCCGTAAAGTTGCTGTTTTGGAGATACAACATTTCATGCCACAATTTGTAATACTTGTCAGCTGCAGCTAACAATACTAACTAAATAACACAGATAGTGACTGATAAATTCTTGTGGGAGCTCATTATAAAGAAATATTGGACAGCAAATACACTTATCTTGTCCACAGCCACAGCAACATATAGTTATCAGTTGAATTCTGTAAGTGTTTTGTAGGTTTACAAATTCAAGAAGCAACATGTCCTAATTGGCAGTACCATATATCATGACATAATACTAACACCATCATGCCACTCAAACTGTGCCCAAATATCACTTTATTACCAAGGACAGATTAAGTTTTAATTCTCTGAGAAAAAGAAAAGGAGCTTCCAATTCATGTGTACTACTCTGTCCACATGTACATGCTCAAACTGCATACGGATTCCAACTGATCAGTGAGAGAGGGCGGGCTAATCATGAGGGCTAATTATGACACTGACCCAGATATTGGATTATACAGGAAAATGGGTAAGGAAGGGCTGTTTGTCCTCTTTTGTTGCTCACACAGTGTTTACATTTCAGAATAAAAGTCCTGAGATCCTAACATGATTTCTGAGATTTAAAGTGTTTTTTGGTCCTTATAAGCATAAAAAAACACTTTGTACACACAAGTACACTTTTGATCAAAACATGCTCATAATCATACAAATATTAAAATTATGTTAATGTTTGTATCTCAAAGGAATCTCCTGAAAATATATGTTTCAAATTTTTGGTTAAATAAAAGTACATCAAACTACAAATCATCCCACAAAATTGGTCTAGGGTTCTAGCTCCAAGATAGATTCATGAAAAAAAATCTCTATTAAGATAGTAGTTCAAGAGTATCTGCGCATGCATGTGTGCCTCTGTGTGTGTGTGTGTGTGTGTGTGTGTGTGGGTATGAGTATGTGTGCATCAGCAGCCTACAGCCTCCCCCATACATTATCCATCAGCATGTCCTTGAAAACAGCTGGCCTCAAATCTGTGCGTAACACCTTTCTCTGTTCCCTGAGGCCTCAGCTTGTAAAAACTGCCCTTATGAAAAACTGTGGGTCAATATCGGTGTTTTAAATTTATACACTGTAAAAACACAGGGTTTTAGCCTAAAGTAATCAGGCTGCCTGTAAAACTCCCAACTGCATATTTATCCAGCAGTGTGTGATCGGTAAAGACTCTTTGTCTCTAGATTGTGTTTTGGGCTATGTTACAGGACAGTCAAGGATTATATATAAATAATATAATAAACTCTATATTATAGAGTTTATTATATAAATAATATATAAATAATTATAATAATTATATTATATAAATAATATATAAATAATATAAGAAACTCTATACTAACCTAAAGAAGACATGCCAGCCATGTAGGAATGAATGAGAAGGAACAGGGGACAGAAATCCTATATGGTTGTCTATGAAAGGACAAATCTGCTTATCAGGCACACCGCCACAAAACGGTCTGTAAGCGCAGTGTGTGCAGGCATTTGTGGTCACACTGCAGCTTCACTGACCTTTGACTGGACACAGTGGGTGACACTGGATGCCTCTGGAACTCCCTGCACAAGAGTAGCCTATTCAATCCGCTGAGCTCCACAACCGTGGAGTCTCTCATCAAATCTGCGCACTCAGCTCCAGCAGTTAACCAAGGCATGACACAATCAAAATCAACTGGCAACTGGCGCCCCTCTACATCGGACACTTCAATACACAGATATGTTACATGAACACAGCTCTTCCCAAGATTAGTGAAAGCCATTATGTTGATAACACATTCACTTGCCACATTTAAATTGTGTCAATTTGTAAACGCTGCTGGTCAACTGCTAGGGCAGCACCAGCAGAAACTTAGTGGTGTCTCTCAGTCAGTGGAGGAGTTGACAGCTCAGCAAAACCACCAGCAGCCACAGCAGCTGACAGAAATACTAACCAACGTCAGGGAACTAGCTGTGCGGAGAGCACCCACTAGCTCTCCTGCTGTTGCTAATCCAATAGCCACCCCCTGTCAGTCCTCATTGCCTATCTGTAAGCCTGAGCCTTATGATGGATTTCCTGATAAGTGTTGTGGGTTTTTGAGTCAATGCTCAGTTTACCTGGCAAACTCACCTCCAGGTCCAGATGTTGCCAAGATAGGCTTCCTGATTTCTTGTCTCATGGGTCAGGCACTGGATTGGGTTACTGCAGTATGGGCATCAGTACAGTCAAGAACATTTGTCCAGTTCACGGAGCACTTTAAACATGTTTTTGATCATGCCACATTAGGGGCAAGAGGTGTGGCAAGAGGCCACCAATACATTCTGCATTGACCCTGGGAATGCACATGAAAAACCATCAGGTAAGAAAGAGTCTTCACATGAAAGGCTATCAAAATCTTCTTTTTTATCAGTGACAGTCACCTGTCAGCAAAAATCCATTTGTGTTGTAGCACTGATCCATTCTGGAGCTGAGGGAAACTTAATTCACTGCAACCTGGGGGAGAAGCTTCAAGTGGCAGTCGAGTCACTCCCACATCACCTTAATGTCATTGCGCTGGACAGACTAGCTATGGGAGATACCCCCATCACCCATCACACAGTCACTCTGTCAGTATAGTGCAGCGGCTTACACCAGGAGGGGATTAGTTTCTTTGTTGCACCCATGTCAGACTATGCCATTATCTTAGGATATCCCTGGCTATAAACACACAGTTCGGTTATATCATGGTCCCAGTAAGATATCCTGTCTTGGTCACCTTATTGTTTTGAACATTGTCTCCTGGCCCCACAAATCAAAGTCATGTCCATATCCATGGAGAGCCCTGAAGTCCCCACACCACTGAACATTCCCTAAGTTTACAGAGAGTTTTGTCACCAGGGTTCATCGTAGTAGCATTTATTGATGACATTTTAATATGATTCTCCTACCCTAGAACAGCACATAATGCACGTCAGTCCTCCAATGTCTGTTGGTGAATAATTTGTCTGATAAAGGGGAGAAAAGCAAATTTTTAATTGAATTAGGTGGTCAGAGCCAATGAGGTCACTATGGCAAACAATAAGGAAGCTATTACAAGTTGGCCAGTTCCTGTTACCATGAAGGACAATGTTTTTTGGGGTTCTCAAACTTTTACAAATGATTTATTTGAATTTATTTTAAAATCAATGATGCTGCTCAAGGGTGCTCCCAAAAAGCTGGCCTGGAATCACCAAGTGGATAAGGCTTTCAACCAACTGAAAGAGTCATCTGGACCCCAACAAACCATTTGTATACTTCCCAAAACCATTGGTGTGGTGCTGTTGCAGCATAAACCCCCTATACTGAGGCCAGTTACTTACTATTCCCACAAGTTGAATCCTGTCACCAATGAGTGTCCAGGACACAACAGTTCTTGCAGTCCTGGTATTGAAGGGAGACCATGTGACAGGACTTTAAGACACCTAAAACTTTGCCATCAGGTTAACTCCTGCCATTGCCAGGACCCACAAGACCATGGTGTCACATAGTCAAAAATTACTGTATGTAACTGATTTACCTAGCTCCAATGGCTATACCACAATGCTCACTGTAGTTGATTGTTTCTCTCACTCTATTAAATTTATACCCTTCTAATCCATGCCTATAGCCTTTGACACCACCATGGCACTGTACTGAGTGCTGGAGGAGGTTCTCTCCAATTTCGGTTCCCAGTTCACCTCTTAAGTACGGAAAGCCTTTTTTGTACATCTGGCTGTGTACGTCTCTTTTGGCTATCATCCACAAACTAATGGACAATGCAAGAGGACCAATCAGGATTTGGGTAAGTTCCTGAGGATATATTGTGCTAACAACCCAACAGATTGATCCAAATACCTCATATGGGCTGAGATCACCCAGAATTTCCTGAAAAACTCCACCACAGGGTTGACTCCTTTCAAGTGTGTGCTGGGGTACCAACCACCACTGCGGTGCAAACCAACTTCTCTACAACTCTGTTTGTCTAGTGCTTTCCATGTCTCCCTCCTTAAGCCTGTCGTCCCTGGTCCCCTGGAGGAGGCAATGCCTGCACCCATGGAGGTCAATGGCTCCCCCTCTTATGCTGTGCATGGGATACTGGATTCCTGAGCGCTGCAATACCTTATTGACTGGGAGGATATGGTCTTGAGGAGCAGAGTTTGCTTCTGGCCATGGAGGTGTTGGATCCACTTCTCATCACTGAATTTAATGCCAGTGACCCAGATAAACCAGCATCATGGTCCAGGGGCCACCCCAGGTCTACTCAGTCTTGTTCCTGCCCAGTTTTTCATTTCCAGTCCTCAGTGCGTCCTCACTCTATCCAGTTCTCCACCAGTGTGGGGGTCACTTGATGGGTCCCTCAGGTTCCTCCGGGTCTGTGGGGGTTCATTGCCATTTTCGGGCGCCTTCCAGGAACTGTCACATCTCTGGTCTTCACACTGGACTACACTACCTACCTACACTACTCTACCAGTGGTCTGGGACACAATCATGTGACTGCTAGGCAGTCCCTGAGTCACAAGACTATTCACAGATCCCAGTCACCGCAATTCGGATCATCTGTTCCCTGACAATTATTGCAAGTTTTCTCTGCCTTACTCAGCATACCTACTATCATTGTGATTATTGTTTGACCCTTTTCTGTTATTTGAATTTTTCTTTGCCTGGTTTGTTTAAGTCTCTTTGGTTTCCAACACTACTTTGTCAACTATGACTCTTGGTATGCCCTTTGTTTGTTGTTGGATCTCTTGGTATTAACTATAGATTGTTTTCATTGATCCCCTTGTCTCAGCCATGTATTAAATATATCTTGTGATTGTACTCCCTTCTCTCCTGTCCTGACAGTGTCACATCACATTTAAAACTATATCATAAAAGTCTATAAGACTTGTGACATAAAGCCATTTGTTTCTGTGACAGTTTCAGTTTTAAGACTTGTAAGTCCATTATGTTGAGAGTGAAATACTTTTCAGTTAAGTTTCAACAATAAAGTTTAGTGTCCTAACTTATTAGTAGAGTAAGTTTAATAGATTAGCACAGACATGCGAAGTTTTAAAGGAAAGGCACTTTTCACATTGGGAACTCTTATGCTGCCGATACTAACATAACTTTCATTAGGATCAGGGCTGATCCAGGCATATTTTAATGAATCAGGTATTGGCTATTTGAAACCGAAATCAGTTCTGTTCTTTGTCCTTTGTTTTAGTGTTCTAGCAAGCATGTTCTGTTTAGAGGAAATTTGACCTCTAGCAATGAAGACACAACTAAAGGCGAGTTTTCACTGTTATCTTAGAACCGAGAGACACATCAACTTGTCAGACACATTGCTGCAACCAAGCAAAAACAACAAATAGAAAATGTAATTATCTTAACCTTTATTTAAACCTAACCTTAACCTATATTCTATTATTCTATTCTATTATATTAACCCAAACGTAACCTACACCTAAATCTACACCCAAGCCTAGCATTCACAAAACTATGAAGTTATTTCATGTCAGTATTCAACAAAGAGACGTTGAATACTGTTTGATTACTGACGTTTAAAATGCGGCGTATTCACAGGGTTAAGAGGATTTATTAACAAAACAAACACGGGGTACAAAACAAACATGGAGCACCACAGACTGACATAAACGCAAGGTAAAAACACACTCACACAGACTGACCAAAACAAGGAACCTAAATACATGGACTGATTACAAACACCTGGGACTATTGGGCATGGTTACAAATGAGACACAGATCGGAACAGGAGGAGAAAAGCAGAGACATGACCAAAACAAAACGTGCTAAGAAGCACATGGGGAAACAACCAAATGAAAAAAAGAACAATGACAAGCAGGGAAGACAGGAGAGGCATACAGGACAGATAAGTAACAAAATGTTACCACCACACATATCAAACATGTAAAATGGGTTAGTGCAGAATATCACATTAAACCTGTTAACAAAGTGAATTTACATCAGTAATTTATTAATAGGACATTTTATCTAAATCATTTGGCTGTATTACTTATAAAAAAACCAACCCTGGATCAGATCAGATCAGAGACAGACAATAAAAGCAATTTAATGTAAGATTTGGCCTTTATTGCTCCTGGACCTCACCAACCTTTGACATGTGGACTGTCATGCCGAAGTAATATTACAGGATATTACACAAATATGGACATACAGTATGATACTACAATGAAACAAGCTCCAGTTCATTGATGGTGTTGTTTTACCAAATGCATAAACCTGCATATAATGTACACAAACAAGGAGCCATAACAGAAGACGTGAACACTGGTAGCTTTGCATGACAAAAAAAGGAAACTGAAAAAGAATTTAAGGCAATAAACTCTTGTTTAAATGCTTGTGTTGACTTTAGGTGCAGTTTACATTATGTTAAATATGTACATTATGTACATATATATTCAGATATGGGTTTCTGCTTAGTGTTATGGTTAGAGGAAGGGATAGGTTTAAGTTACACTGGTAACTTTATAATGTTTTTGTTCAAAACATCTCATTCTGTTGTACAAATTTCTCTTGAGACCAGAATGTTACACCGCTTTATGCAGTTCTCATAAGGATTGTCCTGCCAGCTTCTCCAGAGTTTACATAGTTCAACTAAGGTCTGTGAAGGTGAAACTGAGGCAGAGAAAGGAGCCCTACAGAAGAACGCTGGACACAAAACAGAACAACAACACAAAGGAGGTTTGGGCTGGCATGAGGAAAATCACTGACATCATTGCTAAACCATAAATTATGCTGGGCAGTTAGGCCATCAAGCTGAATGTGTTTTTTAACAGGTTCAGCACGTCATCACCCACCCCCTCCCCTACCTCCAGTAGAAGTAGCAGTTGCCTTTCTTCCTCACCATCGCTGCTGTCTCCACACTGCTACTCAAACCCCTTACCCCACAGTCATTCTCAAAAGACCCTCATCCTGCACTAGAGCTGACATCTAACCAGATGAACAGACAGCTGGAGAAGCTAAAACTGAGTAAGGTGTCTGGATCAGATGGAATCAGCCCAAGAGTACTGAGAGTACTTCACTCAATAACTACAGACCAGTGGTACTCGTATCCCATTTCATGAAAGTCCTGGATAGACTGGTACTGCTATATCTCAGACCTCAGGTCAGCCCATTCCTGGACCCTCTGCAGTTTGCTAATCAACAGTAGGTTGGTGTGGATGATGCAGTAATCTACTTGCTGCAAAGTGACTCCCATCTGGACCAGAACAACACCACAGTGACAATCACTTTCTTTCTCAAGTGCATTTAACCCCATCCAACTTCTCATGCTTGGGGAAAATATGGATTAAATGCATGTGCAAATGGGATCCAGCCATTCTGATCTTGTTGTCTGAAACACTGGAACAGAATTTCAGTACAAGTCAGATCTATACCACCTTGAGAAAATCAATCAAAATCAGTTTAAACCACTGTTTACTGCTGTAGGCTATGCCCGTTTGTGGTACTTTCAAATGTAGTGGTGTACAGGATGCACCAAATATCCATTATATCCATAAATATCAATTTTATATCCTATTAAATGTGCCTGGATCAAGTCCTATTAAATTAACTGAATAAAATATTTGATAGTAGTTATAGTAATTAACTGTGTAATTTCATAATAGTATAAAACAAAAGAAAGTGGTAATGTTTTGATGAATTTAGGAATTTTAAAGATGGGCACAAGGATAATAATTTGTGAGGTGAAATATGTTTTACTACAGGCAAGGAAAGAGCAGGGGAAGATAAATAGGGGGGTAAATATTGCTCAGCAAGTTAATGTGCTTCAAGGCAACTCCTGATGTAATAATAGTAGGGAAGTGCTACACCTCCCACTATTTCTCTTTATTGCACCCTCTCTCACTCTCCTTCTCTTTATCTCTATATCCCTCCCCTCCAGCCCCTACTTGTGCCCTAGGTTTGGAAATGCAATGTTCCTATTGGCTGCTGGTTTGATAGTGCTGCTGAGAATAACCACCAACCAGGGTTAGGGTGCCCCTTCACACAGTTACCACAGCAACCCCTCAAATGCAACGCAGGCACCATGTGGAAACAGCAGTTTGGAGACAGGCACAGAGCAAAAATATACAGGAAAGCATATGAACTAACAGCTAACAGTGCTATAAAATACTGATAGCAATGAAGAGTGTGACAATAAAAATAGTAACTCTTGAATTCTAGGTGGTAAAGCAAGGGCCACAGAGTTTGATTTTGTGCGATGATGTTGAAGGTGAGGTGCAAAACCATTTACAATCTTCAAGTGATAAAGTACTGGAGATAGAGAGAGACAGTCAGAGACATTTGAATTTAAAGTAGACAGTCTGTTAACTAAGTACTGATCTCTGTTAACTTACTGATGTTCTCAATATTAATATTGCTCAGACAATGTCGCTAAGATGCTTTATGGATGATGCAAGTGCAGAAAGTCTTATTATACAACAGGCCTCTCTTCAGAGAGCCTGGGAGACAGACACAAACAAACACTACCAGAGTCCCAAGAGCACAGCCACAATTCTTCAAACATCCAGCTCACTACCACTATCTAAAGGTAAACCAGCTATTAGGCTGAAAGATGGTATTGTCTTATTGTGTTCCAAGGGGCTTGACCCTTCCTGTTACCCAAATTAAGAGCAGATAAATGGTGTGACTGTCATAAGCCAAAAAGCCTGTAGCCACTATAATCAACTCTAAGCCATTATTAAGTGCCTCCTTTACTTTGGTCTAACAAAATCTCATCCCTCCAAAATGTTCTATATTTTAATGCTTGTTCATTTAAATAGTGGGTTTATTTAGTTACAGATCCTGCAGGACTATACTATGTAAATGGTGCAGTGTTTCTTTTTCGAATCTCCACACATCTTCAGCGTCAGGTATCACATATCAGACTCAGCAGTTTCAGAACTAAACCCATGAGTGAAATCATCTGATGTCTGGGCTTTCACACATTAGATGAAATAGGGTGTTTCAACCAGCCTCAACTGGGCCAGTGGGTCATTTAGGGGACTGATACTGATCTGATAAAATGCAGTGGGAAACTGGTTTGTTTTGGGCTGAATCATCATGATGTCTCTTATATATTTACTGTATCTCTTTACTATAACATACCACTGTTGCCAAGGATTCCAGACACCCATTCTAGCTTGTGACTTCAGTTAATTTAAGGTTCAGTCACTGTTGACACAGGTATACAATCATCATGAGAAAGCACTGCCAAGTAGGACACTTGGTCACTCAACAATGTTCCAACTTCTCAAATTTATGTATTGTATCACACATAATCAACATCCAGAGCAATAGTGCTAATACAACAAAACTCTATAATTATACAAACCAAGCAGATCCACCATGTTTCAGGTAAATTTGTGTGCATGGGATTTGTAGAATTTTACTGCTTTAACACCCTTGATTTCAGAAGAAAAGGGGGACAGGCATGTTTTTGGACAGCGCATTAGAGGTAGCTTTCAAGGGTTAAAATAATCATTGGTTATTCAATAACAGGCCATTTCTTAAAGTTTGAAATGTATATAAATATAATTGTGCAAATATTTTCTCAGCTCTCACACATCAGATTAAACAGGCTGTTTCAGGCAGCCTCTCAAGAAATTGCATCAGAGAAGAAACTAAGTAAGCAGCCGTATACAATGATGACAGCTGTTACTGAACTATGTTTGAAGTGTTCTATTATTTCACAAATATTGAGCTAAACTATCAATGTGCTTCTCACATTCACTTCAGTGCCTGGGACTCAGTAGCAAAAGTACAAAATGTTGCATTTATTAGCAGGAGTAGAAGAAGCAAAAGTTCAAATAAGAAAAGCAACCAGGCAAAATATTAAAGAAGACATTAAGACACAACAGACAAGATTAACAAATTGTAAATGGACCATACTGAAACAGTCAGCTTTTTTCAGAGGAACAATATCAGCAGTGTACTTCAACTTGTCTGACCTTGACAGGAAGGTGGTAGTAGTGTATATGACAGGTTTTAATATGTAAGGATTTCAGCTATTGATTCTGGACACATCGTAACACAGTGACCACTCATCCCTCTCATTTAAAAGTGAAAGCAAAGAAATGAAGGAACTCAGTTAAACCCACACACTTAAAAATGACAGATATTCAAGTGTTTTTCATCAAAGAAAATAGTTTATATAGAACTATGAACACTCAAAAAACCCTTTCCAGGTTAATGGAGAATGTGTTCTAGAGGGTTCTATACAGTACTAAAAAGGGTTCTACTATTGTTACAATGTCAAATTAGTAATAAAAGGACAACCCTTTCTGATACAATACAGAAACATTTTCCACATAGAAAATGAATATAGAATATAGAACCTTTTACAAAGCAAAGAACCTTTTATTCATGCAAAGGGTTGTTTGAGTGTTCATGGTTCTATATATATGTGTGTGTGTGTGTGTGTGTGTGTGTGTGTGTGTGTGTGTGT
Source organism: Acestrorhynchus altus (assembly GCA_034509495.1). Lineage (NCBI taxonomy): Eukaryota > Metazoa > Chordata > Actinopteri > Characiformes > Acestrorhynchidae > Acestrorhynchus > Acestrorhynchus altus. The sequence goes on along the minus strand of CM067512.1, from coordinate 15,424,093 downwards.
GTGTGTGTGTGTGTGTGTGTGTATAATACAAATAATAACCAGTTTTCATTTTACTATTTATTGTTACCTAATTATATATATATATATATATATATATATATATATATATATATATATATATATATATATATATATATATATATATATATATACATATATATATATATATATATATATATATATACATATATATAAAATTAGGTAACAATAAATAGTACAATGAAAACTGGTTATTGCTTAATTAGAGAGGTATAATGAATTACTTTAGGCCCAATACCAGCCTACTATTTGGTCCATTTTTATTTGTCTACTCAGCTTGAAAAATTCAAAGATCAGTGTACATTTTGAAGCATAAGAAAGAAACAATTTTATAAAGAACTGAATTGAGCACAGGGAGATCTGAGAGTTTAAACATATAGAGGAGATCTTACCTTGGTAGGTGAAGCATTTGACATGAAAGTGGACACTCTGCACTCGTACAACCTCCCCTTTACACACCTCCCTCGTATCGAAGCAGTAGATTGGCCCAGAGCTTCGATCATTGCCATAGGTACTCTGCTGATAAGGTACTGCTGGGAACAAGAGAGATGGCACACTAAGGAACATACCGCTGTAATTAAGGGAAAGGAAGCGTAGAGACTGGACAATAAAAGGAGATATGAGTGTCTATTTCACTTTATGGCATACATAATGTGTAACACCTAAAGACTGAGGCACCCTCTTACTTCTAGACTATACCGATGGTTGGGATTTTCATACTAATATCCATCCTATTAATGATGCATCAGAGGCACTCAAACATTCTGCCAGCAAGTGAATCAATTATGGTGAAACTGCTACAGAAAGTGTTTTCCCCCTCTTTATTTGAAATGGATTTATGTAACTGGGAAATTATTTGAAAGAGCAGGCATGTGCATTACAAACAATTATTAAGTGATTCTAAGCAGGATGCCATTGTAGGACCCAGAGAAAACACAGCTGACGTGCCACAAACACTTGGGCAACACAGACCTGTTATTTTACTGAATACTGTAGAAAGTGGCCTTGCCTACCCAAACTCTATGTTGTAGTCCAAAGTCCTAAACAGATTCCCACCACTTTTCCCACAGGTTTAAGGTGTGTTTTGACTCCAATAGAAATTATCCTTGGCACTTTTGCAGACTTCAAGGAGCCTTATTCTTTGGTTTTGTGCTCCATTGTTACAGCTACAATGCTGGCAACACCCGTACCATAGCAAAACAACTGCACCTACTCAAAGGATCATTGAATAAATGTTTTCACAGCACCTGAAGATAAAACAAACAAAACAAGTAGTTCATCAAAGCTCAAAACCAGTTTTTGGAAACAGTTTTTAATGAAGCTTTCTTGTGGCTGTAACTGACAGAAACCTAATCAACTACTGGGCCAGTGGGCCAGCTAGAAGACCAACCCTGATCTAATACACTACAGTGGGCAGCTGGTTTGTTTGGGTCGGAATCATCATGATCTCTCCTATATAATTACTTTTTACTCTAACATTACTTTGTGACCAAAGATTTCAGACACTTTCTAAATTGTGACTTCACCTAATTTAAGGTTCAGCCTGTGTTGACACAGGTATACAATCATCATGAAAAAGCACTACCACTTGGCCACAGTAGCAATTGGTGGCTGTAGGTTCAGCCTCAGTAGACTAGAAAATCTTTAGGTTGTGTTGGATTGTCAGATACAATCAAATCTCCTCAACGATGTTCCAACTTCCAGCATGAATCTCAGATTTATCTATTTTTCCTCCTTATCCTTATCAGACTCAATTCAACAGGCCTCTGGAGCAGAAGTATTAATACAACAAAAAAAAAAACTAAACTAAAATAAGATTTTGGGTGAATTTAAATATTTCTGGGTCTAATTAATCAGTTTATGCACAAATTAAGCTCATAATTCCAGTGTGAAACTACTGGTCCCCATGTTTCAGGTATACAGGGTTTTGTAGTACATTTTGCTTTTATCACCCCTTGATTTCAGAAGAGGGAAGAGCATGTGTCTGCAAACTTTAGGACAGTGCATTTATGTGTCATGTCTAAGAGTCTCTGTTTTTTGATAAGTGAGGTAGGTTTTGAAGCGATCACTGGTCATTCAGTAATAAGGCCATTACTTAGAGATTGCATAAGCAAAATAAGGTTTGCTGTATAGCAAATAGAATTGTGCTAATATTCCAATACACAGCTAATGTTGAATTAGGTACACATACTTTGTACATACATTCATTGGCTATTTTATGCATTCTTTTTTGTCCTTGTTGTCTTGCCTGACATCATCTTCCATCTTCCTCAATACTAAAGAACACATTTAACAAAAAGGGTTAAGAAGCTGCATCAGTTGGTGACTTGCGGATGTGAATGAATGGAAATATCCAGCATTTGCTGTGAATTCAGCACAGACACGACGACAGAAGATGCTGGTCAGATCACTAATTGTAGGTTTTTAAAATTCTTGTACTTTAAAAAAACAGTGTATCTGCTTTTTAAAAAGAGGTGAGAAATGTATACTATAGTTCAAACATTATTATTCTGTGACATTCATACACCTCCTGGACATCCTCCTCTGCTAGCCTTAGATAATCTGGTTTGCTGTGGATAATAATAAATAACATGTTTTTAGATTTCATGTATATCATTTCTGATACTGCTTTGGCTGCTCAATGTGAAGTCAGCTGGGCTCACTCTAAGACCCAGGGTTGGGTGATATTTCAAAATTTATATTAATATTGAAATTAAAAACAATTATAAACCTAACTGCCATATTTGCACTCAATTACACATTATAAGATTGCACAAGATGTGTGTATAAAGACAAAAGAAGGATTTCATGGGGTGTCCTATTTTTTTCCACATCATATATCATGTGGTATTTCACCATTTAACTTAAATATGCTGACATATTTAACATGATATGTATATGATTTTTTTGTCCATATAACCCAGCCAAAGTAAGTACACTTACAAGGTAGTGTACATTCTTCACAAGTCCACTGTTCACACTCCATGACACTAATTGTACAATAATGTACCTTCACCAACCCAAATAACAACTCATCACCAATTCTATGATGATATTTGTTCATTGTTGCTTAGGGTAGAGGGGAACTGACAAATTATTCAAAGCAACAGATGGGCCGCTATCAGAAACAGTAAATCTACAAAGTGAATCTAATATATGGCAGATGTTATAAAATGGCCAATCATTGTAGGTAAAATCTAGTGTATCTAATAAACTGGCAAATCTGTGTGTGATGTTATTATAAGTCAGTCCATTTAAAAAGCTGGTAAAATCACTGGGTGGCCAGAACTCCTAGATTTTAGTGCATAAATGTCAAATAATTTACAAAAAACCCTTTCCCAGCTACTCCTTGAAATGCTTAGCAAATTAAAGGTTACAAAGTCCTGATACACATCAGTCTAAAAACCACCAAGGAGCACTCAGCTGAGAAGAAACTCCTCCACAGCTGTTACTGAAAAAAAGTGTTGTGCTCTTTTTATTATATTGTCAGTCGATTAGAAAACACTGTGTCCCATTGACTTCTCATTCTTCCAAAGTCAAGGAACAATGAGCCATTAATATGGTTATTCTCCCACAGAGACTTGTGCTTACACTGGCAATATTGTTAGCATTTACATTCCTCTGGCACGGCTGATCCTGATCTGAACATATGCCAAAATTGTTTTCTGAATTCTGACTGCTGATGTATGAGAGGCTTTAGGTCTCATTAATATACAAATAAAGTAAACATGCAGGTCAGTAATTATAAGAGAATACAGTCAAAAGTCAACATGTTCTATGTCTTATAACGACAATGAAAGGTTATGTTTAAACTGCATATCTAACATAAAATTACATAAAGTCAGATGAAAATATTGAATTAATGCATTTTCAAAGAAGTGATTTTTAAGGATTTCAGGTTTTTATATAAACCAGATACGAACAGACAGTGGTGGTCATGCAAAGAGAATAATTACATGCCTCCAAGCAGCTTTACTGTGCCAGTAAGACAAAATACATCCTCACTCTTAAACAAGGGTTATCATTTACTCTATCATAAATTTCCTTCATTTGAATGTCATAACACAACATTATTACTAAAAGAAATACCACCTTAACAAACTTGATAGTAAATATCTCTGTTAAGATGACTATGTGAATTTATCTAAGTACACTATCATTTTCATAATTCCCATCTGCTGTTTAATCAATATATTATAAAGGACTTTTTTAAATTGAGCATCAGGTAAAACACCACAGTGATAGTTTTGAGTCATCATCAAAATAAACGCACACCACTTATCAATCACATTTCACACCTGTACTATAAATGCTGCTTCTGTTTGCACATATCGACTAATCAACTGACATTTTTTAGACTGATGTGTAACAGGAATTTGTAACCTCTAACCTGCTAGGCATGTCAAGAAGTAGCTGGGAAAGGTTATTTTGTAAATTATTTAACCTTAATACTCTCATGAATTCTGACCACCCCGTGAGTTTGCTAGCTTTTATTGACTTGTAATACAATCCCAATTCAGATGACGTTGTGTAAAAGTTGTGTGGGTAATTGTGTAAAACATAAATAAAAACAGAAATGTATAAAAATCACTTTCAACCAATATTCAATTGAATACACTACAAAGACAAGATATTTCATGTTCAAACTTTTTTTTTTTTGCAAATATTCACCTTTTGAATTTAATGCCTGCAACATGTTCCAAAAAGGGGACAGGGCAATGTTTGGAACATTTCATAGGTAAACAGGTTAATTGGAAACATGAGTGCGTCATTATTAAGTATAAGGGAGCATCCCTGAAAGGCTCAGTCATTCACAAGCAAGGAGGGGTAAGGTTCACCACTTTGTGAACAACTGTGAACATCTCTCAATATGCAGTTGCAAGTGAATTTAGGACTTCATCATCTACAGTCCATAATATATCATCAAAAGACTGAAAAGAATTTGAGAAATCTCTGCAAGTAAGCGGCAAGGCTGAAAACCAACAGTGAATACCTGTGACCTTCAATCCCACAGACGGCACTGCATTAAAAACCTACATCATTCTGTAATGGGTATTACCAAATGGGCTCAAGAACACTTGAGAAAAAACAAAATTCAAAAGCCAGCAATGTCTGATAGTATGGGGGTGTGTTAGTGCCCATGGCATGAGTAACCTGCACACCATTAATACTGAAAGGTACATACAGGTTTTGGAGCAACATATGCATATCTTTTTCAGGGATGTCCCTGCTTATTTCAGCAAAACAGTGCCAAGCCACATTCTGGATGTTACAACAGCGTGGCTTCACAGCAAAATAGTGCAGGTACTAGACTGGCCTGCCTGCAGTCTAGAGCTGTCTCCTACTGAAAATGTGTTGCGTATTATGAAGCACAAACATGACAATGGAAACTGAAGTTGTACATCAAGTGAGAATGGGAAATAATTCCACCTACAAAGCTTCAACAATTATAACAAAGTCTTATTGAGTGTTGTTAAAAAGGAAAGGTGATGTGTGAAAATAGTAGCAAACATGCCCCAGTCCATCCATTTTCTGAACTCACATTCCCTGAAAAGGGTCACGGGTGAGCCGGTGCTCAGCCAGCAACTCTGAGCGCAAGGGTGGGAAACAACCCTAGACAGGGCACTAGTCCATACACACACTAAGGGCCACTTTAGAGTCATCAATTGACATCCCACCCAGGGATCAAACCCAGGTCCTTCTTGTTGTGAGGCAACAGCGCTATCCACTGCACCACCATGCCACAACACATGCCCCAGTCCCAACTTGGAAAGGGGTGCAGGCATCAAAATCAAAATGAGTGAATATTTGCAAAAAACAATAAAGTTTATCCCTATGATCTTTAAATATCTTGTCTTTGTATTGTATTAAGTGGATTAAAACTGCTTTTCCAAGTTTTTTTAATATGTATTTCATGCCTGTACATATTCTTGGTCCAGAGTTTGTCTTCTTGCTCCAGAGTTACCCATACTGACAAAACCACAGGGTGAACACAGCTTGACTGAACTTGCAATCTTTAGATTCATCTGCTCTGAAAGGAGACCACATCGCAACACTTACAACGCATGTTCTATGCAGTTAGACATTCTCTCCAGAAAGGTCTCTAACCCTTCTTAAAACTATCACTTCCTATGCTTTATTCAAATCGTCTAAACAGTATATAGTTGACAATTTCTTCCACTAATTTCTTCACATTCTGCTTCTGACATCCATCTTACATACAACTAATTTGATTGTTGAATCTATCAGTTATCAAAAATGAGCATTAAATGATTCGATTGTGAATCACTCAATTACCAATTAACTCTAATGATATCAGCTTTTAAATTTAGCTTGAGGTCATTTTATGCATTTGCTATGTAACAATGAAAATAATGCTAATGAATAATGAAATTTCCTGCTAATATAATAGATGAATAAAACTTAATAAAACCAAGGATGCTCAAATAAGTAGATAATTATATATCAGCAGCCTAATTCTAGAACTACAAAAAGCTCTTCAATCAATTTCAGTCATCATGCTGTGATCTGATCTCTTGATTAACAAAATGCTGCTGCATTATATACTGTATGTGCACTATCAGTCAAAACTTTCAGAACCCATAATGAGCCATATTGTTCTAAATCTTTTGACTGGTAGTGTATATATATATTACTCTGTCACAGGTTCTCCAGTTGTCCTTCTTTGGTCCACTTCTTGTAGGTATTGGCCAGAGAAAGACCTGCCTTATGTTTTGGACATTTTCTAATTATTTTCCTTTTAGTCGTTGTCAGCATGTCTCAGACCCTTCCAGCATATCAGCTTCAAGATCTGACTGTTTACTTGCTGCCTAACGTATCCACCCCTGACAGCTGACACTGGAAATACATAATCAAGCTTCAGTCTGTGGTTTTAATGTTTTGGCTAATCAATTTATTTGACATTCTTGACTTTCTTAAGGATGATTTTCAGATTATTTTCAAGCATTTTATTCTAAGACCAGAGTAAGCAGGGCTGATCGAAGGTTGCACAAGAACCCAGTTACCCACACCTTTAAACATAATCCTGGTCATAATTCTAATCTAAACCCTAAGCACATAGCTAAGTCATATAGCTCATACATCAGTCAATGAGGAGTGTGATTATGCTTGGTGTGTGTATATCTGTGTGTGGTGTGTGCTGGGCATCTGCCTGGGGAGTTTAATCCCTGATAACCCACAGCGCAGACATAGAGCACAAGAGGATACATGCACTCACTATTCCCCCATACGTGAAAATACAGAATGCGTGTCTGGGTATGTGTAAGAGAGAGAGAGAGAGAGAGAGAGAGAGAGAGAGAGAGAGAGAGAGAGAGAGAGAGAGAGATATTCAGGATTAAGTACTGCTTAATCCCATGATGGGACATAAATGAATTTTCCCCCAATTCTCCAGCAGACAACTTTTATTCATAAAGTGACAAAAGCTACAGCATAATATTTAGCTGAAGAACTCAGCAGCATTTGCATAAAAGTTTGAATAGGGAAATGCTCTATTCAAACCACCTATAATAAATATAGATGAAGTCCAAAACTGAGTTAAGCTTCACATGGACAGGTTAAAAAAGACACCCGTATAATTACACCCAAACCCTCATCCTAATACATAATGTTAATCAAGAGAATGATGAAAGTGGGGATAAGCTTTTTAGATCAGTCTGTGTTTGACTTCAGTAATGAAGAGCAATATTTAGCACAGAGCTGGTGACATCCGGCCTAAGGTGTAAGGTGATAACCACTGGGTCTAAAGGGGGTGCGGCTATTTCTGCCCTCAGCTGAGAAGCCTCCCAAGGGATTATAGTCACAGAGGATTGTATGAGAGTGGAAATGACAGGGCTGCTTCAAAGCCAGAGAGGAGAGAGTGAGGAGTAAACAAGAGTGGCAGGACAGGGCCCACAATGATAGTTGAAAAATAAAAGGGAAAAGTGATCTGAAATGAAATATTTATTTTTAATAATAAATACCAGCAGACAGGATGTGTATTAAAAAATCTGGGAGTTGCTCCACTTTGAATCACTCCACTGAACGGCACTGTAGAACCTGCTGTAGTAATGTAAATGACCTGAGCAAAAGAGCAAATGGAAATTAAAAGGACTATGTGGCAGACCTGGAGGTTGATTCTCCAGTTTCTTGTTGCCTTGATTGTGGGCCAGCTACAGCCACTTAAGGAGGACTTCTACAGTGGCGCTCTATAATCTCAGCCCTCGCCGGCTCAATGGGAGGCATACGGACACAGAGGCTTGATTAGACTGTGGAAACATGCAATCTGGTCAAACCACATTGTAGCTAAGGGAAATATTCCTTTTGTGTTTGTGGTGTGTCTGTGTGTTACCATGTGTGAATAAACTGAATTGGCACAGAGCCACCTTAGGCTCATGTCTGCTTCATCACACCTGTGCTGTCATTTCATGGTAACACACTCCCTCTCATGTTCTACTGCTTTAGAATCTCACTGTACCACTGTAACATGTGGCTAAAGATTGAGACATATAGGACATAAAGCTCAGCATTGTTTAAAATATTGTATCTTTACATACATTTATGTTTATACTGTATAACTGTTACATTTGTAGCACCAAGAAATTACTACTAGTATACTGTGTTGAATGAACTCGATTTCTCTTTATTGAATTGTTACATTTCAATTCTTTGTTCTTTCCAAGAAACATACAATTATCTATTCTGAGTCAGACTCAGTTGTTCACTGTGCTGTGGGTACCTGGAGAGAATCCATCCAAAGGTGATTTATGTCTATTCTTACATCAGAGCCAGTGTTGCTGTGGTGACAGGAGTCAAAGTGACCTCCATGATTGTTCAAACCTGCCCAACCCAAGGTCAGATCAAATGAGTTGTGACCTGTTAGCCTTCAAGGACTCCCACCAGCCTTCAGACCACACTCAGCTTTATTAATGGTGTGGTATTTCAGCTGATGAGGTCGAGACAAGTGTTTGATGAGATGATTGACTGCAAAGCTATTGACTGATATGGCTCCTTACACTTCAATCACAAGAAACCCTGTTTGAGGATTTACTATGTGACCACATGATATTTTTGCCAGCTCCACAACGGATTCTTTGTTCATAGCCAATGAATACCAATGGCTCTTTTAACATGATGTCATGAAGTCCCTTTTGAGTCATTAACCCATGGGTGCCATATGGAGTGTGCATTGTGAAACTATGATTAGACAAGTGCTCTAGTGCTCCCTCTACCTTTTAAGCAGTGTAAGCACCCAATCTGAATCCTTAGGAAGCCTTCCCATACAGCAGCACCAGGAACAGCATATTCCCAAAGAAAACTATATAGTCATTGTTCAGTTTTTCTTTATATATTTGGACAAAAGAAGGAAGCACTGCTCACTGAGCAAGAAGACAATGTGATTATAATAGATGAAACTTATGCCCTTTCATATGAAAAAGCTATAGTGATAATGAAATAAATCGATCCTGAATTGAAACCCCTCATTGTTAGGGATGTAGTATATTTACAACATGTTTTAAGTGATTTTACAACAAAAGAACTGATTATCTTCTTAAGCTTTCAACAGGTAGCACTGCCTCTGCTCAACAATCATTCCCAAAGAAACCATACTCCATCTGTGTCCTGTATAGACAAGAGGGATAGAATTCTCATGAGCAACAGCGACTTAATAATTTGTGCTCTTAGAGCAGATCCTCAAGAGCAGGCAGTACATCTTAGAAATGATCTACAAAAAGACAGCATGGTGACAGATGTCAGTGTGCCAGCATGATTCTTCCCTCCCTTTTTGTTCATAACACTGCCAGCCGACAGTGTGGGTCTGGCAGAGAAGATGAATGTGCACTGAGCTGGTCTGGACTGCTTCCAGATGTCAATGAGTTTACAATGCCATAGGAAGCCTGACTAACTGAACATTTCACTGTATTTTTTATGTACAGTCCTCTAAAAGTCTAAAATAGATATATCTATACATTTATTTTGTGATTTCAGACTATTCCTTCAGTGCCAAAGTTCAGATTGAGAAGATATGCCTAAATGAGTGGAAGAAAACTCTGAAAATTGATGTTCTGGATGTTCTTACATATTAGGAAAAAACAGACTTCTAAAGGGAGCAGTTACATATCAAAATGAGGAGGAACTTCAGACATGGTCCTCCTCTCTTGTCTGGTTTACTTGGAAATTAAGCATTCAATAACTCAAAGGTAGCATTATGGTTGTTTCTGCCATCAGCATCATAGATTAAAAGGCCATGTTTCCATCCTCCTAGTCGTATTCTCAGCAATTTGATGGAGCCCAGAGAAAGTTGTTGCTAAACATTTAGTAAAGCACAACAGAAAGCATGATAGAGCAGTTGCAGCATTTTCAATTTCCCCTGACACACTGCAGCTTCTTCTCATGGCCATTAACCTGCTTCCAACTCAGAACCTGGCTGTTAGAATGCAGTTGAAATGCTCCAACCCTGCTTAGTCCACTCCTGTTCTGTCTTAGCACTGTAGTGATAACTCCACTCAGTCCGCCTTTGCCGCGCCTGTTGGGCATTGCAGTTATAACCCGCTCAGTCCGGCTTGCCGCGCCTGTTAGCACTGCAGTTATAATCACCAGTCCGGCTCTGTTGGGCGTCCGGTTAGGACTGCAGTTATAACCTGCTCAGTCCGCTCTGTTGCGCTCTGTTAGACTGCAAAGTTGCAATCTGCTCAGTCCTGGCCTGTTGCGCTCTGTTAGCACCGCTGCAGTTATAACTCGCTTCAGTCCGCCTGCCGCGTCCGCGACTACCGGGTAGTTATAACCTGCTCAGTCCGGCTCGTTGCGCCTGCTTGTTAGACCGCAGTTATAACCCGCCAGTCCGCCTGCTGCTATTCATTGCTAGACTGCAGCTATAACCTGCTCAGTCCGTCTGTTGCGTCTGTTAGGACTGCAGTTATAACCTGCTCAGTCCACCTGTTGCGTCTGTTAGCACCGCATTTATAACCTGCTCAGTCTGTCTGCTGTGTCACTACTTCGGGTCCAGTCAGTGCTTCCAATATATAAACAAGGGTTGTTGTCCAAGGAGGACACATCCAGGCTGGACAAACTGATCAGGTCGGGCTGGCTCTGTAGTTGGCTGTGAACCTGGACTCTGGTGACAGTGGCAGAGAAGAGAACTATGAGCAAAGTACTGACATTATGGACGATGCCAGTCACCCTCTGCACACCATCATCAGCTACCAGAGTACCCTGTTCAGGATGTGGAGTGAAAGTGTCCTGAGCAGAGAATGAAGTTACACATTGTTTTCCTCTCCTCAAGATACAAAAAAAGAAAAAGTGCCAACATGAAAAGATTTCTCCTAGATACAAATATTCAGGTAATATTTTGATGACTGTCCAAATATTAACTGCTCTTCTCAAGGGCAGAACCAACCGATTCTTAAAACTTTTGTCTGGCTGTTACACCATCAGATCAGCAACTCTCTCTGGGGAGGAGGGTAGGAGGACAGAGGATGGGAAGGAGCATTAACCAGTAACCTGTAACCTGACCACCACTATTAAATAATAATGTGCACACCTCCCACTGGACTCTTACGCATGATCCATCCATCCATCCATCCATCCATCCATTCATCCATCCATCCATCCATCCATCCATCCATCCATCTGCTGCCAGGAGGAGAAGGAAGATCTGATCAAAAGTTTTTATTTCTAACTTGCTCACACTTATTTAAAAACAATATCTATTCTAATATTATACAATGTGTTTGCAAAAACATTTACTGCACAGATAAATAAATTTAAACTGTTTCTTTTTGAGCACACGGGGTGTACTGGCATTCAAGTATAAACTACAAGTAAACATTACAGTTAATTTAGGTGGCACTAGAACACCTAATGAAAATATTATTAGCAACTGTGCAGCGCCATTAGATTAATAGAGACATTATTAACTTGAAATGATTTATTCAGATGAAGGCATTTTACTAAATTAAATGCATTAATTGCAGGTCTATTAATTGTGAAATAAAACAAGTATTTCAATTTCAACTGTGAAGTCCTCTAGAAGTCAAAGGAGAGAATATGTAGCAGATCAGCTAGCCAGCTACTACTTGCCAAACCTGTTGTGACAAATTAAAATGTTAAAATATGTCTGTATGACAATATTTTAGGCTCACGCTTTTCCATCCCTTAAGTACTGTCACACAAGTCCTTTCCATTAACATTCAAAGTGTCATGATAAATGCAGTCATAAAATAATCACTGGTGGCTGTAGGCAAGGAAGCAATCCAGGCTGCTGTTCTCTATGGGGCAGATACACTATATGGACAAAGATACTAAAACATAGCTCTTAATCGTTGAATTCAGGTGTTTTATCTGTCCCACAAGCGATAAATATATTACCTTCCAGATATTCCATAATCAATTGTTAGTGGTTTTATTGAAAACTGGAATCCTTGAACAGCCACAGCAGCTCATAAAGGGGGTAGTGAGGAACACTGTTTTTTTTTCTGACAGAGATTGAGACTGGAATGTTATTTTAAACATTTATACATTATTTTGTCTTAGGCCTATATCATGCCTCTATTTATATACCACTATCAATATAAATATCAATATATATCACCCAGTCCTATGATATAATGAGAGCTCCTCTTTAGCTCCTAAACACATTTTCCACCATGTTCTTGATTTTCAGTTTAAGAGTATAATAAGAGCACTGAGGAATTAATTGTTTGACACCCATGTCAATTGAGAGGCCTAAGCTAAATGATAGAATACCATGTATTGTACTTTAATACATGTATTGATTCATTGATTAAATTTCCCTTCACATTATAGTTATCACGTTCAAAATCAAAAAGAAAGAAAGAAATGCTCTGCTCAGCTCAGCTGGTCTCGTATTAATGCAGAAATAGCAGGTAGCACATTTGGGAGTGACCCTAAGACACAGATTAGTAATTATACTGATTTGACCCACTGTGTTATGCACACACAGGAATTAGACCTGTCTTTACCCATCCACACACAGTGATACACACATACACACTAGTGAATTCACACACCAGGGGCGGTGAGCACACACATGGGCAGAGCAGTCACAAGGCTGGTTCCCTAACCACCAGGCCACAGCTGCTCCATAAATGTGTGACGCAGGGTTTTAACCGTGCGCTTCAGAGGCGAGCGCTCTACTGGGTGAGCTAATGAGAGCAGTAAATGAAGACGTACAAACTGACCTCAGTGTAATTGCACTGTGTTTCTGTTACCTACAGGCTATCCTGCCCCACTGAAAAGCCATAAGTCTGCATGGCTGGGCTGCAGGTAAGTTTGAGACCTGGCGTCACCTGCATAATTGGTTAATGACTGCCTGCTGTGGAGGACTAGGCAGGGGGTGGAGGTGTATCTGAATGACAGCAGCATAACAGTAGTACTTCCTTTAGAACAGAGATCATAAATAACAACAGAACCAGAAAATTCAAGGAAAATTATACCAGAGTGCACTGTAATGTCAGATGGCAATGTAAATGTAGCAATCAGTCAGTTTCAAAATGTCTATTTGTACTGTCACGACCGTTTTGGCTCTCTGCAAAGCTGTCATGTTGTTTTATTAATGCATTAACTATGCAATATGTTGCCTAAAGTGGTGAACAAAGCATCCACCTTGCTGACCAGCAGAGCTGCTCATTTGTCAGGAACACGCCCTGCCAGGACTTGTTGTACCAAAGTACAGACATGATGTCCTCTTGCCATCTGCCTGAAGCCAAAAACGGTGAGCTCTCTGTGCAGCTGCAAACTGGTGACAGTACCTGGTGACTGGTGTCCTGGTTCCAGCTGACAGACACTTGCCTTATAAGATGAATATGGTAGGTTCCATCAGATCTGGAGGCCGGTAACCAAAACCCTCCAGGGTTGTAAGCACACGTTTGTGTAAATGTGACAGCACACGTGGTTCACGTCTGCCCATGCCTTCATCAGCTGAGAATGGAATTCAGCAGCTTACCAGAGGAATGTTCATCTGACATCTGATGTCAGAGCAGCCAGGCATTTGCTAAGGTGGTAGGGAGAATGAGTGAAATGAATGGTATCTTTCATTAGAATTACAGAACGGAGGTCATTTCCTTATTGATTTTGCGGTGGACGTTTGAGATGGTGCTCAACGGAATTCCCAACAAAACACTGATTATCAGATAATGAGAAAGTGCCCTTGCTTTTGGGCAAATTACACCAGCTGACCGAAGCACATTAAGCAGTATTCAGAGGGTAGGTCACCAAAGATTACTTGATTTTCCATGCTCTGTCTCAGTTGCACTCTCGGGTTCTCTGTATATCTTTTCCTTTAAACGCACTCTCTTTGCTCTGCCTCAAAGTCCTTCCCAGTCTGTACCTGTGTGTGAGTGTGCTGCCCTGGTCAATACAGATCATCTTTGCTGCCCAGTGAAAACATGGATCTCCATACAGGAGACTTACAGGGCAAGGCAAAATAGTCTACTAACTTTGAACGTAATTTAATGTAAAATACAGTAATAAGAATATCGGAAGTTATTTTGGAGCATCATCGATGCAATATAAAGAACAACAGCCAGATTCACGCTGGTGAAAAAACTTACAATGAACAAAAATGAACATGCATGCATGGTTTTTATTGGGCAAGTGTAAATGAGAGAGAGAGAGAGAGAGGGAGAGAGAGAGAGAGAGCGAGAGAGAGAGAGAGAGAGAGAGAGAGAGAGAGAGAGAGAGAGAGAGAGCAAATCAAAGCTCTAACCATAGTTCAAATCTACAGAATCCCAGTGTGTACCTGAGCCAGATAAGCACTGGGATATACTGGGAGCTCAGAGGTTGACACTTTGATTAGGCTTCAAGAATAAAAATGGTGGAGAAAGACAAAGACTTGAGCCGTTGAAAGCAAAAGTAGAAAAGCTGAGTGGAGGAGAGAGTAGCCTTCATCCCTGAGAGGAAGGTCACAACAGTGACAGGACTGTGCACGTGCTCTCTCTCTCTCTTCTTATTCTGAGACCAGTTTCCCATTTACTCCCAAACACACACACACACACACACACACACACACACACACACACACACACACACACACAGTAAAGTTGACAGCCTCTCAGGTGTGAGGAAAGCCTTCACTCACCGCTCGCGCTCATGATGCTCAGAGAATCTTCATCCGCGAGGGTCCGGAGCGGGGGCTGTTCAGCGCTGCACTCCTCCTGCGGGAAGTTGAGGGAAGAGGCACTTGATGTGCAGTGAAACCTCAGAGCAGCAGCAGTGAAGAATGAATGAGCATCGTCTCTGGACGCTGGCGGCGGACTCAGAGTGGACAGTGAGGAGATTACACCGCGCTGAGTGTGAACGGAGCGCTGGATCAAAGCGGCCGCAGATCGGGCAGTGTTGCCCGCCTCACATCCCGTGTTCAGCGGCTGTGTGTCATTCGCGTCGGGCTGCGGCGGCGGAGCGGAGGCGGTTCTCTCACTGACCGCGCGGCTACTGGAGGAGTGACGTCACGCGGAGCGGAGTAGAAACAGAGCCGAGCGGCGAGTTTCCTCCGGTCAGCGGCAGCGTGAGAGCAGCTGAGCGCGGAGGGCTGGGTTCAATTCTCACTGTACTCAGCAAAGAAGGAAAGGTGACATGCAGCGACACCTGCTGAGCTGTGAGGGGAAATCACGACGTCATATAATCGTGACCAAGGTTTATAGAGTGACGTAAGTCCTTATGACTGCTCAATCGCTCAACAAAGACTTACCTTAAGAGATCAGCCTTTACACTGCCTTTTTACACAGTCTTACACATCTTTACAGTATTTACACATCTCTTATACTACCTTTACACAGCATTTAAACCGCCTTTACACGGTCTTTACATAGCCTTTACGCAGTCTTTACACAGCATTTACACAGTCTTTACACAGCATTTACACAGTCTTTACACATCTTTACAGTATTTACACATCCTTTACACAATCTTTATTAATAGCATTTAAACCTACTTTTTACACTCTTGCCCTATAGCCTTTTACGCAGTCTTTACACACATTTACACAGTCTTACACAGCATTTACACAGTTCATAATAGTCTTGATTTTACAGCCTTTATTCAGTCTTTACACAGTCTTTATACATCCTTAAATAGCCTACATAGTCTTTAAAAACCCCATAGTCTTTACAGAGCCAAGTATCTAACTCATACATCTTTACACAAACTTTATACAGCTCAATAACCTTACACAGCCTTTGTGGCTAAGACTTTATACAGCCTTTTACACAACCTTTTACACAGCCTTTAGACAGACTTTATACAGCCTTTACACAACCTTTACACAGCCTTTGTACAGACTCTGGCACAGCCTTTCTTTTTTACACAACCTTTACATAGCCTTTGTACAGACTTTATACAGCCTTAATAACCTTACACAGCCTTTATACAGCCTTTTACACAACCTTACACAAACATTATACACAGCTTTGCACAACTCATAATAACCTTATACAGCCTTTATACAATGTGTCTATTTTATCAGCTCAATTGACTACAGAAGGACTTTATTTATATAATTACAGACTGTAGTCCTTTTCTGTCTCAGAATACTTTTATTAGCTGCCCTTACCCCAGCCTCCTACAACGGTCAGCATCCCAAAGTCCAAAATAGATGGTGGGTCATTCTAAGCACTTTAGTGACACTGACATGTCAGTGACATGTTTGTGTGTGTTGTGCTGGTACAGCAGCACACACACACACACACACACACACACATACACACACACACACACACACACACACACACACACACACACACACACACACACACATTACACACACAAGACAGCACTTAATCTTTCACCTATGGGAAGATGGGAGAATACAGAGAGAGGGATCTTTGCACAATCTCCCTAAAACCCAGAGTCCTGGATCTTCTCTTGTGCACTCTCCTCTTCAGCTCATCCCACAGGTTTTCAATTAGGTCTGGGGACTGAGGTGGCCATGGGAGGAGCTTGATTTTGTGTCTAGTGAACCATTTTTGTAGATTTGTCCACATTATCTTGCTGAAAGACCCAGTGATGACCTATCTTCAGCTTTTAGGGCAGAGGCCAGATTTTGATTTAAATTGTACTGGTATTTCAAAAGTTCATGATACCATGCACCTTAAGAATCTTCCTTGGGCCCCATAAAGAGAACAGGCCCAGCATCACCTATCCCCCAGTGTTGAATTACAACAGGATATTGATGGCATTACTGTATCAATATACACTGGACTGCACTAAATGGCAATATTGCTCACTCATGATTTTTTGATTAACTACCTGGAAGAACTACACCTGAACTACCTACTTGTGAACTCAGGAGTAAAGGCTGGAGGGGTTGTGTTTAAGTGGTGTGGTGTTTTGTTATGTGCAAATAAAACATTTTTGGTGGCAAATACTGTGTGTGTTTTTTTTCTCTTGTGTTTTATTTTTCTTCTGGGCTTAGAACTCATTGTTAAAGGAAGGAGTCTGTGACTGGGATCTGTGGCCCTTCCAACTGAGGGACTTTTTCTCCCTTGCCACCAGAAAGAGACCACGAGTGGGGGATCTTCCCACACCCTTGTCTCCTCTGCCAACCCCATAGTTGGGTTTTTGCTAGTGGTGACCATGAGAGACACCCTCAAGGATTGCACATATGTAGGGCCCAATTTCTGTTATTGCTGTGTCTGGTCCAAGGATCTGAAGCTCCACTCCTGGCCAACACTCCACCTACCAATGCACTGCCAGCTCCATTTTCCATGTCCTTCTGATCAGACACCTTCTTGAGGTGCCAGGCTGCCTGCCCCTGTTACCTCTCCTTCCTTCAATGCCTGGCCAACTATTCTCCTCCGCCTCACTACTTTCTACTTCTCTCAGCATTCATTTCCCACTCCTGCACTAAGCACAGCTTGATTGCACTGGCTGGATTGTGCAGTGCCGCCTCCCCGGTTGTCCTGTTTGTGCCAACCCATGGCCAGGATCACCGAGCAAGGAGACTGTGAAGAGCTATGGATGTGCCAGCCACCAGCTTTGCCAGTACCATTGGGTGAAGGATAAAGTCTTGGTGATGCCCACCAGCACTACAACCCATTTAGAAAAGAGAAAATGCTTTCAGATGCAACTGGCCCCTTGCAACATCACAGTGCATCCTCTGTGGTGCCACCAGGAATTGCCATCATTGTTGCCAGCATTGCTACCCATCCAGGTGGGCAGGGCAGACAGCACACAGCATCCTCAGGCACCCTTTACCACCTAAGCCATGGCAGTGCCAGCAAAGCCTGGAAAGGGATCCAGGTCCTGGAGGACATTTGCCTCACAGGGCAATGTCACCTCCCTTGTCCTGCCTCTCTGTCACCTGTCCACTCACCAGGTCTTGCCTCCATTGGACCCAGGTGGCTGGACCCTAAGGAGGGGGGAACTGATTGGCCGATAGGCAGAGTCACCATTTTTGAACTTTCTGAACATGGGCCACCTTCAGCCATTCAAGACAGTGGGTTATGAAAGCACACAGTTGCTCAGGGATGGTGGCAAATTAGAGGAGTGAGAGCTGCTAAGGTGACTGTTTCATAGACTACGTTTAGTCAGCTAGTCCAAGCCAGCTATAGGGCTTTTCTGAACTCCTAAAGGACTATAGGGGTTTTGTTTCAAGCAGTAGGAAGTTTTGTTATGTGAAAATAAAAAATATTTGGTGGCAAATGGTGCTGGTGTCACCAATTCGGTGTTTACCAATTTCTAAGCTTAGATAATCCAAGTCCTAGTTTATCTTAATCAATGTTTTATTAAAGCACAGTGGGAAAATAAGTATTTAGTCAGTCACCAATTGTGCAAGTTCTCCCACTTGGAAAAGATGAGAGAGGCCTGTAACTGACATCATAGGTAGACCTCAACTATGAGAGACAAAATGTGAAAAGAAAAATTGAGAAAATCATTTTGTCTGACTTTTAAAGAATTTATTTGCAAATAATGGTGGAAAATAAGTATTTGGTCAATAAATAAAAGTTCATCTCAATACTTTGTTGTATATCCTCTGTTGGCAATGACAGAGGTCAAATCGCTTTTCTGTAAGTTTCACAAGGTTGGCACACACTGTTGCTGGTATGTTGGCCCATTCCTCCATGCAGATCTCTAGAGCAGAAAGTGATGTTTTGGGGGCTGTCGGCGTGGGCAACACGGACTTTAACTCTCCAAAGGCTTCGGCGGGGGTTGAGATCAGGAGACTGGCTAGGGCCACTCAGGACTTTGAAATGTTTCTCATGAAGCCACTCCTTTGTTGCCCTGGCAGGTGCTTTGGGATCATTGGTCATGCTGAAAGACCCAGCCACGCTTCATCTTCATTGCCCTTGCTGATGGAAGGAGGTTTGGCACCCAAAATCTCACAATACATGGCCCCATTCATTCTTTTCATGTACACGGACCAGTCAGTTCTGGTCCTTTGCAGAGAAAACAGCCTCTTAAAGCATGATGTTGCTACCCCCATGCTTCAGGAAGGTAGGTTCTTTTTGATGCAACTCGATCACTGTCCTCCAAACACGACGAAGTTGTGTTTTTACCATAAATAGTTCTACTTTTGTTTTCATCTGACCATATGATATTCTCCTTAATACTCTTCTGGAACATCCAAAATGCTCTCTAAACTTCAGAGTGCCTGGATATGGACTGGCTTAAGCAGGGGGACACACTCTGGGTACTGCAAGATCTGAGCTCCTGGCGCCGAGTGTGTTGCTGATGGTAGCCTTTGTAACGCTACCTAGCTTGCAGGTCATTCATTAGATCCCCCTTGTGGTTCTGGGATTTTTCCTCACCGTTCTTGTGATCATTTTGACCCCACGGCCTGAGATCTTGCGTGGAGCCCCAGATCGAGGGAGATTAGTAGTGGTCTTCCATTTTCTAATTATTGCTCCCACAGTAGATTTCTTCACACACCAAGCTGCTTGCTCTATTGCAGATTCAGCCCTCCCAGCCTGGTGCAGGCTCCACACCCGTTTCCTTGTGTCCTCCCGACAGTTTTTGTCTTTCACCATAGTGGGAGTTTGGAGGTGACTGTTTGAGGTTGTAGGGCAGGTGTCTTTTATACTGGGTTAACTACTTCAAACAGGTGCCATACAGGTAATGAGTGGGGAAAGAGGAGCTCTTAAAAAAGAAGTTACAGGTCTGTGACAAAGCCAGAAATCTGCTTGTTTGTAGGTGACCAAATACTTATTTTCCACCATTATTTGCAAATAAATTCTTTAAAAGTCAGACAAAATGATTTTCTCAATTTTCTTTTCACATTTTGTCTCTCATAGTTGAGGTCTACCTATGATGTCAATTACAGGCCTCTCTCATCTTAAGTGGGAGAACTTGCACAATTGGTGACTGACTAAATACTTATTTTCCCCACTGTATATGTGCATGATTTCAACTCATTACACATTTTGTACAATTTAGAGAATTTAGTTCATACTCAGCCCTTGCTCTGTAAACTGAAAAAACAAAACAAAAAAACAACACACAACAATACTCCAGCAACAATAAGCAACAGTGGTCAATCCTGCTCATGCACAGACGTGGACAGGAGGGAGGATACTTACCAGATGCTAGCTATGTGTTGAACAACATGCATTTTATTTGTTTTGTATTGTATTGTTTATTGTATCAGACATCCCAAGTTGTAAAATCTAATTTCAGGGATGTGTCACCTACTTTTTCTTTTTTTTAAACCATAGCAAAAATTATCTCGCACACACCACCAAAGCATATGGGTAATAACAAAACTTTACTTTTAACACAACAACACATAACAACTTTTTAAAGTTTGGGCTATGACAAAGGCTTCATTGGCCTATTCTAGGTTCTTCTGCAAGCCTTCATTGTACTTAGTCACTGCTTGCTTTGCAGATTTGATCAGTTTGCTTGAAATGTCAATGTCATGACACTCTGTGTCAATGAATTTGTTTATCTTACATGATATCAGATTGACAAGTGTCTGGTGTGACATCTGACTCCTGAACTCGGTCTTGGTCTCGGTCACCATGCTGAAGGCTCTTTCTACATCACAATTGGAGTTTGGCAGCACCAATAGCAGTTTCATCAGCTTGCACAGCTCTGCGTATTTTAATTGGCCTTTTTTCTGTGCTGAGAAATTTGTATACATCCTCTGAGCATTCAGGTTCTAGTGCCAGGTTCATCATAGCTCCTGTCTTTGTGGGAGAGCAGGCATAATTATTTGCTATTTCGGAGTCTGGGAACATTTTCCTAAATAACTTGCCTGTATGCCTACACACATTGAATGGCAGGTAATGCTCCACAAAAAAAGATGTGAAATACACCTCTGTATTTCACCAGCTGTACACCAGCTGTGGTAACCTTCTCCATTAGACTTTGCTTTTCTGGGGAGAACTGGGATATATTGGAGCCGCCTTCCCTGCGTTTTGTCTCTCTAACATGCTGAAAAGATACTTAAAATGTTATATACATATTGAATATATCCTTACATTGTCTGTTATTTATTCATTTATTTTCTCTATTCAGCAGGCTACACCAAGTGACTGTGGTAAACAATAATAAATAACAAAAATAAATTACTACATTTTCAATCTCTGTAAACTCGTTTTTATTTTGTATTGCTACTTTATACAAGTCCAATGAGTTGGGGCTGTTTTCATGTACTAGCCAACTAATTGAGAAGGCTAATAAATATGTATATTTGTCACATGAAGTTGAACTACCCTCAACATGCCTTTTACAATCACTTAGCCCGCAGTGGGCAATGCAAACATTACAGCGGGCAAGACATTCATTGTTTTTTACTTTAGTAAAACATGGGTAAATTTTAGAGTCGTCAGAGGTGAAGTGAGTTTTATATTTTCTCTTTTTGGAAGGTCCTGCCTCTGCCATGACGCTGCTTCTGTCACTGAACGCTGCAGTCCAGTAGAAAAAATACAGTGCCCGCCCACACTAAACAATGATTGGCTGACTAACAGATACTCTCTGTTGGCTGATTGAAAAAAAATAAAATAATAAACGACCAATGAGAAGCCTTCCTCTCCCTTTGCCTCGGCTACTTTCCTCGCTGGAAAGTCCGTGTCGCTGCGTGCATGTGTGAGTTCTACAATCCGGGAGATTTGATCTAACTTGCGGGCATCAGTGAGCCGATACATATATGCGGTATATACATATATGTTCTATAAAGACTGGTGAGACATTATGAGAGTGGACATGACAGTGCCAAAATGTATGAAAAGTGTTTCTTGCCCAGCGAGTAACTCTGATTTATTTATGCACTTTCACAGAAAAATGTCTGAGTAGTTTCTCAAAAATGTTTGAGATAGTTACCCCCAACTTTAAACTGCAGTTGCTAAAATTGTAGTTTGGTAACCAAACACATACAGGGGTTGGACAATGAAACTGAAACACCTGGTTTTAGACCACAATAATTTAATAGTATGGTGTACTAGGGCTTCCTTTTTGCAGCCAATACAGTGTCAGTTCATCTTGGGAATGACATTTTTTGGCAATAATTCGGGTTAGCACCCGAATATCCCTTTAAGACAGCTTCCTCTAGCGTCAACAGTTAATCCTGTTGGATGTGGTTCGTCCTTCTATGCTGACATTACCCTGGATACCGTGGCTCTTGATACATCACAAAGACTTGCTGTCTTGGTCACAGATGCGCCAGCAAGACATGCACCAACTTTTGAACTCTGGTATGTCACCCATAATGTTGTGTGCATTGCAATATTTGGAGCTTTTACCTGCTAATTGAACCTTCACACTGTGCTCTTACTGGTGCAATGTGCAATTAATGAAGATTGGCCACCAGGCTGCTCCAATTTAGCCAGGAAACCTCCCACACTAAAATGACAGGTGTTTCAGTTTCATTGTCCAACCCCTGTAGGTAGGTAATGCTGACTTAGCTAAAGCTGTGATGATTTTGCCCTCTTTAACATTAAATCATAGCATTTTATTTAAACAACATTTGCAAAGGGGTTCATGGCCAAGAAGATCAAAAAAGAGTCATTGAAGGGTCATTTAGATTCATACATAATTCAAAATGCTACACTAGCTACCATTGTTCAGCAGTGTGCCTGCTGCTGCTATTGCCAGAGTTAGACTGTCACTGTCACTAATGGTAGCTCTCGATAGAGTAAGACTGAAGTCATTAAATGAAGCTTGAGGAGTTCTTGACGGAGAAAGACTGAAGTCACTAATGGTAGCTGGTGGAGTTGTTGATGGAGTAAGATTGAAGTCACTAATGGTAGCTGGTGAAGTTCTTGATGGAGTAAGACTGAAGTCACTAAATGAAGCTGGTAGAGTTCTTGATGGAGTAAAACTGAAGTCACTAAATGAAGCTGGGGGAGTTCTTGATGGAGTAAGACTGAAGTCACTAAATGAATTTGGTGAAGTTCTTGATGGAGTAAGACTGAAGTCACTAATGGTAGCTGGTGTAGTTCTTGATGGAGTAAGACTGAAGTCACTAATGGTAGCTGGTGGAGTTCATGATAGAGTAAGACTGAAGTCACTAAATTAAGCTGGTTCCAGAGCTGTTCTTTCATTAGTCCTGATCAAAATAATTTTTTGAGGTCTTTCTCGTGTGAATTACATCAGTACACCAGAGGTCGCTGTTTCACTACTTTTTATTTTAATGTGTTCAATCTGAGTTCATGGGGCTTCATCCTTCATTTTTAATAAACAGGAGCACGGAGGATACATTTTTAGAATTTTGAGACCAAACTTCTTTTGAGACTGTGACTCTGAAATGTAGAGTCGGTAGTAGTAGGGCTTTTTTTGAATAAAAACCTTCAGCCTTATTGACCCTTTGCAGATAAGATTTGACACCACTGGCCACTGTTTATTTGTGTGAGATTATCTAGCTCCAATCCTCTGTTTTCTTCTCTTATAAGAGCACAAGCTTCAAATCAGAAAGTACTGAGGAACACCAAAATATGCTGAAGTAGGTTGGTGTAAGCTGGGGGCACACAAATTCTGTTTGGAAGTTGTGACTTGCACTGGAGCCGTGTTAAAGGCATTGCAAGGCTATTCAATACTTGTGCTTTAGCACCTCTTATCTCCCTATTTGTCTGCCTGTGGAGACGGTCAGGCTGCAGTTATTGCTTTAAACAGGAAGCCCTCATTCTGCTGGCTCTTGTCTTTCTGTATGTGTTATACTAAAGCTACTCTGACTCCTCTGTTATGGAGTGTGTCTCTAAATCTGAGGAAAACAAAAGCTCTCTGGAATAGAGGAAACAGGACAATGGAGGGATATGAGAAGCTCTCTCTCTCTCTCTCTCTCTCTCTCTCTCTCTCTCTCTCTCTCTCTCTCTCTCTCTCTCTCTCTCCCAGCAGTGAATTATTAATTTTTCTTTTGGCATAAGTTGTGTTTCTGTTGGTAAGAATCAAGCTATGGAAATTTGCTGTTTGTGAATCACATAATTGTAATTGTTTCATAAAATGTAGTGAAATAGTTATCATAGATTGCTAAAGGACATTGTCAATAGAGCTAATGGATTATTCATTGGGAATAAGGGAGTAATACCCCATAGACAGGGCACTAGTCTACTGCAGGATACAGCACTCAACCATTCAAGCACACTTATACCTAGGAGCAATTTAGCATAGCCACTTCAAATACTTGTGCCTTTTGGGAGATGAGAAGAAACCTTGAGTAACATTGAGGAAACATTGAGTACCTTGAGGAAACCTGTTCAGATGCTAGGAGAACTCCAAAAAGGGACCAAAACCCAAACTCCAGGCACCTGGAGCTATAAAACAAACACCAACCATGACAACACCATATGTACAATCAGTGTAAAATTAGCAAAATTAAGTTAGGTTAAGGTCAAAGCATACTATTCACTGCCCATCAGACTGAAACATAAACATGAACTGGATTAAATTCCAGAAAAAGCTCATGATATGGTCACTGTCACACCATCAAACCTTCCTTTCATGGGTGGAAGTCTAGTGCAATGTTAACTAATGCATGTGTCTGTTAGTTGGCATAACAGAATTAGTAGTTAGTGTCAGTGTTTTTAACCAAGTGTGGTAGCTGTCCAGTGGCATTGTGATTGGAAACTGGCAATGACAGTTTAGGAGGTAAATATATAAAAGAGTTGGATTTGGACACATTTTAACTGTACGCATAACAGCAATTCCATATGTTAACATATTAAATGTGTTTACCAGAAGTAATTGATTTGAAGGGAATGGACATAATTATGGATGATACACAATAAACAGACCACACAATATAGAATCCCCCACTGACACTTTATTGCTCTACCACCATTGATAATCCATCCTATTAATATTTGATCACATTCCAACTTGCCCCAGTGTTGCTTCTTTGTCTTACACAGTCAGAATATTTTTTTTATTGAAGACTCTCATTGGCTGAGAGATTCTGCAGAACACTGAGTTTGCGATTGAGCTGAAATATGACAGAGCCCAAAACAACAGGAAATCATTCTTCCTGAGGGCATTAGGGCACAGGGGCACCAAAATGTTCTCTCCCAGTACTTCCCTAATCTCCCGTCATGTTTCAAGCCCTGAAGAACTCTTCAGCTAGTTTTTTATTGCATTGCCTTCAGAATGTCATATTTCTCAGAACTGCAACATGCCATTCCTAAGGGAACATCTCATATCGCAAATGAAACAACAGAGACCTGGGAGTCCTTAAATTATAGGAAAAATATCAACATGACGTACCAAAGACAACTATTAATATAGGTGTTCTCAGCTCTCAGACATTTCTTTTTATCAAAAACATCAATAAGCAGTAGTGCTAAATGCATTTATGCAGTTGTTTACTATAAGCACATAAAAATAATCAGGAAAGGACACGTATTTGAGCCAAATCTTCAGTTTCTCTCTCTGATAATTGCATAATGTCATGTCTGCCCTCTGTCAGTCCAGTTTGTCTTCCTGTCTTGTTGTTGTTTTTTCCTCCATGTGCTTCTAAGCACATGGGTTGTTTTTTGTCCTTTGCTCTGCCCATTCCCATCTGTGTCTGATTTGTAACCCTGCCCCCTCGTTATCATGTCCCGGGTGTTGTCTATGTCAATTTGTATTCAAGACCCTTTGTTTCAGTCTGTCTTTGTCAGTCCTTTTGTTACCTACCATGTTTGTTACCCCAGTTAGTGTTATGTTTCTGTCAGTTTGTTCCTGGTATGTTTTGTTTCCTGTTTGTTAGTATAGGTCCCTTTTGTTTTGTTTGTACTTTGTTCCCCACTTTGTAAGTGCTTTGTTTTTCTTTATTTATCTTTATTTATATTAAATTCCTACCCTTGCATTTGCCTCCACGTCCTTGTTCTGTCTGCTCACCCTTGACACATAACGTACTTAACTTACCTTAGTGGTGTAGTAATTCACAGTGGTTACTAAACAATAGGTAATTAAAATAATTAACAGCATATATTTACATAATTACAAAAACATGTGCCTCTTGAAAGGCTCTGTAATTATCAGTTTGTCAACAAATGTATATGTATTGCTGTACATAAAGTTGCATCCCAGTAGTAAAAATTCCAATACTTGCACAATGTTGCTTTAAAGTGATGTTTATATGTTGTGTATATATATATATATATATATATATATATATATATATATATATATATATATATATACGCACACACAATATACTGAACACTGAATACTAATATTAAATATGGTATATATGTATAATGCAGATCTTAAAGGTGCTCATGTGCTCATGGTATTCTTACATATTAGTAATGGAAAACTGTTTCCTCTGCTTTATACAATTTTACAGTTAAGCTGATGAGAGTGTGTTTTGATTATTCAAATATTGATACAGTAATGGTACAGTAATGTTATTACTGGTAAGGTATTTAATACAGTATATTGTAAATATGCAGTGAATGTTTTCCCAGGAGAGAATTTGCTTCATTTATCTATGAATTATCTAATTATCTAAATTGTGTAATTGTCTAGAAAAAAATTAAGCAGTATCAATTTTCCTGTAAGGAATTCCAGGAATTTTGAAAACACAAATTAATTGAATGTCCTTCAACTAAATGAGTAACCAAATGTGACATTCTCAATGTACCTTTATGGGACATTTACTTTTAAGAGTTTGGATTTCACCATGAAGCCCATTTATAACAAAGCTGGTTACTGCTGAACCAGCAGCATTCCATGTGATGTGAATGCCCATTCTATGAGCACAAGGCTTGGTCTTGGCCTTGGTATGAATAGATTGTGTCTCTATGAATAGTGAGCTGAATAATCCCTGTCCCTGGCTCATCTGGGTCCTCTGTGTGTGTAATTAGCCTCACAGTTGTGAAATGCAGTCAGTTACTGCACAATCTGGCAAGCCAAGCAGCCAGTCATGTGCTGTACTCCACATTTCTGCTAAGGGTGACTTTCTAATGGCTTACCAAGAAGCCTCAGAATACATGATCTGTTCCAGGGTTTATATTTAACCAGCAAATGCAAGAAATGTCTATAGCAGTGCCAGAACATGGGCTATTATCTGCCTTGTAGATAAAAAGATTGAGCTATAAAGCACATGAATTTGCAAAGCAGAGGTCAGTTGTTAAAAGGGAGTAGGCCAAGGAACAGCATAAAGAAATGCACTGTAGTTATGTGCCATGGGGAGGAGGCTTAGAATGTCACTGGAAGATCATTTCACACATAAGACTGAAAGAGAAATCAAATTTTACTCAAATGGGAAGCATTATGGGTATGATGACATGTCTGTCTGTAGAGGTAAGGAATCCTCAGCAAATGGGTAAGAAAATGTGTCTGTCTGCAAGGTTGAAATGCATGCATCTACAGTGACTGGTTATTATGTAAGGGGAACAAGTTGAACCAGATGGTCTGCTTTACTGGTAGTCACAGAAAATGTTTGCCATTCCTTCCCATATGGTGTATTTTTAGTTTACGGACTGCATTTGAATAAGAATGGAAAGGGACTGCACTGAAGGAATTTGGGAGATTAAATTCTGTTAGTGTTTCATTCTTGTTTGTTTGAAACAATATAAATGTTATGGAATATTTGGTCTGTTTTGCTCCATTGTATCTTTTGAGACCTCAATCAGACCAGACCTGAAGTGCAAGTGGACAGGGGACAGATAAGAGTCAATTATAATGCACACAGCTAAGGAAGTTATAGAGCAACAGCGATAGAAAGAAAAGTTAGAAAAGGGAGGAGAGAGAGAGTGGGGTTTAGAGATTTAGAGGTGGGGTTTGTACACTTCCTCAGTGTAGAGCCTGCCTTCTGTTCAACATGCATGCGACAGACAGGAACACGCGCGCGCACACACACACACACAGACACTCACACACTGTCCTTCCAGGGCTTTTCAAAGAAGCATGAGTGTTTCTGTTTTTAAGGAGGTCCTCAGTGCCTTGCTGAGCACACAGGCATTCCCATGAGGGACGAACACACAGACAGGAGCCAGAAGGACAGAGGTACAGTTTTTGACAGCTGTGAGTTTATTACATAGTACATTAGGTGTCTTATTGAAACAAATGTGGTCTTTGCAATCTATTTTGGGTCACTTTGCTTGTGTTTAACCTCATGGTAATAAGGAAACTTTGTAAACTGTGTTGCACATTGAACTTTCTCAATGATCTTTTCCATGTAAGGATGTAAAGGTGAAGGTAAAGGTAAAGGTTTACTATCTGTTAGACACTTTGAAAGCCTCTCAATTCTTGTTTTCGAACTTGTGCTTGGGAGACCACTTTGGCCCAGGCCAGAGATATTCTAAACTTAGTGCCCATTCCTCTTACTCAGGTTACAGGCTTCCCTGTCTCTTCATTGACAGTGGCATACTGCTCCACTCAAACAGATGGACACAGTTCTTATGAGTGGTGGAAGTTTGAGATATTTTTGTTTGGTCAAAAAGATATATAATATAATGCTACAAACAGACCAACAGAAGGCCACATTATTGAATATCCAAACGTTGTCTGGTTATTTGGACTGTAGGCATTCTTGCATCCACAAATGTATTGATATCTTTGTGATTTTAGTTAACTCTGTTAACAACAATTCCACAGCCACTGAAGACTATACAGTCTTATTTGATTGAGATAATACAAATAACATTTGACTGACCAGCTGGACAAGTGTGATATGTCTGTCCAGAGATAAGCTGAGGCATACCTGCAAACTATTTACATATGACAGTGCTCATAAGACTTCCACAAGTTCAATTATGACCTTATAGACACTGTTGTCACATAAATCACCATACATGTTGGAGGAATATACTCCACAGAAGAGCATCTCTGACCCCCAAATGAGAATAGAGAATATGTGAAACAGAGAAATTCAGCTCAACTAGGCTGAGCTAAAATTATTGTAAAAAATACACAAATGTTTCGGAATATGAATGACTGGAGATTCATGAGTGCAGCCTTGTGCCTGAAAGATTGTTGGTTTGATTCCCTGAACTGGCAGGACATGACTGAAGTGCCCTTGAGTGGTGCCATGGATGGGGCTGCTCATCACTCCAGGCATGTGTGCTTACTGCCCCCCAGTGTGTGAATTCACTAGTGTGTATGTGTGTATTTCCCTAGGAGGATAAAAGATTCTTCTGAAGTATCAGTCTAAATAACTCAGTTTGGCACTCTTGTTTCAAAGAGTGTAGGTGACATTTATCCTGCTTTCAGTGTGGCTTTATCACAAATTAGCCATACCATTTCAACCACTGACTAGATAAGTTACAAAGGAACTTGTCAAGGGGTCAGATCTGGAAGTCAAAGTTATCTGACAGAGCATTTACAAAGCATCATTAAACAGATCTCATTTTCAAACACATCCAGAAAAAATGTATATAGGCTACCATGTGAGATGGGTGATGCTGGCAAGCTGGGTAATACCCCTCTATCCTCTGGTGCTGGACATTTACAGAGGACACTGGGTGAAAATATTTAGAACCTGCTGGCATCAGGAGTGCTGATGCATGGCCAGACATGCTGGCACGGTCAACCTGGAACTCTCAGCTTAAATTATGATTTCAAAGATGCAAATCGATGAGAAAGAAGAAAGAAATCTTGGCAAACCGAATGAAATGTGCAGGAATAGGTACACTAATCATATGCTTTGGTCATAGCCTTTTGTTTTATTGTGTTAGCATGAGAGCTGGGATCACAACACTTGCTTTATAGAAGCCTCTGTCTCCACCCACCGGCATACATAGACACTGACCAACCCACACCAGCATGCCAGTAGCAAATGCTCTTTGTCCATAACATACACAGGCTGGCCAGAGAGAAAGAGAGGGGGTGAAGCAGAAAGAAATACACAGCTGTGGTGGGAAAATATGTGACATCTGAAGATCCATATGCATGGGCAAGGGGAATAAGGCAGAGGGCACAAAAAGAATGAAAGAGAGAGAGAGAGAGAGATAGAAAGAGAGGGGGGGGCAAGAGAAAGACAGTTGTTCTAGTGGCTAATATCCAGTGATGCTTAAGTTGATGCCTCTTTGAACCTGGGCCGTCGATTCGGAGGAGTAAGCAAGTTATCGTCCACAACATGGCATGCTGCTGCTGTCCAGCCCCGTGTCTGAGAAACTGCTTCTTGCTTTCAGGTTGGTCCTGTCCTGGTTCTCATAGATTTTTGCCATGAGAAAGAAGAGTAACTTTGAGAAGCACTCTTCAGTGTATTTCAGTCAAACATGGGTAATAGTCCTACCCATGAAGGTAAAGCCTGTTATGTTTTTGTGTTCTCCTGTTTGTACTACTCTTCTCGCGCCAATTGTGACTAATTCTGTGCTGCACAAACTCTAGAATTATAGTTTTCCATTGTCTGTGTGATTAATGAATGATTACATTGTTGTCTTGCGGTGCTTTAAATGATGTTTTACTCATAGTGAGTTTGGCTTGTTTATGACTGAAGCCTTTGGCTGCCTACAGAGATCATATCAGTGTAGCTGATCCCAAATGACTGGGTAATAGGAGGATCCACAAATGATTACAGTGCAGGTTCAGATTGCAGTGATATGATGGCAGCTAATGTAGCGTAAATGGGTTTGCCACAAAGTGCATGCATCCTTTGTCAATGTATTGTCGGTGAGTCTAATGTGTATCTATCCCATGGGAACACTGTGAGGCTCCAGTTCTTGTCCAGATGCATGATGAAATCCCTTCCTTCCCTCAGTCTATTCCTGTTCAGTTTGGAGTCCTCAGTCTTCACACAATTAATCTGCTCTAACGCCAAACTAATGCTTCACCTCCCCTTTCTATAGACATATCAACTGCTGAGCTAGATGCCTTATGGAACGAGCCCCCATACACATTAACAGGAGCCAATGAGCTATTTTCAGGAAATGATGTCATGGCCACTGGTAAGAGCGTCACCTTGGATACTGAACAGCATCACAGAACATGCTTAGCTTGTCTCTGACACTGAAGCAATTTTATTTATTTACTTTTTCAAACTATGTTTAGGAAAGCGCATTTGTAGAACTAATCTATTAAATAACACACGGACTACACAGCCTAACATCATGGTATCACATGCTCTGTATTTGAACATCCTCTTTATACAATGCACAGAACTAGGAAGGTCAGATCCATCCTGAAGAGAAAGAAACACTATTATTTAGACCACCTGACTGATATTTATAGAGCTGCTGTGATATTGACATTGCTTCCTGTTTTTGCTGACTAGGAAGTACAGAGATTGCTACTGCTGTTCTGATAAACCTGCACCATAAACAAGCATAAGAATTATCATTCCCACAGAACGAGAACGAATTTAGATGAAGTATTTTAAATATGTTAAATGTTTAACATGTATATGCTTTTTGTGAATATGTTAAACTAATCAAAAGAACAGAACAGAACCTGTCCATTAAAATGTGTATTTTTGCACCATGAACAATCAAAGAAGCCTTTATGTGAATAAAGGGTTCTTTGCATCACAAAAGGGTTCTTCAGATTAACAGAGAATGGACTGTAGAGTGTTCTCTGTAACCAGCCATTAGGGGTGTACTTTGTGGTGTACTACTGGTGCCGGTCCCAAGCCCGGATAATTGGAATGGGTTGCGTCAGGAAGGGCATCCTGCGTAAAACTCATGCCAAAACTTTAATGCGGATCAGGCCAATGATCTGCTGTGGTGACCACTAAAAGGAGCAGTCAAAAGAAGAAGAAGAAGAAGAAGAAGAAGAAGAAGAAGAAGGACTGTAGAGTGTTCTAAATGAAACCTATTTGAAAAGGATTCTATATTGCACCCAACAAGGGTTCTTCTACTGGTACAAGCTACATCATAGTTTTATGCCTATATAGAAGCCTTTTCAAAATGGTTCTGTATGGAACCATCTACAGCACATTCTCCATTAACCTGAAGAAACCTTTTAACATGCAAAAAAACTATTTATTAATGCAGAGTGTTCTTTGAGTGGTCATGCGTCTATATAGAACCATTTCTTTACCGAAGAAACCTTGAAAAACCCTCATTTGTAAGTGTGTTGATTATAATGTATTGTTGGCTGCACTATATGGAGGCTGCACTTTAGCTATTACTTTAAAAATGACCACATTTAATGAAAGAAAAAAGTTTATAGGGTGAACAATATTATCAGTGAACTTAAAGGTATCTATAAATATAGGTCTATAACACATGCAGCTGTTTCATGCAGACATGTTTTGTTGAGGATGGTTTTCCCTTTTTGTCACAGGAGATGAGGAAGTGGAGACAGAGGCTGAGGTGGAGGGAGAGGGAATCACTGGTGAGAGTTACTGGAGGAAAAAAGAAGCCTTCAACGGGACCAGTACTGGCTCCCTAGCTGTGGGAGAACGCTTCGCTTCAGGTACTTTTAAAGATATTCTAAGTTGGTGAAGTGAAATGAGAAAAAAAAATGTACCAAACAGCACCATGAAGACCAAAAATTGTTGAGAAAATTGTTGAGAAGTGCAAGTCAAGGTTGGGTTATAAAAATATATCCAAATCTCTGATGATCCGCCAGGGCACTATCAAATCCATTTTCACCAAATGGAAATAACATGGTACCACAACAAACCTGTCAGGAGAGGGCTGCCCATCAAAAGAGAGGCAGCACAGAGGAGGAACTGCAGAGTTCCCAAGGAGACTGGAGTATCTGCCCATGTGTCCATCTGACCACAATAAACCTTACACTCCATAGAGCTGGGCTTTAAAGAAGAGTGACCAGAAAAAAGCCTTTACTTACCAACACAAATAGGAAAGCTCATTCTGAGTTTTCAAAAGGCATATTTGAGGCTCCCCAAATGTATGGAGGAAGGTGCTCTGATCAGATGAGACCAAAATTAAATTTTCGGCCACCAAGGAAAATGCTATGTCTGGTGTAAAACCAACACATCTCATCTCCCCAAGATCACCATCTGCTGTGGGGATGTTTTTCAGGATCAAGGGACTGGGAAACTGGTCCAAGTCAAGGGGAAGATGGATGGTGCTAAATATTGAGATATTCTTTGAGCCTGAGATGGAGATTCACCTTTCAACAGAATAATGACCCAAAACATACTGATGAAGTAACACTTGAGTGGTTTAAGGGGAAACATGTAAACATATATGAATGGCACAGACCTTAATCCGGTTGAGAATCTGTGGTCAGATTTCAAGATTGCTGTTCACCAATGGAAGCCATCGAATTTGAAGGAGCTGGAACACCTTTACCTTGAGGAATGGGCAAAAATCCCAATGGCAAGATGTGACAAGTTCAAGGAGACTTACCCAAAGTGACTTGCAGCTGTAATTGCCACAAAAGAGGACTCTACGAAGTACTGGATTTAGGGTCGTAAATAATTATGCACACTGATGTTTTCTGCTATTTTGTCCTATTGGTTGTTGAAAGTTGTAGGCATGTTCTGTAAATGAAATGATGCCAACCCTCAAATAATCAATTTTTATTCCAGGTTGTGAGGTAGCAAAACATGAAAAATGCCAAGGTGGGTGAATACTTCACAAGGCACTATATGTTCAACAGACAGACTTTCACTGCTATACAGACCTGAGTGGAACGGTCTCTATAATGGACACTAATGGGAGGTCTGAATCAGCAAGCTCTCAGAGCTAATGCCCTTTCAGCCAGCCATAATGTCTTCACTCAGTCTAATCATATCCTCTGTGTAACTCAGAGGACTGCATGCTGTCAAGAAATATTATCAAATAATATCCAAAACAATGTAGGTACTCAAAATAGATATATCTCCATTTATAGATATATCACTACATAAATTCTTACCTGCATAAGCCTTCTATGATAATAAGCAATAAGGTCTCAGCAGTCATGGGCTTCTGTCAATTTACTTCTCTGTGGTCCAGATGTCATACTGGTGTTCAGCGGAAAGAGACGGTCCAGTAAGGAGCCTGACAGTCAGCTGCAGGAGGCATTACGGACCAGACTGAGAGTTGTAGAGAGTAACAGCCAAGATGTTATTCAGCTGTTTAAGGTGAGATGTTAAGATGCCCTGTCCAAAGTAATAGTTTGAAATTAATGTCACTTATGTCACCTTTCAAAGTCCTTGAATATTTGCAGTGACTCCTTGACCTCTTTTTCAGGATCTGTCTGCACGCTTGGTTTCAGTACATGCTGAAAAAGACTGTTTTGTTATCACCTTTAAGACTGTAGAAGAAATTTGGAAGTTCTCCACTTATCTGGCTTTAGGTAAGCCACCAGGTTTTAAAGGGATTTTAAAGGGTGACAACAATGAAGGTATAAAATCAATTTTTGGAAATATAGTGCTTTATATAAAAAGCTTCTCTTTTTTTGGTCATTTTGTTATGTTACAGCCTTATACCAAAATAGATTAACTAACTATTCTGATACCCCACAATGACAGTGAGAGAAGTTTGATTTTTTGCAAATTTATTATAAATAAAACACAAAAATATAACGTACATAAGTATTCACAGCCTTTGTCATGACACTCAAAATTGCAAATTGCATCAGGTGCATCTTGTTTCCACTGTTCATTCTTCAGATGTTTCTACAGCTTGATTGGAGTACACCTGTGGTAAATTCAGTTGATTGGACATGATTTGAAAATGCGTACACCTGTTTATATGAGGTAGACAGAGCATATCAGAGCACCAAGCCACAAAGTCTAAGGAATTGTGTGTAGATCTCAGAGACAGGACAGTATCAAAACACAGATCTAGGGAAGGGTACAGAAAAGAATTCTGCTGCATTAAGGTCCCAATGAGCACAGTGACCTCCATCATCCATTATTGGAATTAGGTTCGGACTGCCTGGCCAAACTGAGTGACCTTGGTAGGTGGGAGGTGACCAAGAACCCAATGGTCACTCTGACAGAGCATCAACATTGCTTTGTGGAGAGAAGAGAACCTTACAGAAGGACAACCATTTGTGCAGCACTCCACGAATCAGGCCTGTATGGTAGAGTGGCCATATGGAAGCCACTTCTCTGGAAAAGGCACATGACAGCCCATCTGGAGTTTGCCAAAAGGCACCTAAAGGACTCTCAGACCATGAGAAAATAAATATTGATTGATAATGCCAGCCATCATGTCTTGAGGAAACCAGGTACTGCTCATCACCTAGCCAATACCATTTGTACAGGGAAGTGTAGTTGTATGATGAAGGCAGCATCATGCTGTGGGGATGTTTTCTGCCGCAGGAACTGGGTGACTAGTCAGGGTCACGGGAATGTCAGGGTCACTCTCTATTCGATCTGATTGATCTTCAGAGGTTCTGAAAAGAAGAATGGGAGAAACAGGTGTGCCAAGCTTGTAGCATCATACTCAAAAAGATTATTTTTAATAATTTCACAAAGATTTCAAACAAACTTGTATGTAGGATTTTGAGGGGAAAGATTAATTTAATTCATTTTGGAATAAGGCTGTAACATAAAATGTGTAAAAAGTGCAGCACTGAATTCTTTCCGGATGCACTCTTCATGCCATTTTCAGTTAGTATTGAACTGATGAAGCATCAATGAACAAGGCAAAGGGTGACAATGTCTACGGGGGGTCTGTCAGTGTGGTTCATCATATCAAACTGATGTTCTGATTTCACTAGGATAAACGTCAGTCTTACTCTGGTTTACAGTACACTTTTTCCACCTGCTATGATGTAATTTTGATGTTGTGTCTCAGGATATGTGGCAAGGTGCCTTGAAAACTTCCTGTGTGACCAGTCTTTCTGGTTGGACCCTGTGCTTCTCAGTGATGTGGAGATTTGTGTAACAGTAGATGAGGAACACCTTGCCACCCTTTATCTGGAACTCCTGCTACAAGAGGGTAAGAGGTGCCAAAACCATACGAGGTTTTGCTTTCAACAGAAACACTATTTAGCTTCCCTTTTCTCAGAAAGCAGATTCAGAAATACATGTGTTGTAACCACATCACACTTATCCAAGATGAAAGGCTGGCATATCCTATTGGTAGACACAGACTTTCTTTCTGCTGTGTGTAAATGTAAACAAAAAGACTCTGTCTTGCTTCCTGGAACCATTACTAGCAACACCGTCAACAACCCAGCTGATTAGTTGCAGAATTAGTTCCAATTAGAGATCAGCAAATGTGTAAACATTTAGAAACATAGAGATGTTCATCCTGGGCTGCCTGATAAACAGATTATCACAGTCAATAAAGGCTGATTTATGAGAGTACATTTGATTTGATTTCAGGTAACTCAAATAAATCTACATTTATACACTTACGTAAGAAAAGAAAAACAGTATGATAGACAAATGCAGCAAGGGCAGACAAATGGGTGAACAAATATTTGACAGAGGGCAAACCAAATGAGAAAAAGATAAGAGAAACCTAACTAGGTTAATATTTGTTTATTTGTAGGTTCATTCTTTGCCAAAGCTCTGCTGAATAGCGAATTCACCCAGGAGGAGGAGGACCTGGCCTACAAGAAAAATGACCTGGTTTTGGTGAAGGATATTGGACAACAGGGTGTGTGGGAGGGAACACTGCTGTCTACTGGCCAGCATGGCCTAGTGCCTGTGCATGCTATGCAACCTCTGCCCTACCCTTTCTACCAGTGAGTGACACTGACTTTTCTCACACAGACACAATCTGATAGCAGTGTAAGCCCTTTTTATTTGGAAGGGTGAAGCAATTTAACTGTGAAGAGGAATGTGTGGGTCTGAAAGATGTAAATGCTTAAATGCAATGGCAGTACACTCAAAAGAGATTAACTAGGCATACACAAGTAGAGTAAGGGTAACACATTGTGTTACTTGTCTTGGAAATGCGTTAAAAAAGAAAACAAAAGGTGTCTAATACATGGCTTTTGGGCATGTATTATTTCAATGTTCCTACAATGTTATAGTGTCCGGTTAATTGTTTTAAAAGGTGGTTTCTCAGGAAGTTTCCTGGAAATGCTGGAGGGGTGTCATCAGCAAAAGGTCTATTTGACATGCCCATGGGTAAGGATCTTCCCAATCATAAAAAATGTATTACTGTACAATATCTAAGGCATACAATCTAATCATACAAGTATTTATCTTTAAAAAAAACATTATTTACCATTTTTTGATTAATGCAAATAAACAAATTGTGGTACAGGTACAAATGTGGTTAGAGATTTGTTCTTGATGCCCTCAGTCATTGCATAGAAACCCTAAACAGTGTCACTTCTCTCTCTATAGTAACAGGTACCTGTGTGGCAGTGGTGGACCATTTTCCAATGGTTAAAGATGAACTGCACTTCAGTCAAGGAGATCTGATAGTGGTGGAGGGCTTGCTCATCAGCTCCCTGAACATGTTCATAGGAAGACACCTTTCTAGTGGGCACATAGGATTTGTCCACAAGGTCCATGTGAAACCCGAGAGTATAAAACCACTGTAAGAATAAAGCTTATTTTTTTAAACCTTCCATTCATGTGATGTTGACTTCATTCCTCCTTTTGGTACTGTTCAATATTTGACCTTGGCAGACCTTCTTCTTCTTTTTTTTTTGAATGCAGTTAGTCAGCATTTACTTTATTCTTCAGTTCACCTTAACTGAATCTGTCTATGTGTCACTGGTCATTGGTCACATGTAGAGGAGAGCACAGTTATGGGATAATGTGATGAAGAGGTTAGAATGTAAGTCATGCGGTTGATAATGCCTCCTTTGTTGGCCCCTCACAGCAGTAGACAATTGGTCTTTCTGAGTGAGGAGGAGAGAGCAGCTCTCTCACAGTTTAACCCCTGCCATGAACAGAACCACAATGGCCTACTGGACAAACTCTTTGCCACTGACATCAGCACTGTGTATAGATTAGGTAAGACACTCACTGTCTGTGTGGGTAATGTTCTAATATTGTTATGGAAGAGGCACCTTTTGTCAGTGAATTTATTTTAATACATTTATTTTCTACATTTACAGATAGACTACAAGATTCAGATTTCACCTACATCAGAAATCGACCCAAGCAAGGTCGATTAATCTTTTTCTCCAACAAACAAAATTGTTTTCATCCTTACAGAACATGTGTATATAATCATCTTCATATTTTGTGATTTGTTAAATACAACTTTTTTTTTTTCCACTTTCCAGACCTCAAAAACCCAGTTGATGCCAGGAAGAGCACTATATCAGAAAAGAGTGAAACACCAACATACCATTCCTCTCCACGACCTTCCTTTTATACATCTCAAAGTATCCTAGAGAGCGAACAGGAGGCCTTCTCCTTCAGCTTAGATGACACCTTCCGAGAGATGGATGAATATGAGGAGGATCTACCAAACTATATGGATGAAAGCATCTGGGAAACTGAAGAGGCTGAGTTTGTTGACCCCCTATTGACTCTCTTAAACCTGGACCACTTCCAAGACACTTTCCAGCCACTTTATGACCTCTCCTACTCCTTCCTGGACACGGTCTTTGGCGGTCTTCCGGAGGATGAGGTGCTGCTGCATCTGGAGAGTTTGCGGGAGGGGGCAAAGAAAGCCAGGATGTTGTGGGCTCACCGGCGAGCATGTTTCCTTCTGGGCAGGCTGTCCGCCAAAAAGCTCAAGTATTCGCAGGCTCGAGTGTACTTTGAGGAGGCCTTGAAGGTCCCTGTTGAGGGCTTTAATGACAAATCCCTGCAGATCGCTCTGTACACTAATCTTACTGCTGTTTACCTGAAGCAACGGATGACGGACAAACTGCCTTATACAATGGATAAGGCTAGTGCTCTCATACTGTGCCTTCCATGCCACAAATTCTGCTCTCTGGATGAATTTGAATTGCTCAAGCCAATTCTACGTAAAGCTGTAGTTGACAATGACAAGTATCTTGAAGCACGAACTTGCTATCTCATCATTTCCCTCTTGCTTCAGCTGAGGAAGATTGAGGAGGCCTTACCTTTTGTGGAAAGACTCCAGTTCCTTACTATCACTCTCTCTGTGGAGGAAGAGAGGCCTATTGGGCCGGTGGACTTCAACTGGATACTCTGCAGGCTCTACAATAAGAAGTATTTGCCTTATCTTGCACTAGCCTCTCTTAGTCTGGACTCAGGTCAGGACCATTCCTTGGAAGATGCCTTTCAAAAGATTGAACTGTTCATCAAGAATTCATTCAGATTGAATCCTCGGTGGAGAGATGGCACTACTATGCTCCCAGCCCAAGTCGTAGTTTACTTGCAACAGGCTTTATCCATAGCCAGTCATGGAGAGGACCTTAAGACCCAGAGGGACCTGTGTCTCTGTCTGGCTAGTGTGTACCAGCAGTACGGAGCCTTAGATAAAGCAATGCCCTTTGCCCGGCAGGCTGTGCAGACAGGGAGCTGCATTAATGAGGAGGAGGGATTTGAGGCATCTGTGCAGCTGGCTTGGCTTCTGGTGCTGACAGGAGAACCGAAGTCAGCCCAGTCTACTCTACAAACTCTCCTTAAATCTCTGAATGAAACAGACAGTCCAACACAACGTGGTGTGGTCCATAACCTACTAGCTCTATCCCTTCGCAAGCAGGACAGGGTTATCGAAGCCGCAAGAAATTTTTATTGCGCTCTGAATATTTCACAGGAGAATGGGAACAAGCGCAATGAAGCACTGGCTCTAGCTAACCTGGGCTGTCTTGCTTTGTCAATAGGGGCTCCATGTTTAGCAGAGAGTTTCTTGCTCAGATCTCTGTATATCTTCCAGTGTCTCTCTGAGACTCCATCTGATGAAGAACATGTTCAGGTTCTGCTGTGGCTGGGCAGGAGCTACAAAGACAGGGGAGGAAGTCAAGAGGTCAGGCTGTGCTATGAGATGGGACTTCTGATCGCCATCAGTGCCAAGAACTTGCATAGTGAGTTGAAAACCTTTACCTTTGAGCTACAAGGTTTCTTGGGGTGTTCAAAAGTTCATTATCACCTTCCTGAGAAAGCATGAAACCACGCATTCCACTCAAAACCTGTAACATTCATATTTCTGTTACAGGCCAGATGGTTGTTGCAAAGGTGCTCAGCCGTCTGTATGCTGACTTGCTACTGTATGGACAATGCATTATTTACTATGAGCATTGTGTGAGCTTGTCCAGAGAAATTAAGGATAAACGTCTAGAAGGGGAATACCTGGAGATTCTTGGCAATCTCTACCTCTCACTCAACACTGAGAAGTAAGAAATTCAGATTTTTTGTTGTTAAAGTACCCTGTGTTGCGCATGAAATAATAGTTTACCACGTTTAAACACAAGCTAAACCCACAAACTTGAATGTTTTTATTGGGATTTTTGTGACAGACCAACTTAAAGTAGCAAGTATTTGTGAGATCGTTAATGAATAAAATCTGAAAAAGTGACATGCATTTGTATTCAGCCACCTCTACTCGGAGTCCTCTGTTCATTCTATCATCTGAAAATGAAAGGAGTTTGTACAACTGTAAACCTACCAAAACATGCCATCCACCTAAAATGATAGCCCAGGCAAGGAGAGCACTAATTAGAGAAGCAGTCAAGAGGCTTATGGTCACTCTGGAGGAGCTACAGAGATCTACAGCTCAGGTGAGAGAATATGTGTAAAAGACAACTATTTGTTGTGTAACCCGCAAATCTGGCCTTTATGGAAGAGTGGCCAGAAACAGTTCCTTGAACTGCCGCCTTACCGTGGTGGAGGGGTTTGAGTGCCAGAATGATCCGAGGAGCTATGTTGCCCGGGGGTTAATTTTTACCCCCTGTCAGGGTCTCCCATGGCAAACAGGTCCAAGGTGAAGGGCCCGACCAAGAGCAGTTCGAAAACCCCAATGAAACAACAGAACAAAGGCCCCATAACGTCGCCCGGTACAGCGCAACCGGGGCCCCACCCTGGAGCCAGGCCTGGGGTTGGGGCTCGGGAGCGAGCACCTGGTGGACGGGTCTTTGCCCATGGGGCGGATGATGTTGTCCTGATGGCTTCTTCAGGCCAGGACCCTCAGCAGGCACTGGAGCGGTTCGTAGCTGAGTGTGAAGCGGCTGGGATGCGAATCAGCACCTCCAAATCTGAGGCCATGGTTCTCGACCGGAAAAGGGTGGCTTGCCCTCTCCAGATCGGTGGAGATGTCCTGCCCCAAGTGGAGGAGTTCAAGTATCTCGGGGTCTTGTTCACGAGTGGGGGTGAGAGGGAGCGTGAGATTGACAGGCGGATCGGTGCTGCCGCTTTTTGGCCTGCAGTGAAAATGCTGTGTGGCAGAAAACTAACACTGCACCTTACACCTAACACCCTTGTAAAACATGGTGATGGCAGCATTATGCTATGGGGATGCACAGATTTTCTGGAGATTTTCTTCAGCGTGGACAGAGGAAATTGATCAGAGTTGATGAGAAGATGGATAGGACAGATGTTCACTATCCAGCAGGACAAAGACCTTAAATATATAGCTAAAGCTACAATGGAATTGTTGGGATCAAACCATATTTATGTGTTAGAATGGCCCGAAAGTCCAGACCGAATTATTTGTAAAAAATCTTTGAAAATCATTTCATTTTTTTTCACTTCACAATTACTTGCTACTTTTTGTTGGTCTTCACATACAATCTCATTTTTCATGTTTGTGGGTCTAATGTGAAAAATGTGGACAAATTCAAGGCACGTAAGTAAGACTAGGTTTCTGAAATTATTTTAGGTCCTCAAGGAAGTCTCTGGACTACACTAAGCAAAGCTTGAGGATTTCCATAGACCTGGGGAAGAGACAGGAGGAGTCAGAGACATGGCTGCAAGTGGGCCGCATCTACTTCTTGATCCATGAGGATGAGCTGGCTGATATGTATCTCCAGGTAAGGAAAAGGCAGCAGAGAGTTACAGAGGTATCAGATATTTTAATTGTTTACCCTGCTTGTTCTCATAAAGGCTGTATGTTCTTTGTGCGAAGCTTAATCAGTTGCCTCTGTGAACAAACTTTTATAGGCAGCAGTAAAGACAGCATTGCGAATGAATGATCCACGCTTTGCTATGAGCATTTATGAAGAGGCTGGGGATGTCTTCTTCAAAGGTCACAGAAACCGTCTGGCTGCCCTGCCATTTTTTAGAGTATGTCATCATAACATCATTGAGAACAATATTCAAAATGCCATTTGCTGTAGTGGTTCATAGTAAATGTGAAACTTTGAATTGTGTAACTGGATACTGGTAGAATGTAAATCTGCTGTTTTTGCAGGATGGGAGTCTGCCATTTGCAAGGAGCATTAAGGATGTGCACTCAGAGTTCAGGCTATTGAATAAACTCTCTGAACTGCTGCTTAAGGAAGGCCAGTATGAAGAGGCCCTGCAGTATTCTACACTTGCAGTGCAAATTAGTACCACCACTGGTAAGACAGCTAAACGCCTCCTTAATCAGTATTTTTGGGGGTCCAGAGAGAGCAGTTTATTGAGATGTTTAATCTTTTCTGGATTTTAGTTAATTAAACTATTTCAGTGCATTACACAATGAAACATACAAACACATACATGCCCAAATATTTGTAGATGTCTTCTTATTTAACTTTTCTTATGATCCAGGATATTAACAGGAAATTTGCCCAACCTCCTCTTTATGTTTTCATAACAACCTGTAATCATCTGAGAAAGCTACCATCAGTTACTCTGGATGTTGAAAGATTGTGTGAGAAGACAGGCTCAGTAACATTAATGAGGTCAGGTACTGATGTTGGATTATTGGAATTCAATGGTGCTTCATCACTCATGAGTAGTTATTTAAGCACATGGTTGGCACTGGGCATGATGACCTTGAGTCCAGTGTGTCCCATTCTATTGGGAAGGCTTTTCTATGGAGATAATAATAACTGTGTGTGGAGAATTTAATGACTGTACCACCAGTAAGTGCATCATAAATACATAGATACATTTGGTAATTAGAAATGAAAAATTTTGAAAGTGTCTGCATTTTGCCAAACTAGTACTTCATCGCCCCCTGCTGGTGGTGAAATGTAAATTCAGTTGGCTCATTGATGAATGGATGAAATAGAGTTTGTGTTTTTAAATTGCTTGGCAGTGTACACACTCTCCTTGTCTTATGGAGTGTTCTTTCATCATTTAAGGCATACGTCTGAACGAGAGGGTAGCTTACCATCGCCTGGCAACAGTCTACTTCTGTCTGGAGCAGTTTGAGATGGCTGAGAACTACTACTTGAAGGCTTTGTCTCTGTCTCCAGTTACACTGGATCATGCTGCTGAGGCCCAGTACTATGTGAGAATGTACTGCAGACTTGCTGACTTGACCTTGCACAAACTAAAGGTGAGATGTATTCAGTGCTATTTTTAATATCACAGTAATTTTGAAAAGCCATTTTACCATAGATGCAGGCACATGGTACTGATATTGCACAAACAATTGTTTGAAAGTAGGGGCACCCATCATCAGCCGCTCCAAACAGTTCCCAATTTTGGCCACTTGGGAGTAATACCACGTTCCATTCATTTCCTTTGCCAGTAAATTTCAAATTGGGAATTTCCTTCAATCAATTGGCAAAGGGAGAGAGAGGAAGTGAACAGGATACAGAGGTAGTTGATATTTGGAACTGGGCAATGATGGGAGACCTGATGCTAGCTAAATATCTGCCAAATAACACCATCAGATAATATCAGGGAACCCAGCCCTTTTCCCCAGACATCTGTTATGCAGGTTACCATCTGTGTACATTTCAGTTTCAAACTAAATCAGCACATTACATGTTTGGACACAGTT
This sequence comes from Acestrorhynchus altus, assembly GCA_034509495.1. Taxonomy (NCBI): domain Eukaryota; kingdom Metazoa; phylum Chordata; class Actinopteri; order Characiformes; family Acestrorhynchidae; genus Acestrorhynchus; species Acestrorhynchus altus. Next base: position 15,380,075 of record CM067512.1, on the reverse strand, counting down.
AAGATGCAGGTGTTTCCCAAAATTTGGTTGGAACTACAGAAGTAACATTGTTGGTAACTTATAGAGTTTGAACCATCCATAAGTGACATGTGTTTCCCAAAACAGTTGCCAGCAAACAAGGTTAGTTCCTGGGTGATAATGTCATTGATGATGGAAGACGGAAAAGATGGTCAGAGAGCTGAGAATAAAAAAAAAAGTTATCAAAAATATTTTTGCAATGTATGAAAATGAAACTTTTATGTTAAATGTATAAATCTAACCTTTAAGAATATAACCATTTATTATTGACTGTTAAAACAAGATAAATTAATCTCTTTGGCTGAGGTTTCTGAAATAAACCAAAAAGGGTTCCTTGAAGACATGTAAGAACCAATTTTGTCCCTCTTGATCTGGTCTTTGTCCATTGGGCTTAATTAGTGTAATGAACATGTAAATGGACACATACTGTTCTAGTCACTAATGCAGTTGTGACAACAGAGGTATTAAAATATTTAACATTAACACCAAAACTAAGACCAACATTTATTCATGTATGTATGTATTTATTTATTTTAAGTGAACTGTGAATTAGCATAAATAAATGATGAACCTTAAGAGAAGAACAATTTTATTACATTAAATACTGATTACATTTACATTAAATGAGATAAAGATAATGTTCATGGAGAAAAATAATATTTTAACTATGTTTGGATTGTTAAACATAGTCAAACACTGGTCAGTTTGAAACAGTGAAACAGTACTGTTCCACAATGATGGCGAATCCAGGACCAGAAAATAAAAGTTCCAACTACTATTGTTTAAGGTCTAGTATTTAGTCATTATTATTAATAACTATTAAATTACGTATTAATTGTCACTGATTAATACATAATTAATACATTTAATTAAATAAATAAATAAATGAAAATGTAATAAATGTAATGATATGACATAAATGATTTGACATAAATAAATGAAAATGTAAATCAGATTCTACATACTCAGTTCTGTTGCTCCTTAGGATGCGTTTGATGCAATGGGTTACTTCCACTTGGCCCTGGCAGCAGCTCTGGAGGACCGAGGGAATCCTCAAGCCCTGTACATCATTTACATGAAGCTAGCCGAGATCCATGCCAACCACCTACCCGATGCAGAGCTGAGCCAAAGGTACATGGATAGTGCTCAGAACCTGAAGAGAGAGCTTGCTGGATACACAGACTCTAGTGATACAGAGAATGGATATATGGGCCATGCTATTCCAGAAAGTGCTGATGCCAAGTCTGCCAGTTATTCCAATGCAGACTCTGGGAGCATGGACTCCAGCAGTGAGAGCAGTACTCTTGTAGGTTCTACCACAACAGACACTAGCCAGACAATCACTGCCCAGAGAGTGGCTGACCACAACGAGACTGTTATTGCTGACCTCAGCCATATAGAGGAAATGGACACTTGCAATCTAGAAGAGACTGATACAGAAACAAGTCAATTTAACCAAACCAACCAAAGTGATGCTGATGCAGTAAGTAAAGAGCTTTGACTGATGATATCTCAGAACAACAATTTTCCTCAGTAAACACTTTATGACAATTAAATATTTCAATATCTTAATAAGATTTGTTACTGTTTAATAATTTTTCTTCTGAAGTTAGGAGGAAATGTTTTCTATTGTTTAAATACTCTGATTTTTTCAGGGCAGTGACACTTGTAGCATAATATATAATATGTAAATATAGTATTTGATTCTTTAACTGTATTGTAATTTTGAATTGATGACTTTTTCTTTTTTCTACGTTTTAATTGAACATGACTCATTAAAGTCAATATGAATCAAAAGTCTGTTCCAAAATCCGTTGACTTTCTTGATGAACAGTCAGGGGTCTCAACTCTTTACTCTTACAGTGAAACACCTGTGGGTACAGTATACATTTTTACAGTGTTGTGCATGACCACTCAATCATTTATGTCTTGCAAGAAACCTTGTATCTCCAATGACAGTTGTTCTTTGCATTGTTTCCGAATTTCATTATAAATGGGTGTCTTGTGACATTCCTGGGGAAAAAATCCACAAGAGGGCAGTGTTGATTATAGCATCTAATAATAACAGAGCATGCAAACAGATGAATCTTATTTGATTCATTAATAATACCTCATTTAGTTTGATGTCTATATGGAGTAAATTAACCACATGTAATAAATAAGATGTAATGTCATATAACTTAAGCAAAATGATGACTGTATTATTATTATTATTATTATTATTATTATTATTATTATTATTATTATTATTATTATTATTATTATTCAGTCAGTCATGATCTTATCCACTTCATCCGAAAGAGGGTCATGGTTGTTCTAGAGCCCACCTGGAATCATTGGGCATCATAACCCTTGACATGATGCAAAGTTCAAAACATTATAAATACTTGTCAAACTTTGTCCCAACACTCATCCGTAGGCTACTCTAAGCAGGCATTCCAGCTGTACAGGATTTGATTGATTATGCTTTGAGCCTTGTTGCAGCCATTGGCACACGGAACAGAAGAATGGATTTGAATTCCAGAAAATTCTGGAAGCACACCCTCTGTTCAGAAGCTAAATATGAAAAGGTGACCTTTACAGCAGTATAATTGGTACAAGCTAAAGTTTTGCTATGGCCCTCACTCACCCAACTGAAACAAACATTTTTGTTTCCAAAAATCCCCCATAAGAACTGAAAGATCTGTATGACTACAATTATAAATATTTATAAGCCGTGACACTTGCTAAAGGGTGTATTACTAAAGGACTCTTGCTTTTTACATTTCTAAAATCTAGAAAAACATGTTATTTGCCCTGGGGTCTTATGCAAGTAACAGTACATCTGAGCAGTTTTTATCATTGTTATCATTGCACCATTGCACTCACAATCTATAACTGTCGTAAGTATTCTCATCACTGACTGTGTGGCTTTCTGACCAAATTAGTTCATCTTGCACACTTTGTCCAATCATTATTCAGTCCCTAATTATATGACTGACCTTGTCATGAGGCTCTGACCCTAAAAAAGACAATAATTCAAATTAGAAAGCCTTTACATTTACATTTATGGCATTTAGCAGACACCCTTATCCAGAGAGACTTACAAAAGTGCATTTGCTTGCTTTGAATTAAATATTCTTATATATATATATATATATATATATATATATATATATATATATATATATATATATATATATATATATTACTAAATTACTTTTATTTTTTTTAATTTTTTTTCCCTCAGCTCTTCAGGATAAAATACTTATTTTTGGTCAATGAAAGCAATTAGAATGACTGGCAGAGGCCAAAACAATGCAGTCCAGCAACTCCAAATTAGGACTTTTTGAATTAAATATTTGGATCCTTTACTTTCGGAACTGGCTTTACCTCAGGCAACTAATTTATATCAGAGAATGGCATCTAAAATGAACAAAAACAAGAACTGGAGTTAAAATAATTGCATAACCCCTCTAGAATGTTGAGTAGAAGCACATAAATTTTTTGTAACTTTTTCAGTGAAAGGATTTCAGCATCATAATTTAAACTGAATTCTCCTCTTTATGCATGTTTACATATGCATGTGGACATGAGGAATTGGGGTAACCTGGGACGATGGTGCTGCCGCCTGACTCCTTGTTTCAGGATGCTCTCATGTTTATGTTACCTTCTGGTTCTCTCCTTAGTTAGGCTGTTACAGTCAGATCAGCCGGAGTCACTCGCCACACTCTGGTAATGTTTACATTCTATTCTGTTTTTAAACATCAAACTAATTCATCTCTTTTCCGAGTTAATGATGACATTGATGAAATGCTAACCTTGAGCTCCTCTGCCCCATCTGAGGAGGATCCCAAGCTCCTCTGCCACAGCTTCTCATTGGCATCCCACATTCTGGCTACTGGACCTGGACTAGTTTCCCACCCTGCCCTGGACTAGTTACTCACCTGCCACCAGCAACTATGTAGAAATTTCACACACGTATACCAGAGTAATAGAACAGACATATTTCCCCTAAATAACGATGGGTCCCCCCTTGTGAGCCTGGTTCCTCCCAAGGTTTCTTCCTCCAGCTCTGACTGAATGTTTCCTTATTTATTTTTATGTGTGTGTATATCTATTCTTTACCTTTGTTCCTGTGTTGTTAACATTATTTATTTATTTATTTTTTATGTCTGTAAAGTGGCTCTATGACAACAAACATCAGTTGTGAAGAGCTCTATACAAAAAAAATTGATTTGAGATTTGATTTACACATGTGTGTATATTTTTGGCTTTCTGTGCCAATGAATCACAAGTTTTGGACATCTGGAAATATGTCCCAATATTCCTGCATGGCTAGTGTATCTCAAAAATTCCTGAGCATTGTGTTCCTTATTGAATCAAAGTGTATTTCTGCATGAATCCTCTCTGGTTAATTATGCACAAAACCTCAGGCATTCCCTGTTTCACGTCAGGTTCTGTTAGTTCTGCCAAATATGGCTGTTTGATGTTCAGTACGTAAAAGTGTCTCAGGTTTTAAAAACACACTCAAGTAAAAGCTCTGAAAAAGTTTACACTGCTCCATTGTAGAGCCTGGGCCTGTAACAGCCCAGCACACATGACATGCATATAAAGTGAGCTGGCTGCCATTCCAGCTGAAAGTTCATGCCTGCAAGTTGAGGATCAACCAGTCCATATACTGTGCCAACCAAGATCAATGTAAGCTCATTAGCAGATTTGTTCTCATCAGTACTGGTGCATTTATACGTCTGATCTTGATGTTTCAATTTAAAAATCGATTCTCTTAAAACCCATTTTAAGAAAATACCATTCTTGATATTTTCTTCAAGCAGTAACATGGATGTATTTTTTAAAATACAGTATTGAGGTGTTGCACAGTCTTAGCATCCACGTGAAACCTATAAGCATTTTTTGACGTAGTTCTTTGTACCTTCACTATAATGAAGGCTATAATATAAATGAACTGAACTAGTGAATAATATAATGAACTATAGGCTATAATTTTTATATATATATATATATATATATATATATATAAAATAAATTTTGATTTGATGATATATTCCAGAATCACTGCTGTGTGATCCAGTCACACCAGTGCAACATTCACTAATACATCACCACCATGTCAGTGTCACTGCAGTGCTGAGAATAATAACCCAAATAATACCTGCTCTGTGGCGGTCCTGACCATTGAAGATCAGGATCAAAAGAGGTTAACAATGTTTGCAGAGAAATAGATGGACTACAGTCTGTAATTATAGAACTACAAAGTGCTGCATGGTCAGTGGAACTGATAAAATGGACAATTAGTGTAGAAATAAGGTCAACAATGGTCATAATGTTATGACCGATTGATGTATGGTCAGGTCCTGTGATTTGATCACATGTAACTTGCTTATTTCTCCATTTCTTTATACAAATTAACATCAAACTATGTTTATACTTAAAGTTTTTTTTAGACCTCCCTCTTTTCAAGCCCTTCAATATTCAACCCAAAGTGGTCACAGTCTGTCTCTGATGAAGTTTTGTGGAAAACAAAAGGAAAAAAAAAAGATGTGCCATATTTTTACTGTCCCTGCACAGGGGAAATCAGTAATGTTTTTCTGCAGTAATGACTGCCTGTGTCTTCATAGAGGAGAACCCTAATCATATCATCTTAGTGGCTCCTATTTTAGCTTCATCTGAACCCTCATTATGCCTAGTACATTACTCTCGTATCACCACCTTATGGCTTCTATTTCACTCACCACAGGCAAGCAGGTCTACTTTTACTGCACTGCAAGCCCTGTCTGTATAAAGGCAACATAAATCTTTAAGGCCTGTAGAAGCAGTAATGTGCTGGGAGCTGGTGCCTTTCTCACCTTCCTCTCAGCAGGTGGCTGCTACCCCTACGTGATTTGTGCATTGTCAAATGCATTACTTTTTTGTGTACTAATGCCTTTAAGCAGAGTTGAAGAAAGGATCTGATCCCAGGATAGGGACTTTCATGACTCATTCCCACCTCACACTGTGTGGTCATGATGTTCAATCGCTGTGGGCCGCATTGAAGTTGTCAAAAGTGGAATTCAAACAGCATTGGATGTTGATATTGGAGGACCATTTGAGCATCCAGCTGGGACTGTTTTGTCTTACACTGACCGTCTACACCTGCCAAATCCAAGGCAAATAGATGGCTGTGATTGCTAAGCTGTTTAAGATAGCCTGACCTCGTCCTACATCTATCATTTCTCATCTAGTCTGTTTATTATGAGAACTTGTTTCGTATTAGCTCAGCAGGAATTTATAAAGTTGCAGAGGATAAGAGGAACTATGTTTGTCCATTTGTCCATCACTAACGTACAGAAGAAGGTAGTCAAAAGGTACATTTTAATGCTCTTTCTTTTCTTTCCCCACAAAATTATACTTTTAAGGTTTATTTTAAAATAGGGAAATTTTTGCATTTAATGGAGTATATTTGCAAGGTCAAAACTTTCCTCCCATTACATTTTTAAATTATGTTTACACACATTTTATGTGCTTCCATGATAGCGCCAAGCCTGGCTGCCTTGCCACAGGCATCCTCTAGTTTTTTGTTAATTGTGTGTCTGTTAGTCACTCGTATTGCACTGAATGTTGTCAGCACCCTGACCGACAAAACATTTTTTCAAATCAGATTGAAGATCACTAACCGCAAAGTTTTACAATGCATATCCTTTGTTTGTAAACAACAAACAAACAACTTCAGTCATGGATCTCTTTCCAAAGAGAGATAAGGGAAGGCTGTAGGTGGAGATCCCTAACGAAGCCACTGAGTCTGCTGGGTTCTCTCTGCACTGCACGGAAATGAAGAGTGAAGGAGGAGGTGTATGTATTCTGATCACCAATGCCTGGAATGTACACTTTATTAAGTGTTTCTGCTTCCCGAACCTGGAATATCTGATCATCTCCTGCAGACCAGTCTGGCTTCCCAGGGAGATTACAGGGGTCATGGCTGTCGCTGTATACATAAACCCACGGACTGACACAAACCTGGCATTTCATTATTGTTGAGGTCTTTAACAAAGCCAGCCTGAAGAAAGTCGGTCTGAAGTACTTCCAACACATTACGTGTACACTTTGAGACGAGGATCTACTCCTGACATCTACTCCTCACTGCCTGCCACCCTGGACCTACTGCAATTCGCATACAGGCAGAACAGATCCACTGACGATGCAAAAGAGGAGGGATTTCCTCCCTTTGAAAAGAAAATAAAAAATCTTTTTTTTCCATCTCTCTCATTCCACAATTGGGAGAGATCTGCCCTTCCTGAAGGGTTGGTATCATGTGTCCACTCCGGACTCCATTACCCAGGGTCCTTCAGTCCATCACCTGACAGATCATGTGACTGTAGTTCATTCCAGATCACAGAGTACTGATTACTTTCATCTGGTCCAGAGAGTACCTAAGCCTGGACTCAGCTTTGCCATTGCAACTCTTAATGTTTATCCATATGTTACTCTTTTTCCAACTATCTGTGTATGATCTATTTTTGTCTTTTGACTTCTGCCTCTTGCCTCTATGTTTTGTTTACCAGTCTTGATCCTGACTTTTGTTGTCACTCAGTCTCTGGTTTGTCCTACTTAGTACTCTTTTACCTGCCTGTTTTTGACTTGGACTGTTTGACCCTGCTTTTTGCCTCATTCTCATTAAAACATTATTTTGATATCTGTGTTTGCTCATATCTGTCCAGCCTTGGCAGCTGGACTCAGTCTTATTCAATTCCCATGAATTTCATTAGATACGTAGATAGATAACTTTATTAATTCCAGAGGGAAAGTCACATATCACAGCAACACAATGAAAAAAACAGCAGAAAAATCACGGTACACAAGGATTATTAAGAAACATTATAAATAGGATATGTATTTTAAATACAATAACTAAAAACTAAAGACCACTTAACTACAGAACAGAAGTGTGCTGTTATGAGTATTAGCATGTCATAAGAAGATGCATAAACATTACTTGATGGCTCAGTAATCCTGTCTGTTGTGTCCATGTACAGGCAAAGTGTCTGTGCAAGGATATGAATAGGAGATCTGAATGTTGTCTGTGCAATGACATAAGGATAGAGGAGAAATAATGTCAAGCCAATAATGTCCCGTTGGAAGGTTTTAGTAAATTACAGTGCATCCACAAAGTATTTATAGCGCTTCACTTTTTGCACATTTTATGTTACAGCCTTATGACAAAATGGATTTATTGTATATTAATAAATTCTACACACAATATCCCATGATGAAAACGTGAGAAAAGTTTGTTTTAAAAAAAACAAAAAAACAACAAAAATAAAGCAACAGCCTTTGCCATGATATTCAGCGTTGAGCTCAGGTGTACCTTGTTACCACTGTTCATCCTTCAGATGTTTCTACAGCTTGATTGGAGAACACCTGTGGTAAATTCAATTGAATGGACTTGATTTGGAAAGGCCTGTTATATAAGGTCCCATAGTAGACAGTGCATGTCAGAGCACAAACCAAGCCATGAATTCTAAGGAATTTTCTGTAGATCTTCAAAACTGGGATAAATCTAGACACAGAGGAAGGGTACAGAAAAATCTCTGCTGCATTCAAGGTCCCAGTGAGCACAGTGGCTTCAATCATCTGTAAACGAAAGACGTTTGGGATCACCAGGACTCGTCCTAGAGCTGGTTGCCTAGCCAAAGTGAATGATCATGTTAGAAAGGCCTTAGTCAGGGAAGTGACCAAGAACCCAGTGGTCATTCTGACAGAGCTCTTTGGAGAGAGGAGAACCTTACAGAAGGATAGCTATTTCTGCAGCACTCCATCGATCAGGCCTGTATGGTAGAGTGGCCAGATGGAAGCCAGTCATAAATGTTACATGACAGCCTGTCTGGAGTTTGCAAAAAGGCACTCTCAGATGATAAGAAACAAAATTATCTAGTCTGATGAAACAAAGATTGAAATTGTTTGCTGGGAATATTTATGTATATGTTATTTTTTTTGGTCTTTAATTTTTTTTTTTTACAAATTTGTGAGATTTCAAGATTACAAAGAAACTTTTCTCACTTTTCTTTGTGGGGCATTGTGTGTAAAATGTTGAGGGGAAAAGATGAATTGAATTCATTTTGGAATAAGGTTGTAAAATAACAAAATGTCGAAAAAGCAAAGTGTCATGAATACTTTCAGGATGTACTGTATTTAGCACTATTTCCCATAATTCTGTGCAGAGTCAACCACTCTACCTAGTCAAACTAGAGTCAACTTTACAGTAATATTCTATTACAGAACAATTCATAGGATTGGATGATAAAATTATTTTACTCTGAATATCTTGTGTTAAATATTATGAAATATTGGTAATATTTAACAGTGTACAATTAACAGTTTATTAGTTGAAATAAATCTCCACATCGGTAAATGAGAAAACAGCTTCTCCTCTTGAAATATGAAAAGCATTATAAACTCCAATCCACATTCTGAATTGTGATTTCTTTTAGGTACACTCTGAGTGCTATGTATGAAAGTTCTTTTTGCTAAACATCAGAAAGATAAAAAATGAGTCACTCCATGAGGTGTTTTGTTGCCTAAAAGGAGGACAAAGTTAATGCATGTCATTCATTTTTAAACCTGCAGATGGGCCTTTATTGATTCTCCATTTTAACCAGTCCAGGCAAAGATGAGCAAAACACTTTTTCTGTTTGTCATGGTTTCTTGTAAAGAAAGGCTTTGAGGAGGAGTACTAGATGTGATGGAGGTTCGTTTTTGATGTTGTCAAAGCATGAGTGCAGATGTTTTTGGGATGGGTTTCTGGATTATATAGCTTTTGTTTCTTACAGATAGTCTGACCTGTTGGCTACCATTAATGACACTGCTTTGATAATTTGTAACTGCAGTTATCAAGCACTCCACAGTTCCTGAAATTAGTCAGTGTGGTCACAGCTCTGTCTTGTATGGTGTGAAAAACACAGAGCAGCCAACATGTTCTAAAGGCAGAAAATAAGACACTGAATTACTCTAATGGCAAAATCATTAAGCACCTAGAGGAGCCCTCAGCTTTTACCCTGAGAAAATGGCTCCTTAGAGTGACTATAATCTCTTCTGAGAGTGCTTCCATGGTGTCTCATTCAGGTCTACTTTGGATGTTGGCTTTAATGTGTGTGTGTGTGTGTGTTTATTTGCACACCTCATCCCACTTGTCTGACGTGTGTGTGTGTGTGTGAGAAACTGTGACGCCTTATATAGAGTATGTGTTTATAAGTGTGTCATTGTTCTCTGACGTATTCCTCTACATAGTTTCCACCTCTGGGTGCTTTATATCTTGAAGTACTCTTTACAAGTTTACCAGTGAACCTCAATATGACAGACATGCCCAACATATTTTAATATGTAAAACTTATGCAAAACCTTATTTATTAGTAAAATAAACAAAATCTCATTAGGTACATTGTGTTCTCTCTTGTCCACTGTAGGAGGAACATTCAGCTAAATATAAAACTCAGATATCTCAATCAGCCTTTCCACTTTTAGACCTCTTCCACTTTTTTCTCTTCCTCAAGAGAAAAACTTTCAGCCTGGTCCAGCATCCATATGGTAAAGAAGGCACAGCAGCATCTTTACTCTCTGAGAACACTTAAGAAGGACCATCTGTCTCCTCAGATCCTCACTAACTTCAACCACTTCACCATAGAGAGTGTGCTGATGGAACAGCTGCTCCACAGTGGCTGACAGGAATGCCCTGCAAAGTGTGGTGAAAACAACACAATGCATAATTGGTGCACAGCTCCCTGACATCATGGACATTTAACATCAGAGCTGTGTGTGCAGAGCACACAGCATGATCAGGCACTCCTCTCACCCCAACCACACAATGTTTAAACTCCACCCATCTGGGAGGAGTTACAGGAGCATCCAGGCCAGAACCAGCCGGCTCAGGTCCAACTTCTCTCTGTTTTCAATCACTCTGCTAAACTCCACACCCATCTCTGAAACTCTTCCTCTTACTGCACTCACCAGACGCAGCTATTATTATTCATTATTAATTCACTCATAGTATCCTCTTATAGATACCATACCTGTCAATTCACTTGTTCACTCATAACTATAGATTACAGCAATCTATACTCCATATCTATATTCAATATCTACATTTATATTTGTTACACATTTATATTTATAATAGTAGTATATATTTAACTAGTAGAATATATTAGTAATCTGCATGTACATATATGTATATACAGATAAGTATAATGCGCCCAGAAAATATTCACCGCACTTCACTTTTTGCATTTTATGTTACAGCCTAATTCCAAAATATATTACTTTTTTTCTGTCAAAATTCTCCACACAATACCCCAACAATTATAAAAGTTAGTATGTTTCTACACCAAATCCATGAAGTCTAAGGAATTATCTGTAGACCTCTGAGATAGGATTGGGCTGAAACACAGATCTGGGGAAAGGTACAGAAAAATCTGTGCTGCACTGAAGCTCACTGCATTGAAATACAGTGGCCTCCATCATCCATAAATGGAAGAAGTTTGGAGCCACCAGGTTCTTTTACCACGGACTTAGTGATTGTGGTAAAAGAACCTTATTTAGGGAGGTGACCAATAGCCCAATGGCCACTCTGACCAAGCTCCCTTAGTTGCTCTGTGGAGACATACATTTTAAGGACAACCATTTCTGCACCACAATCAGGCATGTTTGGTAGAGTGGCTGGAAGCCATTCCTCAGTAAAAGGCACATGACATCCCATCTGGAGTTTGCCAAAAGGCACCTAATGGAGTCTCAGACCATGAGAAAACTTATTGGACTGAATGCCAAGCATCATATTTGGAGGAAACCAGGCATTGCTCATCACCTATCCAATATCAATCCTACATTGAAGCATGGTGGTGGCAGCATAATGCTGTGGGGATGTTTTTCTGGGGATGTCTTTCTGGGAGACTAGTCAGAGTTGAGGGAAATGTGACTGCAGTGATGTACAGAGACATGCTTGATGATAACCTGCTCCAGAGAGCTCTGGACCTCAGACTGGAACAAAGGTTCTAACAGGACAATGACCCTAATCACACAGCCAAGATCACAAAGGACTGGCTTCAGGACAACTCTATGAATGTTCGTGAGTGCTCAGACTTGAACCCGATTGAAATGGCTGTGCAGTGATGCTCCTCATCTAATGTGATGGAAGGTGAGAAAATTGAACTTTACACTTTGCCTATATATTGTACTTTTGCACTGTCAGTTTTTGCACTATTGCTACTATTTACACTTCTGGGTAGATGCTAATTGCATTTCATTGCTTGTCCTGAATAATGATATTAAGTTGAATCTATCTATCTATCTACAAGTCATAATAGTCAGTTTTATATTACTGAATGCTACAGCTGTAACATATTGCTTTTGTCCAGCAGTTGTTCAGAAGGCATATTAGATGCATCTAACACATAAAATGGGACCATATGTATCTAACGTGGGAAAATAACACAGCATGTGGCCACAAGCTGTTTGTTTGAGGAGAATTTTAAACATATTTTTCTTGGCCTTGTAGGCCAAGCACAAGCCAGCTCCTGACGCTTTGCTGTTTTAACCTTGGGGCAGGGGAAAGATTTTTACAGGGGTGGCCTACGGAAGTCCCTCGGAGTCCAGTGCTGCTAGTAGACTGTATGGTGCCTTGCTCTATGTCATCCCGATCTTTTCCACGGTGGATATGTGCTGCTGATGTGCTCTATCCTTCTACTTTACCTGTGGGTGAATGAATCCACAGTGAGTGAGTCCAGCCATAGTGAGGGAGCCAGAATTAAAAACCTGATGTTGTTCCAGAAGTACATGATTCACTCGTTTCTAGATACAACTAGCGTACCTGGTAGTACAAACTTAGCAAGGACAACACTGTCCTTATGGAACAGCATAACTATTGGAAATGCATTCCAGGATATCTAGCTAGTATAGACAAGAACACACTTTGTTCAGCTTCACCTTGAACCCTATTCATTATCTCACATACCTGCAGCCCATTATTTTGGATTAATTAACACTTTCATTTATACCTCTCAGCTTTGCTTCACTCTTCTGCATTTCTCAAATTAAAATGTTTTATGTTGATGTTGTATTAATATATATATATATATATATATATGATCAACATAAAACATTTCTGAGGTGTTTTTAGTCGTTTGCTGTTTTTGCTGGACCTTGTTTTGCTCATGAATTTGCCTGTGTATATCTGTTTGTCCTTGTTAACCCCGTGTGCTGTGATGAGTATAAATGCTGCATACCACAAATAATGCTACCCAGCACATGTATCTGCTACATGTATCCTCCTCTTACAAACACACTGTTCAAATGTTTTCTGAACTCCTATAGCTTTGAAATGTATTTAAATGAGCATTAATGTTGTACAAACAATGCTTTGTACTTGTGGAATGTCTATTTTAACAATGTCACAATGATGTTGTGTTTATTTGTATCTAGGTATCAGGTTTTGTGTAGTTTTGTGTCTAGGTAACAGCACTGATTGTTCTTTCTGACACTAGCAGTAGCAATAATCTTACTATGAACTATATAAAGATATATTTTATTTGAATGGACAAAAAAGTAGTAAGCAAAATGGTTCTATATAGTACTAAAACATTACTATTTAGTCGAGTGTATTCTCTATCCAACAGGGTTTTGTAATGAGCTCACATGAGTTTATCAGTAAGTACCTGTGTTAGAGAATTAGAGCATTGTCTTACTCAGCATTCTAAGTTTGAACTACTTCATTTGTTATTTAATAATCTGTTATTCAAACATTTTAACGCCTTATACAGATCCTAGACCTTTCTGAGAACTATTTCTTAGATTTTGTCCCACAGCAATGCAGGGTGCTTAGTGAATTCTACCATGTTTTTCTAGGATTGGGGGTGGAGTAATGGGCACTGAGCAATGTTTTATAAAGTTACATAATGGAGGTCAGACTCTGGTCCAGAGACGTGCTGATGCTGTTGCAATTTTTGTGATTATTGAGTTGTATTTTACAGTTTGTCAAATTAGTAAGAAATAGAAAATCCTTTTTTCTTTCATTGTCAGGGTTTATATTTACAACCATTGCATTTAATAAGTGATTGTATGAGTCTCATTTCCCAGGATATACCTTCAGCTCTCATTAGTCCATTGACCAGCCACATTTCAGTCTGATTCGTCTCACATGTTAAGTCTGTGTATAACTCTCTCACTTCACAAAATATTGCTTCTTTTTTCCACAAGCAAACCAAGCACTTACCAGTTGAGTGTTCATAATTAGACCCTTTTCTGATTTTCATGTTTGTTGTCATATTTCCTTTTGTATGTCATCTGATTTTGACCCACGCTTGTTTTTGGACTTTTGACTGATAGTGTTGGTTAAATGCAGCATATAATACATTCTAAATGGTTAAATAGGACAAGAAGGACAGAAGGGTAGTAGCCGGTGGTGACATGAGTCATGGGAAATCAATAGCAACACATTAGCAGTATGTACATCATGCTAATGGCAGCGTCCTCTCCTTCCCCAATTATTCACGGTTTATTTAATATGGCAGACACTGCACAAATGTTTCAGTGCCTTCAAGGGGAGCCAGTCACTGCTGGAGTTTCATCTGAGGTAAAGAGCACAGGCGTGATTTATTAACTTGGAGAATTGTGCTGCTTGGAGCATAGCAGGACTGGTAATTGGGTTCATTTAAAAAATTAGTGCATTTCATTAACAACCACAACACATCTAAATGCGCCATAATAAACTGTATGAGCAAACCAACATTAGTCTCTTGGTTCTACTTAACAGTGTGACTTTTATGCAGTGGTAAGTGGAGGATAAGGAGCTCCTAAGTGTGTTACATTTAATGATGGTCATTAGGGCTGGGGCAGTTACATGGCAGGCTGTTTTCTACCCATTCATAGTCTTCAGGGCTGAACTGTATTTACTTAACAGCTTGGTACAGAGTACGAGTTAATGGCTCTGACATACACATGCACACACACAGACACACAGGCAAGAATTCAATTTACGAGGTGTGTGTTACTCGATTATTCGCACTCCACAGCATAAGCCTTTGAAGTGGCATTTATCCTTTGTGTACGGTTACTACTCTTTACTGCTGTAAATTGACTCTTGGCCTCAGCTGGTTTTCCTCTGTTTCATCTTACTTGAGCACAGACACGCTTCAAGCCAAATGTAGCATCTATTTTTTGGGCGTTCACAAGTTCTCCTTTTTGTTTGCCTGGAGAATTTCAAGGATCTCAACAGCTTTTCTGTCTAATGCACTACTTGGTTCCTGGAGGGTGTGGACAACACCATTCTCTACTCCTAATCTGCAGTTTAACTGGTTGTTACGGTGCCTTTGTTCTTAAGTCGCTGATAACAACTCTGTCAACTTCAAGGGTCCTCCTGCTAATAGCAGGTACCTTAAGCTTGAAGGACCCTTGGGATAAGGTGCTGGTTTTGGTACTCATGTTAATTTGAGTTGTTAGAAATATTTATCTGCTTTTCATCAGCTATTATCTGTCACAGCCATTTACTCTTAATGCCTTAAGAACACAATCTACCAAAGCCTAACATTTAATAGATATCTAATTTTACACACAAACAGTGAGGGAAGGTGGAAATTTGTTAGCCCCTGTCATCAATATGGTGATAAAGTGAGAAGGTAGGTGTGGTACTGGTAGAGAATTTGAAACAGAGATTTTATGTGAAACCAGAAAAGGTTTACCATAAGGTCCAGAGAATATGTTTGACCTGCTGTCCATGTTTGAGTGTCTGTCCTTTTCTTCCCATTCCTGAGGAAGCTTAACCAAAACATCTGCCTGAATCCTAGCACAAACATGAGCAATTCTGTCTTTAAGACAAACATCATTCTGTATCTTCACAAAATAAACAAATGTATTGACATGACCCACAGATAGAAACCCAAACAGGTTTAATCAGGGGACCAGTAGCCATGTGATTAGACCTCTATGACCAATTCACTTTTAGGAAAACTGTCTATCAAAATGATCTCTCACTGCATGTCCATAATGAGACGGGGCACTGCCTTTTTGGGAGAAAGCAGAAAATGAAGGAAAGGTATCTTCATCTAGGAATGGTGTGCTCTCAATGCTGAAAGGTCCCACTATTACAATCACATTATAATACGAGAAAAAGGATGGATCTGTCCAGTGAGGGTTTGTGTCGATCTAAATCAATCAAAATCAATATAGCGCGTTTTACAACTGATTCCACAGAGCAGCTTTACAGAAATCAAAAAGAACAACACATGAACAAATGATAAAGACATAAATTCCTGAGTGAGAAACATTTATACTTAACATTACTGAAGTAATGTTAATTTAAAGGTGGACATAATAGTAACAGTTGCAGGTCTTTGTACATTTCTACATAGTTGGTGACAGCAGGTGGATAACTAGTCCAGTGTTCACTTAGAAATTTACTTAATCACTGACCAGGGCCTGGTAGGGAAAACAAGTCGCAGTCCCCCATTCTGCAAATTTTACTCAGTGGTCTAGGTTTTCCTTGTTCAGGTGTTTGTTACAGCAGAAACATATACAATCTCAATATATTCTGTTTGGGATGACATCATCCCTCTCATCTCCTGTGCAAAACAACAAAAAATATATATAGTTTGAAAATGAGAATGAATAAATTTACAATAACATAAAGAAAATCTGTTTCAATTGTCTTTAGATCCTCTGAAGTCATTTGTAAATGATCTGACATTATCACATAAATTGTTCACATTCTGATCGACTCTTATGAAAACTTGTTTGAGAAGCTTATTTACAACCAGTAACAGTTTCCAGTAACAACCAGTTATTTAGCTTAAGAAAAAGCCTTTTCACAGCTTGTGCCAGTTCTTCAGACATTTATGTGGCACCTGATTTACTGAATCCTGGCTTTAGTAGTAAAATGAGAGGAGTGAGGCGAATGAGAAATCCTGATGGAATTCCGGGACAGGAATAAGGATCAGCTCAGAATGGAAACATTTTATAACATCATGGCCCATTCCAATCACATGCTTCAAGCTTGCTTTCCCATACTGAAATAGACACAGTGTAGTTAGACTATTGCATGCTAACAGGGCAGTCCAAATCTTCAGGGGGGAATGTTCGATGGATAAAGCTCATTTGCAGTTTGATAGAGTGGACTAAGTTTCTTCCACATGGCATGGCAAATGCTCTGTAGCAGAAACGGACTCCCTGTTGAGAGAGACAAGGGTTGATATGGGAATTTAATAGCACATCCCACAAGGAGCAATAACACCACTTCAAATACTTTGTCATAACCCTAAACGGTCATAGGCTGCCTAGTCAGTTCTCGGCATGTATCTTCTCTTTGTGCTGTTATAAATGAACCTGGCAAGTATTCCCAAGTGATGATTTATTCATTTGTTTATACAACCAGACAAAAGAAATCATTGCCTTGTGGTCTGCATTAAATACATTATTTATTATTGAATACAAAAGCCATAACATTTTAATGTCATAAATATCACTGGACAACACAACAGTTTTAAACATATGTAAAAACAGAACAGTAATAATTCTTGTGCGAAAGTAGCTCATGGAGGGAACATAAGTAAACATTAAACTGGTACAGTCTGCACTCTTAAAAATAAAGATACCCAATAGGATATTGCCTTGGATGTATGGTTCTAAGAAAAACCTTACATTGGTACATAAAATTGCTTTATGTACATCCTTGTCAAATTTAAAAAGGTTCTTCATTCACAGATATTTCATGTACATTCTTTAAAGAACCATTAACTGATTCCACACTTTTGCTGTATCCCAGATCCGAACACACAAAATTAGAGCCAAAGTGTGGAACACTGCTTTAGGGAACCCAAAGAACATCCAAAGAACCCTATTTGGCACCTTTATGATTAAACATGTTGAAAACAATACACATTAGGTTAGGGAAAGTTTGTGGAGCATGGTGCGTGTGAGTCTAATGGTCGTGTATAGTCTGTGTTTACATTAATGCCTGCTGCTTTTTGTCCTTAGGACAGTAGAACTTACAGATGTGTAAATTGAGTAGAAAATACAGTGTGACAATTTATATATGATATAACTGAGTCCTAATTTGTAGTAGCATGTAGTGCCAATAAGAAAAGTGGAACAAAAATGAAAGAACCATTATAATACTATTTGTTTGTGTGGTATGGGGTTCTTATACAGCAGGGGTGTGGGTCCTGGAGAGCCTGATTCCTGCAGATTTTTTTCCTGATCGAGCTCAACTGATTCAAGTGACTGGTTAATTACCAAGGTGCACTTAATGTGCTAGAGCAAGGAAATCAGCAAAGTCGGGCGACTCCAGCCCTCAGTTCCCCACCCCTGGTATACAGTGTTTTCTTTTCTGCATTATTTATTTGTAACCCATGCAGTTGGGTAATTTTAGCTGGTTGGGTAATTTTCTTTTCTTTTAAAGACAAAATAGATGTAAAACATTTCTGATTCAGCCATTTTGTAAAGCTATGACTTCAAAAGTCACAATCATTTGATCTTAAATCTGATTGCCCAAAATGTCCCTATGTCATTGAATATTGAAGAACCTGAATGCTAGACATTCACTTTTAATGAGTTAGCAAGGTCTAGTGCTACACTCTATTCTCAAAGCTTTGCAATGATTTTTGATTTTGTTCAATTAATGATCCTACACAGACTGTTATAAAAAAGATATTAACATTAACATGTATTATGTGCAGTCTGCACAGAGCAACATTGCCAGAAGGGTGCAGTGCAAGCTGCCTCATTTTCACTGTTAAACAGCACTAAGAAATATGCACATATGACATAATGCATGCAGATTCTCAGTGTTACAGTGCTGTCTCCAGAGGGACAGCAAATTTATCGGAGCCCTCATTAATATACACAATACATTCTGTTAAAAAGGTTTAGCTTACACAGCATTTTGATGTAATGGGTTTAGCAGAACTGTGGATTCCGGTGTATGTATGTGGCAGCTTCAAAACACTTTGTAGGGTGCAAAGGCAACATGTTCAAACACAAACCATTACTGTGCAAACAAGACCACAAACAAGCCACAATACAGTACAGGAAATATTTCAAAAGAACAAAGTTCACAGTTTCAACACCACTGGCTGGCTTCACCTTGACTAACAGACACACGCACAGTTCAAAAGCTCACAAAAATGCACATTTCAAATGGCACTGTATATCCATACACAGGTCTTCCATCATGTATAGAATGTTAAGTTAAACATCGTCCAATTTTTTTTAAGATACGTGGAGGTCTGGGGCAGGGGGGATGGGGCTGGGACTATTCAGTGCTCTGTCTGCATTACTAAAACCCATCATCACCTAGAGATGGGAAACTGAGTACCTCTTAATTCACTTATCCAAACAAATAATGTTTTGGCAGTAACATCATATCATCATTCTGAGATAAACCCATCACTTTGGGAATTTGTACGTTGTTTTGTTGGATCTTTTTCCAACTGCAGAATGTCTAGAACCTTCCCTAGGGGAAAAGGGTCAAGATTGGGCAGCCTCTGTGGTTGTGCCTACAGAGAGAGATTGGAAAATGACATCAAGAAAAACAGGCAGCCAGTATCTGAGCATATGGCAGATATGTGAAACCAAGAGTTATCAATATGGTACTGTGCCTAGGTAACTGGACTTAACGAATGTTTTACCTCTGCACTCCAGCACATTAGATGTGACCTAAAATGAGGTTAAATTACATGAGTTTAAAGTACATACTCTGCTCATACAGATATGTATATATCTATATGAAGATATATGCATAATCAAGGAATGCATATGTTCATAGTAAGGCATGCTAATACATTGACCTTACATTATAGAGGATTCAAATGAACTTGATAACTGACTGGTCAAATGTTTATTCACCTGATTGATGTGTATTAGTGATGATATAACAGATGATAGCAGAGGGCTCAATTCTACAGGTATTTATTTATTTATTTATTATACTATTCTAAACTGTTCATGGAACATCAAGCTCACTTAGCACGCATTTCACTTTCTGAGCACAGAAACGATGGTAAATTGTGTAAAAGCTGGAACTGAAAATATCAAAGTATCAAGGTACCAAGTGTCTGCTGATGCTTATTGTATGTCATTTATTTAGTCATCATATGTACCTGACAATTAAGATTATAATTACCTACCAAATTATTTTACACTGTAATTATGGGGGACTATGTTTAAAAGCACTGAGGCTTCTATATGATTCACTCAATATAAAAGTAAGGTCCTCAAGTTAAACCAGACAGTTGAAACTCATCCTAATCATCATTGCTTAAGCCCAATGTGCTGTAGTCCAGAATGCAGTACACGGCCCTATTATTTCTATGTGGTGTATTGATGCATACACAGGGAAAACTATTTGTAAGACACTGGCATTCTCCAGAAGAACAAGGAATGGCTTCAGCCAATTGGTCCTCATTAATGCAATTAAGATCAATATAAGCAGCTGAGTAGTTTCACAAATAGTGTGGTATGACAGTGGTCACTTTTCCTTACTCTTGTTTGGTGGTAGCACTGGCAAGATTCTAACTGAAATGATTATCACAGGCTATCTCTGAAAGAAAACAAAAACTGAAACACCAGATGGAAAAAGGTATAGTATGATGATTAGTATTGTCCGCTGCACTGGAACACACCCACATGTTTGGTTTTGCCAAATTGTGTCTTGCAATTGAGAATTCATACAATATTCTAACAACACTGCTGGTTAGTGCTATTGGCTGAAGGGGGGTATTTATGAGCAATAATAAGGCAGTTCGTTATTGAAGATGCACCTTTTTTCCTCCAAAAGCAGATGTTTTCTAAGAGGAAGTGCTCCACAGCAGGCTCCACATACTAGGTTCCCACTTCTAATCTTATGAACTGCATAAAATGGAACAAAGACAAAGGGATAAAGTTCAGCACTAGCCTTTCTAAAAAATTTTTGGACAATAACCTATTTGACAACATTAACAAATTTATTGACTATTTTATTCTTTATCTTTAATTGATCCTCTGTCAAATTAGTGCACACCCATTGTCTTACTAGACACTAGTTTTTGTTATAAACTTAATTGAATTTTTCAAAAGACTTCAGCAGTATTGTTTTTTTCACTGACAAGAAATTAAACAACAAAAAATAGAGACGTGAAAAACACCCATAGTGAGGTAGATAACGAAAATATATAACCACTCTAAAGAAAATTTAAATATGTGTACTTTTCATTTTTAAACCTATCTTGTCCCACCCCTACCCTGCTTGTGAACACTTACCAGAGTGGTGTGAAGCATAGCATTTTTTTCTGCCTTATCTCTTTGGCAAATCAGTCACAGTGGAATGTGTTGGGGCTTATGAGGTGACTCATGACACATTCATGAGGTTTTTATTACAGTTCCCATTAGAGTCAGTCCTATCTACAGAAATGCATCCCTCTTTCTCGCAACCCCCATCAGCTGGGTCACTGTCCTCAGAGCTGCACTTGCTCCGTCCCTGGTGTCCACTATGCCAGCTGTGTCCACTGTATCCATTGGATGGCTTTATGTTGGGATAGCGTGCCCTCTTCATACAAAGGATCTCCTTAAAGGCATACCTGAACTCTGGACTTCTGCAGTAGATGAGTGGGTTGAAAGCTGAGTTGGCGTACCCTATCCAGTTCAGGATTTTGTACAGTACATCGATGTCTTCCACTTTATAGATACTCACTACCACATTAAGTACAAAGAAGGGAAGCCAGCAAAGTGTGAATATGCCCATGATGATACCCAAAGTCTTTAGAGCCTTGTGCTCTTTCAAGCAGAATTTGGGCTTTTTGATGATCTTGACTTCACTACCTGCTCCAGCGCTGTTGGCTTCCTGGTGACCTCCGTTATGGTGGAAGCGTCCTTCACTCCTGTCAATTTTCTTCAGCTGCTTCCTGGCCTCTTGGAACACCCGGCTGTAAACAAACACCATGATCACCAGAGGGATGTAAAAGGAGATGATGGAGGAGATGATGGTGTAGGTTTGGTTAGGATGGAAATCACAGCAGGTGGTGTCATTCATACAGGTCACTGCCTCATCTTCTTTGGAGACCCACCATTTCAAATGGATTGGCAGGTAGGAAATAAGCCCACCTATGATCCACACCAGCAGAACCACAACCCGAGCTTTGCATTTGGTCAGCATGGACTGGTAGTGGAAAGGTGAAGTGATGGCAAGGTATCGGTCCAGAGCGATGACACAGAGTGTTTCGATGCTTGCTGTTACACAGAGTACATCGGTGGCTGTCCAGAAATCACACCAGAATCTCCCAAAGTACCAAGTGTTGAGTATGATGTACATGGCACCAAAGGGGACCACAACTAGCCCCATGATGAGGTCAGCACACGCTAGTGACATAATGAAGCAGTTAGTGATGTTCTGGAGCCTCTGGAAACGGGCAATGGCTGTGATCACTAGCACATTTCCCAAGACAATGGCTAGGACCAGCAGAGACATGGCTATGCCAAGTAGGACCATCTGTGGCTCAGTGTAAATGAGAGGGACAGAGGTGTTCAGTGATGTAGTAGCGTTCAGAGAAGGACTTTGTGTGCTTTTCATGATCTACAAGAAAGAAAGAAAGAAATGCATGGGTAAAACATTTAAAAAGACAAGCAATACCCTAATAAATTAAGCACCAACAAAGGTTAAAAAAGTAAATCATTCACAAACCTCCAATAATAGATTTCCACGTCTTGATCTCCTCCCATGTAATCTAATAAAACCCTAGTTGTAAAGAGTTTTACAAGCTCTTAGTTCCCCCATGTTCATTCTCTTACATGCTATCTTTCAGTCTCATTTGGTTTCTGTGTTGCTCTTGCTTGCTCTTTTCCCCTCCCTTTCACAAACACAGTCGTTCTGCTGGGCTGTGCTCCACTGAATGTGGCTCTTTGGCTATTTGTCAGAGCCCTTATAACATTCTGTGGTGACATCATAGGTGATCTGCAGCCAATCAGCTGCCTGATCTGGAGTGGGGGAGAAGGTTACTCTGCATTTGAACCAGCTGATTGTACAGCTACAGTAACAGCCAAAGAAATACAATGAACAGCCATTCTAGCATTTTAAGTATTTTCTGTATATATCAATTATGACAAGAAATATTATTTTGCCATTTGACATTCTCAAATGTTTGGATACATACCAGAAACACCTGACACTGAAACTGTGACATGTATATTTAAGGTTTATATGCCTGTGTATTTTAATTCAAACTTTAATTAAACTGTTTAATCTATTATGTAAATACAGCCACATAAGATGTGGAAGATTTATTTTGTGTGTTAACATTTTACACTTGGTCTTGCAAATAAAGTTACTATAAAATAAGTAATTGATTAGTCATGTTTGTTAACTGGGAACCACTGCAATAAAAAAGCTTGTGAATAGCACCTCTACAGATACTCAGCAAAATCCTAATATTTGCATGTGATGTACCTGCATAAATGTTCCTGCAAAAACCTACCAGACCACTCTATTTTTAGAATCAATTTATTATATTTTGTAGAAATGGTTGCACATTTATACCATTTATCAGAAACATTTGTTTTCTACACATTTAAGAATACTACTGCTGTCAATTTAAAATACTGAAGTAATTTCACTTTTGTTCTGTTGAAGATTTCCCTGAGGTTCTTCTAATTGGTTTCTGAAAAAGACAATTTTGATGAGTTCTAAATACAGATTAGAGATACAGCATTTGAGTAACTGTTTTTAAAGTAATCCAAGAGTCTTTGACTGTACACTGTGAAAAGATTTGTCAGACTCACTGGATAAAAAGTTACAGTTCCTTTGATAAAATGTCAGATGCGTAAGGTGGGGTATGAATGTGTGTCCTTTTCAAGTATGTAGTGGAGGTACAAAAAGTTCTATCTAGAAAAACAATCTGTTCTGGTGCTAATTCCATTCTGTTCAAGTAGCATCCTGTGTAGACTTCATGCAAAGTATTATGTGGCTTTTAGACAGAACTCTGACTGTTTCAACAGTCAACTAATCTTCAGGGAGAGATTTGAATACCTATTTTATTAGTTGTGCCAATACTCTCATTCAAATGAATTTACAATAAAAGCAACTAGAATGTTTATGAACTCAGAAAGTTCACTGTGTGTTCAAGTACTGTGGTAGCCTGTCTACTGTGCTTTATAAATGAAGCAGCTGGGAGCATGTGATAGCTGTGCTATGCATGTAGGTGCTCCTATCATTATCAAAGCTGGCTGTTTTCCCTGAGGATCAAACTGGTATGGCACTGCCGAAGAGGCTTCATCTGCTGAAGCATGTGTGTTATCACTGGCCTCATTACTTTCCCCACACATGTGGACAGGATCATAAGAAAGTGTGTTTATGACCCTCTTATCTCAACAATGTTCCAGCCTAAAATACATTCTAACGCCCTGTTTAGCTTGTCTATAGAGCTGCTGCCAAGAGAAGTGGGGGGAAAAAATAGAAGACTCTGTGGTATCCAGAAAGCATAGCTCGGAGAGAGCCACAGATGACATGTTGTGTGTGTAATCATCTCAGTAGCGGGTTTGTGTTGGCTCGGTATCATGGGGTGGCGTACTTCACTGTGAGTGCACTTCTGTTCAGTCCAGCCCTCCAAGGAGATGGAAAGTTCAGAGAGGGGGAATGCTCAAAAATGCTAAAAAATCTAAATCAACATTTATTTGCATAGAGCTTTTTTTTTACTGATGTCACAGAGCAGCTTTACAGAAATCAAAAAAAATAAAAGGTGAACAACATATGAAGAAAGGATTTAGACTTAAACCCCCCCAGCAAGCAAGTCAAAGTCAACAGTAGCAAGGAAGTACACAATGTACTCTGATGTGGTCTGTATGAACTTTCAGAGGTTGCTAAAAAAAAGTGCCAATTACAATCTAAGAGCTAAATGTCTATTGAGCTCTTTAATAATAATAATAATAATAATAATAATAATAATAATAATAATAATAATAATAATAATAATAAGGCATGGTGGGGCAGTGGATAGCGCTGTTGCCCTGTTGCCTCACAGCAAGAAGAACCTGGGTTTGATCCCTGGGTGGGGCCACCTGGGAAGTTTCCGTGTGGAGTTTGCATGTTCTCCCCGTGTTTGCGTGGGTTTCCTCCGGGTACTCTGGTTTCCCCCACAGTACAAACACATGCATGGTAGGTGAATTGGTGACTCGAAATTGGCCCTTAGTGTGTGTGTGTGTGTGTGTCCAGTGCAATACACGGAAGTTTGGAAGGCTTGGAACAGGTTAACCACAATGCTAACAGCTAGGTTTAGCAGGGATGGAGCTGCAATGTCACAAAACTGAATATGAATTCCTGTGTTGTGCAACTCAAATGAAACAATTTGTTAATCTAATTTCCCATTCCAAGTTAAATGATATTGTTGCACAGTAAAAAAAAAAGTTCATGGGAGCATGTGTGGAGGAGAATGTCTGTCTGTACAAGCATCATGAAAGGACTAAGAGTTTGTACTTCTTAAACTGTGGATTCTCGAAAAGCACAGAGCTTAGGTAACGCTAACATAACAGCACTTAAGTTGCCAAAAAGAGAGCTGCTAATATAGTGTTTCTCTGTTGTACTGTGTACTGATATATCTAACATTTAAACATGAATACAGCAGCAAACAACTCGTTTTTATGTAAAGATGTAGTGGACTAAAGGAGTCTTGTGCAGAAAATGAGGTCATGCAACCCTCCCTGTGTTCTCTGCTCTTTGTGTTCATAGCCGGTCTGGCTGTTTGTGCAAGTCGGTCCTGCCCTGTGGGAGCGGTGGTCCTCCCCACATTTTGTTTTGCCCTCCCAAAGAGACAGACAGTGACTGCCAACACTGCATTGTACTTGCAAGATAGCAGAGTACATTACAAAACATTCAAGTGAAAGCAACCTTCCAAATTTTGTCCACTGAAATAAGTTCCATTCTATAAAGCAGTTTTATGCATCCAGTCACCTAGTATACCATACACTGACGTTTGGTAGGGTTGCAGCAGGTTAGCTACAGTGCTAACAGCTAGGCTCAGCAGGGTTGGAGTTAGAATGTTAACAGACACAGCAGCCATGTGTCCGAGCACAAACCAAGCCATGAACGGCTCAGTTTGGCTGAGCAGCCAGCTCTATCAAGAGTCCTGGTGATTCCAAACTTCTTCCATTTATGGTTGATGGAGGTCACTGTGTGCATTTTTCTGTCTTGAAACAATCCCATCTCTGAGTTCTACTTGGTTGTGCTCTGACATGTACTGTCTGCTATGGGACATTATATAATCAAGTGTGTGTCTTTCCAAATTATGTCCAGTCAACTGAATTTATCACAGGTGTCCAATCAAGCTATAGAAACCTCTGAAGTATGATAAGTGAAAACAAGATGCACCTGAACTCAGTTTTGAGTGTCATGGCAGAGGTTGTGCATACTTATACAGTATATGTTACATTTTTGTGTTTTTATTTAAATAAATGTACAAAGATTTCAAACAAACTTTTTTTTGTTTGGTCATCGTGGGGTACTGAGTGTAGAATATTGACAGAAAAACAAATTCATCCATTTTGGAATAAGGCTATGTAGGTTATATAAGGTAATATAAAAAATGTGCAAAAAGTGAAGTGCTGTGAAGCTTAGCTAATAGCAATAACTGACTCAAATTCATCAAAGAAAAGACTATATTTTTAAGACTGTTTAATTTCTGACTTTGCATTCAGCTTCTGACTGTAGCAAATATTCTTCATTTTCCTTGTATAGTCTCATTACCCCTCCTGTGATATACATATCATTTTAAGTACAGTGGCCTGTTTCATGTCCTCTCTTTTGCATTTCCTCCTAAAACAGACACATTTGTTTGTGTAAATTGTGGTACAAAAACATTGTAGCCAGCAGAAATGACTAAACTAAAATGTATCCATTAGAAAAAAACAAGGCTCTCTATTTTAGTGACTAGTGTAGGCTAGTATGACACTTCCTTAGCATTTAAATGTAGTAGTTTTTTTAAGTAAATATAAAGACTGGATTGCAATAATGAGCTTAAGTTTAAGCAAATTATGTAATACTGTCAATGGTCTAGTGCCTAATATCTGCAGCACCCCAATGCCAATATCTCATGGTATAACACAACAGTATATCAAGTGTATAGTTCTATTAAAAGTTGATGATCCGCTGTGGTGACTTAAAGGGAGCAGCCGAAAGAAGAAGATTAATTTACAACATTTCCTTAATCTACAAATAATGTAAACACTGATTGTTGTAAACCTTGTATTCTTCCAGAAGGTCCTCCAAAAAATCCATAAGGTATATGGGGGAGATGTAAGAAAAAAAAACCTATTTTTCATTCTGTAATGTGTACATCCCATTTTTTGTACAATCTCTGAGATCAGCAATTTCTCACTTCACCTCCATGCACAGTTTGCTATCTATATTTCTCCCAGAAGCCACTGATTCAGCATCTCCAACAACCCTATTAGTCCTATGAAAATCTATTCAAAATTGGCTCCTGCATTCTGAACACAGAAGGTTTTTTTTAGAAGGTGTCTGGGTTATCAGCTTTCACCCCTGAGGGACGGTGTCCATCAAGGTGCGGCTACTTCCCTGCTTAAACACTAAACCGGGTAATTAACTGATGAGTTGAATCAGTTTTACTTGATATAAAAAAATCACCAAGCTATGTTGGACTCCAATTCAGCAAGGACTGATTTCTTTTGAACACCTGACTAAATTCATGTGACCCTACTATTTCTGCAGTTATGTCTTGTGATTACGTGTTTCAGAAATATTGTTCCATTTTCACAACATGGCTGATGTTTAACAACTTTAGCATGTTCCATGGAATGGAGTAGGTCAGGTCATAAAATTGCAGCCAGTGCACTATAAAAGTCCTGGCAGTCACTGCTGTCTCCATGGCTTGGCTGGATTACTTTGTGTTGTTTTCCTACATCCTGCCTGTTCATGTAGAAAATCACTGATGCACATTTGCTATTAAAGCCTAATTTCAAAATGAACATATAGAACAATGTAACAATGTGAACCACCCTCCCTTTTAAAATGCACAATAGCTTTCCCAAGCCTTTGGCTTGCCACAGTTGTTTCTGGTGTGCAAGTCCAAAAGTGCTTTACTCAAAACATGATCTTTAGAGATGATCTTTAAGCACAATGTTCACATCAACAGTATCCCACAAACCTTCATTTTTTTGATGTGCCCTGATTTCACAGCAACAAAGACAACCAGTAGGTCTGGTTTTTGTCTTGTAATCTTCAGTGGAGGTCTGGAGGAGTATGCTGTCACACATTGCTTTCAGTAAGACCAACCATTTAAAACACCAGTTAATTTCACTTCCCCTAAATGAAAAAAGGAAGAAAAGGAAAAGAAGGCTGATAATGGCAGATTTAAATATAGATTTCAAAAGGAAAAGGTCTGTTTGCTTTGTTTGTTTTTGTATCTCTAAGTGAGGCCTATCAGATCACCTTTAACCTTAACATGTCTACAGAAAGGTGGAAAATGGTTATGAGCAACATTTATGTCGATCTAAGCAGGAATTGCATCTTAAACTATCTGACAGGCTTCAAAACATGGTACAGTGAAGCTCATAGACACATGCAGGGATAGAACCACAGTTAATGACAACAGTGGAAGTAAATGTGAAGGGGGTGGGTTGTAGATTTGTCCTAGTTTCTCTAACTGCCACTGAAAGATCTATGGGTGTATCTCTGCTGGATCAGCAGACAGATGTTCAAGCCATTTCCTCACACTTTCTCTCAGGATACCTGGGAAATATCTGCTTGTGGTCTGATATCCTGGAGTCCAAATAATTCACTGTGAACTCAGTTCCATATTTGCATGGTTGCATTTGCTCATTCCTCTACCAATTCATCAAAAAGAAATAACCTTCGTAGTTCATATATTTGTGTTTATTTTAAGCTGTGCACATTGAGAACCTGGCTGTCCTTTTAAAAACTAATCCTTCTGCACATTATGCTACAACCTACATTGTGTACACCCTTAAATGTCCATTGTGTTCCAGATTCTTTACAATCCTGTAATAGTTTGCAACAGGCTGACACCTCATGACAACTGGGCATTCCTGCTCTGAGGGTTTAGTTCATGTCAACAAACACCACCTGTATTTAGCCTTGTGTTGCTAGTGTTTCTATAGCTGCATTTCTGCACACCAAACGTAAAACACAGTGAACACTGCAATGTGCACAGAAAATCTGTCAGCTGCCGGCTCCCCACCCTCAAAGATCTCTAGTCATGTAGGATGAGGAAGAGGGAAGGAAAGATCATGGCTGACCCCTCATGCCCCAGTCACTCTCTCTTTCAGTGGTTTGCAAACACCTTGAGTGAGAGCCTTAAAGACTTGGACCACCCATCACCTTCACAGCTTCTTTCCCCAGGCCATCATCTTACTTATCAAAGACCTGTCTCACATCCATTTGTTTTAAACTGCTTCACATGTACTTTATTGCATAAACTGTATACCCTACTCCACTATCCTCTGAATAAAAGCCACCTTATTGTAGTCACATCATATTGCTGTTGTAGTTTACATATTTTATTATGTTTACTATTTGTTGCTCAACACTTTTAATTGTACACACCATGTACTCTGGATTGTAGTACTTGATGGTACCATCTGCATTGCACATTATTTATTCAACATCTGTTTTATTTTACATTCCTATTTGATGTTTATATACACTACCTCCAAGTAGTATTCATCCACTTGTTGATTTTGCTAATTCAACAAGTTGCAATTAAATTAGACCCCTCAAACAATGAACAAGAGTAGGTCTCTGGAGTAATCTTGGCTCACTCATCCATGCAGATTTTCTCCAAGTTGTCTAGATTCGTTGGCCATCTCTTGTGGACAGATATTTTGAGCTCCTTCCACATGTTTTCAATTGGTTTAAGGTCAGGAGAATGACAAGGCTACTACAACACCTTGGCCGTGTGCTTGGGGTTGTTGTCCTTTTGGAAGATGAAATGATGATCCTTCTTAAGATCCTTGATGGGCGATGTGGATGTGGAGGTGGACCAGATGGCCAGATGCCTTGCTGAGAAGCAGTAGGTTAACAGTAGTTCCATAAGCCTTTCACTTCAAGATGATGTTCTCAACAATGGAGACAGGTAGGCCTAACTCCTTGGAAAGGGTTTAGCACCCCTTCCCAGCCTTGTGACCCTCCATAATTTTTTATGTCTGATGTCCTTGAAATCTCTTCCATGTTGACCATGCAGGAGTGCTGTTCACTTGTTTGGGGAGGGGCTTTTATAGTCAGAAGAGGTGGGAAAAACAGATAATAATCCCAAGCATGTGAAGAACATTTTTCTTAATACTTGAGGGAACCAAACAGAATTCTGGTGGTTTGAGGGGCTGAATAATAATTCTACCCTCTGGTAACCTTTGACATAAATAAATAAACAAACAAATAAACAGAAACAAATAACATTCGTTTTTGCTGCACTGCATTTCACCTATTCAGGCTAAGTTATCTCTAAATGTGTAAACCTGCAAACGAACCTTGACAAATAAAGATTTTGATTCTGATACAAGATCTGTCATAAAACAACTTACATGAGTTGGTATGGAAAACTAGAATAGAAACTGTCTATTCACAACAAATCTTATCCTATAAAAATAAAGGCTTTTAAACTGTACTCTAATTGGAAGAACAGTTTATTGTTTACATATAAAGAACTATATATCATTATGTTATATTTTGTTTTTAAAAAAACATTTTTCAGATAGGAGTGAGGTAAAGCCTATATGCACAGTAAGAAACAGAGCTAGCTGAAGAAAGTAATGGTTATTTTTCTCAGCTTTCATTATTAAAGGACACACATAATGGATAATCACTGTTTTAAAATTAAAGTGTTCTCGTATGCACTGTTAAAAACACTGTTACAATTCCAAAAACAATCATTTTCTGTCCAGTTCATACAGTTTGTGACTTTCTACCTTTCAAACAATACGTATAGACTAGTGAAGGAAAAATGTAAAACCTTGTGAATGAGCTAGAGTGAATCTCTAGAGAAGCAAATGGTGATAAAAGAGCTCACCTCCAATCCTTGCACCTCTGCTTTATTGCTGATATTTGTCATGCGTAAAAGTGAATGGGTGATAAAGGAACTCCCCATGTTTGCATTAATGAAAATGGGCCCCATAAAAGCAAAAGCTATTGATGGCTTGCATAATGCATGCCACTATTCTCTGGGCTTTTCCCTCCTAGATTTTTATTATTCATACCAAAGAGCTGCATCTCAGAGGGAATAGAGAATTTACCTATGGGGACTGATTTAGTTGTAAAGAAGCACATTATGATGCAAAACAGAATGAATGCAACACACTGTGAGAGTGAGAAAAAGATACAGCATGGGCAGGCAGTGATCAGAGCAAACACAATGTCCAATCAGGAAAATAGCCTTAGCTTTTCCATTTTCACAGAGGCTAATAAATAGAAATTAGGTATGGCAGTTGTTGTTTTCCTTATCCTGTGTTGTTAAATGGGAGATCCGTCTTTTCCTGAGCCTTCCTGTCTCCCAGACGACTCCTCCCTCCCTTGGCCTTAATGCCAGTCCACACGCTTTCCAGATGAGTGTTCAGTTTCTGACCCCTTCACCACCCTCTGGCTTCAGCATACTGCAATATTCAAAGACTTTTTTTCTTTCAGCTAAGTTGTGGGCTCATTTCCAACACTTATAAATAGCTGGAAGCCATTTAACACAGTTCCTCTCTGGTGAGATAGCATAGTGAGAGTGAACCATGCATATTCAGACCAGGCGAGTGCATGCTTGGGTAATTGTGCATGTACACCTGCCTATAGTTCCAAACAGCTTTGCCTCTAATCTTGAGGCCCAGACCTTCACAGCAGTCATTTAACAAACCAGAAACAAATGGTTTATGTTACCATTTATGTTGCAATTCCTCATGATGGGAGTATGGAAAACAGTTTTAGCAGTATCTCATAATCATGTATGATTTAAATTGCCAAATGTTCAGCACTTTGAAAGGTCCAGACTGAACTGATGCACCTTCATTTAAAATAGTTGTATACAAGTATACATCAATGTGGGCATTTTGGTGCCTATGATATACAAACATGAGACAGTTAGGAGTATCGGGTGATTTCATGGTGGTTTGGCCTGTCAGCAGGACCTGAACAGCCAGACTAGATGATATTACACAGAAATCCATATTCTCAGTGACTCTAACATGTTAGCGCCTCCCTGATGCCCACAAATTATATACATTATCTTAGACAACTATTTTTTTTATGAGAGAGAGAGCGAGAGAGAGAGAGAGAGAGAGAGAGAGAGAGAGAGAGAGAGAGAGAGAGGGAGAGATTGAGAGAGAGAGAGAGCAAGCAAGCAAGAGAGTGACAGGAAGCATCCCGATTGGTCTGTGTTTGCACTCAGCACATCGATCAGCTTTCTCTGTGGGTGGGATTTGCACTTGGTCTCAGTTTTTCATTCAATTCTGCACCTCAGTTAAAAAACAATGCAACAATGATATCTGGTGATGTCTTCTGAAAACAACTGGTCATTAAATGAGTGTAAAAGTGAGTTTATAGGTGTCATAGGAGTCCAAACTCCCTGAAAATTTGTTTAAAGTTGTAATATGAAACAAGATATAATGCAAATACAAATATATAACAAACACAAATATATAATATAATCATAATAGATTAATAACAACAAATAATAGTATAATATTAAAATATATTATGATATGGTTTATAGTACAGTTTCCCCAAACAATACACATTGATTTCTGTTGATTGTTAATTTGCCACAAATAGCTTGTCTAGTCCCTGCAATAAAATATTGCCAATAGAGTAGAACTCTATGGAGTTCTGAAGTTGTTGGCACCATGCCAAATACCTAGTGTGGGCTAAAGGTGTATTAGTCCCCAAGGATTAAACTGTGGACTAGTGAAATTGTGTTATCTAGAATGACTGTGCTTTTGAGGAGAGTTGAGGATGAGATGGGATAAGGCTTATCCAACCTATTGACCTCACTAATGCTTTTGTCACAGAATGCAATCAAATTCTCTCAGTATATCCAAATCAAATACTCCTGAATCTAATAGAAAGCATGGACAGTATTTCATGGACAGTAGGGACAGTTACTCCAACAAAAGCAGGATAAAGTTTTTTTAATAGCCTTGATTTCAGAAGAAACACAGAAACAAATGCCCTAACATTTTGTCCATATAATGTATTAAATACATACTAAATACCTATTAATTCAGATACATTAGTGTGTATGTGGCCTAGAATGATTCTCAGCTTGAGCATTTTTCCTGGTCAGGTTTGGACAATAACAGAGACCTTCAAAAACTCAATAATCTTATTAAAAGTTACAATTGATAGAGGAAAATATTATGTGCTCATTAAAACACTACACTGTGAAATTATGCCTCAGAAATGATTCAGTAAAGCATTCACTGTGAAGATTTTATTAAATTAAAAACAACAACATTTATTAATTTATTAATTTAAAAATTCCCTCTAGCCAAAGTCAGGGTTCAATTGATGTGAAACACTGCTATCAATCTTGCCTTTGTGTAAAAATACACTTTCAGTACCTTTGCACAAGCATGCTCCCATCCAGTACAACAGCTACAAACTGCAGGGTAAAGAATAAGGAATGCAATTAGGCCTTTTGGAACCTGCAACCTGATAGTCTGGTTTTTACTCCATTATCATCAGAAAGTGAATATCCAAGAAAGTTCCATGAAATGTATACAAAATACACAAAATGATCAAGTCTTTTAACCACACATTTTGTCTGATTGGTAGATCTCTTTCCTTGGAAGAACTTAACAAAGTTAGAGGTTCTTGCAGGCTGAACATAAAGGCATGAACAGTCATGAAGTATTACTCTGTATCCACAATATCATCAGATCTTAGCTCTCTGTGTTTATATGATCAGGCCTATCCCAAACATCCAGCTGTTGCAAACTTAATTTCACACAAAAGCCTAAATGTACATTATTCAGAGTGACTTACTAAAATGTTTTATTTTCCACACAGAAAATGTCCCTAGATAGTAAGATGCTACAGGTCTGCCTTTAAGCTAAGTTACAGCCAGGAACAAGGTAACACACACACCTTGTCACATACCTGTCCCAGTCATCTCCTGTCTTTGTTTTGTTTATCTCCCCTCTTGCTTGTGTCTCCGCCCATAGTCAGCTGTGTCTCTTGTGTCATCAAGTCCAGGTGTTAGTAATCATGTCTTGTTATTTAAGTCCTTCTGTTCCAGTCTTTCCCTATCAGTCCAGCTGTCGTTGCTAGTGTTGTTACCAATGTTGGTACCAGTCTAGATGGTTAGTGTTATTGTAAGTAGTCAGTGTCTTCATGTCTGTTTCTTTCACGTACATTAAATCCTCAACCCTGAAAGTACTTCCGCCGTCCCGTATGTCTGTTCAGTTAACTAACCTGACGCACCCCAGTAACAAAGATGTGCATTACATAGACCAGCTAGATATAATTAATGCACAACACCCAATATCAAGGTACAACTTTGGTAAACAAAAGATGCAGTCATATGCTTTGTAATGCAAGACAAGTGTTCACTTACTCTTGAAAGAGGTGAGTCAAGTTGTGCAATGCTTGAAACTCAAAGGGCATTATAGACTCATTTTTGACCACAGAGGTGGGATATTCCATATTGAATGTGACAGTATAATGTCATGTCTCGTCCTGTCACTTCTTTAATCCTTTAGAACCTCAGGACACCTTTAGTTTGCTAAAAGGGCCAGGAGGAATTTGGCTATATTTGCAAATGTCTAGAAATGAGTTTTTAGAAATCTGGAAGAATTGTTGTCTCTGAAACTTGGCTGGCTCAAGTGATCTAGAGCAGACCTGTAATAAGGATTTGGCTTTGGAAGAGCCACGACATTTCTAGGGTCAGAGGTTAAGGGCCTGCCATGCTGTGATGATTCAGGGCTGCTATACTTGGTTAGGTTGGTTAGGGTAGTAATCTCTCCTGAATCCATAAACGAAAACAGAGATCACAACTAAAAACCCAATTCAAATGTTGCAGTGCTTGTATGGCAGATGTAAACCATGCTTCCAGACTGTTATTGCTGCTTAAAGTGGGATTTGCCTCGGAATCCAACAATGTGACCCATGGCCAAAGAACAAATCACACTGACTGAAGGAAGCTCATAGCAAGAGCTATCAGACTGCCTGGGAGCTTTCTACAAAACATTTTTGTAATCCCTGTTCTTTCCTGTTCTGTTTCTCATTTTTTTGCGGAGAGAAGATTATAAGGGTGCTGTCAATTCACTACCATTTATTATGGTATTGCTTGGTTTATTTAACATTTTGAGTGACATTTTACATCTTTTCAACTCTTACATGGAAAAAGCATTTGTACTGAGCCATCACGGTATGGGCATCACAATTTGCAAATGCTTGGACCATACACAGAATAGACTATTATGGTTTATATGGAAATTTAACAAGTGTACATGCCACCTGGACACTATATGCCACTGGAGTCACATGGCATTGTGGATACTGCTGTGGTAACTGTAGTCTTAACTGTCCCCCAACCGTCGTCCTCATTCTTCTCTGTAGAAACTGCAGAAAGAGTGAATGATTCAGGTGTGGATGTGAAAGGACTGAAAGTTCTTCTGAATATTCCGGCTTTAAATATCTTATTTCTACTAACGGAGTCATGGTGGGTTGCACAAGAACAGTGTTTTACTATTGTGAAGTGTATGTGGATACACACTGAACATGCCAAAGTGTACACTTTGCTGTTAAATAATAACCCCAGGGGCAACAAAATCTCATAAAATGCATAAATAAAAAGGTACCTTAAGAAATTCATAACATTTGGCAATTTTTACTGGCATATTTTGTGTTTATATAGCCATTCACAATGAGCGCCCATCCACTGGTGGAGCTGTTTTGCCATATACACACAAGCTTGCCTGCTATGTATATGAAGATGAACTGAGAATGTTACCAAGCATGCTACGGTTCTCCCTTATGGAGCTTCTTAAAAAGGAGTCAGTGGAATGTCAATGTCATGCAGTAATGGTAGGAGTTGTGATCTGGTTATGGTTAAAGTTAGGGTAAGGTAGGGGTTAGATTAAGTTTAAATTAATGTTGGAATAAGGTTAAGTTTAGGTTGCGGTTTGAGTTCAGGTCATAACCTTATGGCCCTAAAACTTGCACAATTATCTGTTCAAATTATCTCAAAACAAACCAGATTCTGATCTATGCTTTGTGAACCATGAAGCTCACCTATTAAAAGCACAAATATTTCCTTTTTAGATTATTTGATATTATTTTATAATTATTCATTAATTTATTTTTGTTTTAATTATATCATTGAAGCTGTGTCTGTATGAGGCCATGTGATTAGTTTGTAAACCATTACATTGAAAAGCTCATGCAAGGTATCAGTAGGAGACAGATCCTGAGCTGATTGGTCAATGGACATGGCTCATTTAGCAGGAATGACAGAACGTCACAGAACAGGCCCCATAGCATCAGATAGTGCCTACTGCATTCTGTGAACATGTGTATCTCTGAACTGGTTTTGTTTCTTGTAAACAAAACTGTCCAATTTGATTTTTTGATAATTATGCTACATTACTTGTATACACCTACACATACACATGCACACACGCACGCACGCACACACACGCACACACACACACACACACACACACACACACACACACACACATACAGAGCTACAATGGAATGGTTTGGATAACAACTTATTCATGTGTTGGAATGGCAAGGTCATAGTCCAGACCTAAATGCCACTTTAAAAAAGTTTGTGGCAAGACTTGAAAATTGCTATACACAGATGTTCTCCATCCAATCTGACTAAGCTTGAAATATAACATACTCCTTGCAACTGTAATTGTAGCAAAAAGTGGTCCTACAAAGTATTGACTCAAAGGGGCTGAATACATATGCATGCCACACTTTCCAGATTTTTATTTGTAAAACTTTCTATGATTTTCTTTTCACTACATAATTTCTTGCTACTTTGTGTTGGTCTATCACATAAAACCCCCTTAAAACCCCCCATATATATATATACACCCAGTACCTTGAAAAAGTATTTTTTCAAAGGGTGATTTTGCCATTTAAGGTCACAACTTGTGTCAGAAATTCATACTGATGCACCAAGAGCTGAATGCAAAAGTCTATACTGACAAGATACAGACAATGGAAGTATGAAAGTGGAGTGATACCATTCAGACCGGCTTCCTGAACTCTGCCAGTTCTTGAATCAATTTTATCTGTAGTTTTTCTTGTTCATTTGTTTGGATGGTGTCAGTGTAGGGCAGGGACTCTTCAAACCATAAGAGTTCTTCTGGTGACTTTATCATGCTGGAATGTAAGATGGCATTTGAGAACTGAAACTCATGGACCATATTTTTTTTCTGACTGCTTTGTGGTTTCTAAGTTTGTCCACTCAAGTTGTGTTAGTATGGGCTGAAGTCCAGTGCCACACAAGAGGAGAGAGGCATGAAATATTAATATTGAAAGCACAACACACTTGAAAACTAGACAGAGGTCCAGATAATATGCGGTGTGGACTTACGTGTTCCATGATGTAAACATGGCCAGCTATGTGTGTGTCAGCTAGGTACAGTTAAATCAATCAGGACTGCTTCCTTTAACTCCAGACAGCAGCAAGATGTGTGTTAAAGTGTTGGCAAGGCCAGCTTTTTGGTATTGCATATGTTGTCTGAAAGGGGCTTCATCTGTGTGAGATTAATAGTGGACTTCAGGGTTCTTGAAGGGTTTGTGTCTGCATCTAATTATTTTTCTTGTTTTGCAATAATGGGAAAGTAATTAACACTAGTGTCCTGATATCAGAAATCTGAAAGCACAAATAGATCAAGATCACTGTTAATCTTAGTGGCCATAAAAGCTGGTGACTTAAACATTTTTCATGTGGCCTCTAGCACACGTTTCCAAAATTCTGAGGAAACAGTCTGCTATAAACCATCTGCTGGCTGTCTGCACACTGTTCTGTTGCTCCATCCAGCAAAGTCCAGAACTTTCCAAAAGTGTGATAGCCTGTTGTGTGGGGAAAAATAAAGCACGCAAAAGAGAGCACCATTCCTGACCTTGAGAACACCGTTCTCCAAAATGATAAAAGAAAAAACAGGAATACTGCACCACGCTGTGTTTAGGAAGTACATTGTTGTGTACGTGCTCCAGGCAAACTGCTGTCTGTAGTGTTATTAATTACAGGTTACAACCGAATACCTAATCCAGCAGCCAACTGAGGTCTTGCTTGATGAACTACATCCTTTTTTCAAAGTCCTTTCCATGAGATCTGCTTCCTGGCCTACTTCTTGCTTGGCCTATTGAAGCTGTTTACAGTGGGGCTGCCATGCTGAGCGCAAGGAGGTTGGAAATCGTTTAACAGAAAAGGAAGCAGACCATAAGGATGCTGGAGCCATGCATTCATTCCACAGTGCCAAGGGGATTCAAGAAGGGTCTCTACATGGTGAGGCACCCCCAGCACAAGGGGATGTCCTGATCTTCTTAGTCCCCCAAAAACACACTGCAATCACATGTTGTCTTACTTTAACATGTGCTCTCACCCCACATGTAATACTTTGTGGTTGCATTTGGACAGAATGTACTTCTGGGAATATTGACAATAAGTCAGCATGTGACCTATTTTTCAAATGTCTTGAGATTTAGACTTTTAGTTCACAGTCAGTAGTTTCCCAAACTACAGCACACAGCAGTCTAGCTTTCTGCTCTGTTTGATTCATTGTAATGAGCTATTTTACATTCTCTGCATTTGCATGTTTTCATTTCACAACATATAGAACATATTGCTGCTGTCCAGCAAAATAAGGAATCTCCATTATTGTCCATTTTTAGTTCAATAGCTGATGTAACATGATGTAAATAAGTTTGGATTAATAGACCAATAGAAATGCTCCAATATTACTGTTAATTGTTCTCATTTTACATCAACTTCCATTCACTTCTCCCAATTCTCCCTGCCAATTAATAGATTATTTTTTATTATTATTGTAGTGTTTGTGATTCAAGAAGAATTGTACACATCAAGGTTGCCCTAGTGTAAGAAGTTTGCCCAATTTCGCTTCTCTGTCACTGGCTGCTTACTTCTGCAATGTCAGATTCTTACAGAGATAGTTTTCTTCATTTTTGCAAAGCACATCATTTAATCTGTACTTAATCTTCAGCTTGCCTTCACGAAGGAAGTGACTATAGATGGTGCATTACATAACCACAAAGAGTTAGAGTACAAAGAGTACAATCATTTTATGGTATTACTGATGATTTGCCATGGATTCCAGTACAAAATGTGTGCAGTAATTCTATTTCACTACCATCAGAATGGAACGACAGGCACTTCCCAGTGGTGACAGAAACCAGGAGCTATTAAGCGTGTGGTTCTCATGTCTGGTCTTGATCAGGATGAGCACATGAATCTTTATCCAAAACTTGATCTAACTTGGTTTTTGTATGGTCTGGTCTTATTCAGGATGAACATGTATCCAAAATTGGAACTAATTACATTATTTTCTGAATCGTTTGCATTTAGAGGGCATTTATTTCTTATTAGGTTGAAGACAAATTACATAATATGTAATAGCAGATTTCCAGAGCTATATAGATGGTATAAATGGTATAGATGGTAAAGACCCTACTGTTCCAGTTCTTCCAGTATCTTGTACATGTTGGTGTTGAAAAAGCACTGCTTTTATAACACTCTGCTATACAAAAAAAGGTAATGGTAGGTCAGTCCCCTCTCTGTTGCCAGGCTCTTCACGAAATGTGCTGACAAACCAAATAGATGTTGCTTTGGCTTGTCACAATTTTTCCTTCTTGATCGGTGTGACTATATTCAATGAGACAAGGATCAACACTCTTGGCCCATTCACAACATCTACAGATGAAGTGATCCAGGAGGATGAGACCGGAAAACATACTGTGCATATTTTAAGTCCATTTTTTTGAAGAAGTGCATGAGTATTTGATGGAAGCAGACGTAAGCACTTTAAAAATTGTTCATTTGTACAGCTGAAGGTTTACTCTATTGTTTCAGACCATTGGCCAGATTTTACTGCTCTTCTCATAATAAGTGAAAATCAGTTCTTGCCTCATTCACAATCCCAAACTGGCTGTCCCTTTGCCAATTTGGGCAGAGTGACAACTTTCTACTCTGTCTGTTTTCTATCCAGAAAGCCAATTATACTAATGCACTTGTTGGACTTCAATTTGATAAATATATTTTTAAGGTAAGTAGACATTTATAAATGGTGAAGACTGAATTCAAGATAAGAGGCTTAATGCTAATACACCTTTTTTATTGCAGCAGGAAAACAAAATTACTCCCTGAACTCTACTCAGTTTTTCAGCATTTCACTCTCATGTAGCAATTCTAGGGATTTCCTGAACTAAAACAGTACTCTTTTCTTATGTGACGGTGTTTCAATTTATAGCCTTTGGTGCCTCAGATCTGCTGTGCCCATCATACGCTATGTTCCCTGGCATGGGCCTTCATACAGCAGGCTTGGAAAAAGTTCTTACATAAGTGTAACCCTATCCTGATCAAGCCCAGGATGGGCAAGGTGGGCACGTGGTTCTTTTTCACTATCAAAAGTAGTGCAGAGGCCAGAGTATGCCAGTTGCTCACATCTGTAGCAGAGCAGTGGACAGAACAGAAGCCAGGAGTGAGACTGGAATAACTGTGGTGTCACGAGCACAAAACTGTAGTTTCATTATTCACGAGCCTTCAGCATATCATTGTTGGCCATCACAACATCTTTTTGTGTTACAATGTCATGATAAAAGTACAATAGAAATTCTCCAAAATGACTTTGAATTAAATCTTTTTAGATTAGCTTACCTTGGAAATTAAGATTTTTCCTCCTTTCCAGTTGCTATTTTGCAGATCATTATTTCTTTGGAAAGCAACAACATCAGGAATATTTGTCTGTGTCCCACAAGACCAGCCTATCCACATTGGCACTGAGTTCAAACATATTTGTTCTATTTGTTGAGCTTGAACTGAGTTTTCATTTCATGTTCTGGTTTCTCATACCCCATCTCTCAACTTTGGCCTGCATTAACCCCCACATCTTTTTGTCTTCTCTTATCTTCACTTATTAATTTTGCTACCTACCTTTATTAGCCATTTTTATTTTTACATCTGGCATGCTAGAGTCACACTATAGTTTAGAGTGAGACCTATGAGGTTAGAATGAAAACAAGATATGTTGCCTGTCTCAGAGTTCACAGTTGTTGTTTCTGTACACGTTCAAGTGTGTCCTTTTTGTCAAATGTGCAAAAGTGTGCACTAAATATAATACACAAATACAATGCTGACTTAAGCAAAGCTGTATATGGTTTAGCCCAGTACCACTACAACTGTAGGTCACAAACTGTGTGACTTATAGTTAAACAACGCATTGGGGATGTTCTAGCACTCAGTGCTGGTAGTACGGGTGAATATCTTAAGAAGGTTCGTTGAAGATTGCTTCACTTACAAAGATACATATCTGCACACTCAGGGTCCTTTTGAGTGCTTATGCACTTTTGATCAACTTGGAAGTATGTATAATTGTGCCCTTAAGCAAAACACAAACTGCAGTATGGACTTCAGAACAGGCCTATTATGTAAGGTTTATACATGAGTTCTTCATGTGATAAAAAGGTCATAACCTCCATACACATTGTTCCACTCTGAGCCCTGCTCAGGAATGTGTTCGATCATGTGCATATATCATCACTATCCAATGAAAACATGAATCTCCAAAATGGTGACTTTACAGAAAGTTTGAAAAAATGAAAAATATATTCTTAACTGTGAATGGAACTTAATGTAAAATGAGAGTAATTAAAGGTAATTTTGGTAATTAAAGGTAATCTTAGGTCATTTTAGACCAATGTTTGTTGGCCTCTTCAACCAGAATAATTTACACAGAGTACAGAGCAGCTACAGGGTCAAACCATGGAGAAAACTACATGGTTTTCATGGGAAAGGACCAATATGCCCATAATAAATGATATAAATGTACTCCAAATTTGGAGTAATGTAATTTTGAGTAATATTTATTATCTTCTTAACATATGTTTATAGATTTAAACATATTATTGTCCAAAAAGTCAAAATTAATATGGTCTCCAGTTGGT
The DNA here is from genome assembly GCA_034509495.1 of Acestrorhynchus altus. Classification (NCBI taxonomy): domain Eukaryota; kingdom Metazoa; phylum Chordata; class Actinopteri; order Characiformes; family Acestrorhynchidae; genus Acestrorhynchus; species Acestrorhynchus altus. The sequence continues at coordinate 15,337,933 of CM067512.1, read as the reverse complement.
GGCTGATTCAGATTTAGGTTCAGATTTAAAGAATGGTTCCATGGATTTGCTCAGACTTGGACAGAATGTTCTTGGGTTATGAACCAGGTAGGTCCAAGATCTAGTCTAGTCTTAAATTGCTCACTATTCTTAAATGAATTATCCTATATTCTTATTATGCTTTCAATTAATATTTAATTATAAGTTATAAGTTGCTCTGTTTTCCATATACATGAAATAAAGCTGATGAATGACAAATTCCTTGCCTTGAAAACTGACTTTTTTATGTGTGGCTTTAGTGCCTCAGTAATACTTCTATACAGACAATGGTGCATCCTCACAGGGAAGTTTTTGCCAGGTAACTTCTGCTTAAGTGGTGTTGGTGGGTGTGTAGCACTAAGCCTTGGGATGAGTTCAGTGGCTCGTGTAATTGGAAAGGGTGGAGTGGAGTAATTTCAATGTTGATGGTGTTCACAAAGCTTTCTACATGCTTTATTTTCACGAATATCAGCACATAACCTTAAATATAAACATGTAAAACCCTTCTCAGTTTAAAACCTGAAGACAGAACAACAGTGGTGTGAAAATAAAAATAAAGCAGCAAGATTTAGGATGGCAGTGTGTTTCTAAATAATGTATGCTACTTTACATTGCTTACTACATACACAGTACAGGGTCACAGAAACACAGACAAAACACACTTGGACATATGACATTCTTACTTGGTCATCCTTTTTTATCATTACTAAGTTATTAAAAGTACTGTGAATAATGTGTTGCTTGCTTTTGCATAGTTTGTAGAATTCCACAGGGTTCTATTTTAAGGCCTTAGGATTCTAAAGGTTGATGTGAAATGAATATATGCTTTGTCAGAAATTTGAATTCTAGCCTTTCTAGCCAAGGATATCTGAGTGAACAGCACAGAACCTCTGTAAGTAACGCTGGATAAGGGCGTTTGCTAAATGCTATAAATGTAAATGTCAAAAAAAAAAAAAAAAAAAAAAAAAAAAAAAAAAATATATATATATATATATATATATATATATATATATATATATATATATATATAATATATACTGTGTATATATATATATATATATATATATATTGTGTGTATATATATATATATATATATATATATATATATATATATATATATATATATATATATATATATATATATATATATATATATATATATATATATATATATATATATATATATAAAGCGAATGCACAAGGTAAAAATTCATACAACTCCAAACTCCAGCCCTATTTAGGCATATATGTGTTTGGTCTGGCTTTAGAGGCAATGTGAGATTGGAATGTATGTTCCACTCTACAATAAAAACACACATGCCCACATATTACAGATGTCAGTAAAATCATACTTTTCTATATGCTTGTCCATTATGCATGTATGTTACAGTAAGTATGTTATCATTATTTATTTATTTATTGATTTATTTTTTGGCAATGAGGAGGGGTTGGTCTGCACACCTGTTGGGTAATCTGGAGGCATTCGGTGGAGAGAATGGGGGAGTCAGAACCTGCATTCAGTCTGTTTCTAAAGCCAGGCACACACCCAGAGATCTCACATGCCTGCTACTTAAGATTTGCTAAAAGTGAGTTCATGGCCTTCAGGACACATCCATAGAACACTATTCATAAAACTTACCATGAAAGTAAATGAGTAACAAGGGCAATTTGTCAATTTTTTTTTTTCCTAAACATTTGAGAGCACCACTTGCTTTACTTCTTTGCTTTGAACATTTACGGATAAGCAGAACAATAAAAATGGTGCAAAAATAATTAAGTGATTAAGTAAATTAGTGTTCATTAAGTGACCATTTCACAGATAGAAGGTTTTTCATAAGACAACAACACTAGCCCAGAAATAGCCCAGTGAGACCTTTTGCACTGGTACTTTGTCTGCTAAGCTGTTTGCACTAGGATTCGTGGATTATAGTGCAGCTTGACAAAATGACTTTAGACACAGGTGTGAACATCTCACAAAGCCCACTGTGAAGGGTTTTACTTTGGGAAGCCTTCATGTCATCCTGAAATTTTAATGCAGTTTTATGACATGAGTGTATGATCTGTCAGGTTCAGTAGTAACAACAAGCCATCGATTGTATGATCAGTAATCCACAAGTGCACTTTTAGCTGATGTCACCTCAGCCAGATCCCTCACATCGCTGCTTCCATTTGGCTCCAGTTTTAACACCAAATACTTCATATCCTATTTGCTTCTTCTTGTCTTGACAACTCATCATTGACCATATTGTGAGTGAATGTTAATGTTAAATTATGTGAGAACGTTTTGTAGGGGGTTGTTACATAAAGCCTTTTAACATTGTTAAATGAATGGGATTTGGTCAGAATCATTAAGTATGCTGACAGACAAATGTTGCCCCAGGTGTTCAGATCTTCAGCAGGATCGCAAATGGCAAACAAGTTGTTGTGGCATACTACTAAATAACATTAATTACTTAATGGTAATGGATGGATTGTAGCATTATAGAGCATTGTCTTGTTTTGTCTAATAGACCAGCAAATGTTGTTTTTGTTTTTCGCCAGTAATGATTTGATTACAGATACAGTAGCTTGTGGTTTTGCAGGTTGATACAGTGCAGCTCTGTGTGCAAACAAATATGTGTGATCAGAGTTACATAGCCTTAGTACATTAAAAACATTAAATAAATAAATAAAATATTAACACTAGTAATCACAAGATTCTAAACCACCTCGGTCATTCTATGAATAAGCTGCACTGTACCAATGAATGTACAAAAGCATTTTTCTCAGGGTGAGAGCCTGAGGCAGAACATCAGGTGGGTTTCTTACATTCATCTCATTTAAATAGAACAAATAAGTGTTCACTTTCTCAAGCTCACCAGCCACTGATGGACTCCAGCCAAAACACACTGAATAATCTGGAACCCTGAGGATTTCAGCAACTCATCACATTGCATATGCCTGGAAATCTATATAATAGAACAGACAACCAGTCTGATTTTGTTGGGACACTGTTAAGCTCTATAATTTAACACTATGATTGCCGCTTCCTTGTAATGAGTTTCGGTGGTCAATGGTTGCATTGACGCTTATTTTAGAAAGGTGCAGACCTGGAAGCCAGATTAGTCAGTGGGTGTTAAGAGATGGTTACATGAAGAGAGCACTAGTCTAATTTAGTGTGTTTGATTTCAACACTGGAGATAAGCTAGGATGTGGACCTTTGTGTACGGAAAATGTGCGCTTGGTTACACTGACCTTTCAGAGACATGAGCTTCCAACTGTGTTCATCATGCTTGTGGCAGGTTGCTCTGTCCAGCACAAACAACCACATATATGATTATTTTCAGGGATTTCACAAGAGTATGGCCTAACTTATGCAGGAAACCAGAGAGAAACACAAGAACCCTACAATAACAGGCCAACCAAATGGTGTTGAGTTTGGGGTGTGCTTTTTAATTGTTTGTTTGTTTGTTTGTTTGTTTGTTTGTTTGTTTGTTTTAACTGAATGAGTAAGTAAAACAATTTGTTAAGTGGATTTAGTAAGTTGTGAGTCAGCTTTAGTAACATAATACATGGAGCATACAGTATGTATTACTTATGTCCTGGACCAGTGGAAGATAAAGTATGCAAATGCTGTATTTATGAAAGAAGAGAGAACATTTGTGTATGCTGCACATGAAAAAACTTTGAAACCATTCTCATATCTAACATTTTAGAATATCTGTTTCAAAAATATCTCAATATTATGGCATGTTAATTCTGAAATCTTGCCAGGGAAGTCTGCCCATATTTTCAGTTGTTAGCTACTGCTTGACATTTGACATTTATTAATCTTTAATATTTTAAACAAGTTACAATTCTCTCTTAATTTACAGTAATTCAACTTTTTTTTAAATCCACTACAGTGTACCAATATACAGTAACAAAAATCCACAGTGTCCTGGCATTATGTAAAAATATTAGATAACATACTGCTAAAACACACACACACACACACACATTTTATTTAGTTGTGCAATGGTTGCACTCTTTTTTTCTCTCTCTGGGCACTTGTTTAGGGTTTCTTTTTTGAAACAGGTTAGGTTTCAACATACCTGTTCTGCTTTTGAACTGCTTTAAAGGGCTTGTCATTTATTTCCTTGTTAAATCACTTTTGCTGTAAACTGCACAAAGCTTCCCGAGCAAATACTGAACAAGGTATGTAGGACAAAAAGTGTGACAGTGTGAGCATTTACATTTATGTTATTAATGAATTATTTTATATAGCATCTATCACATGCTTAGCTGACACTACAGTTTCATTAGCTAGCATAACTGGTGAATCTAAATTTGATTTTAATAAATAATTCCTGCTTTGTCTCCATTACTTATCTATTTGTTTAGTTACAGTCTTCAGTCTGATTTACAAAGTCCTTTTGAAATTGAGGAATTTTATTGAAGAGTAAAAGAAAAAGAGGAAGAAAAAAATGAACAGTGCTTCACTTGTGTCCAGAAACAAGAAATCTATCTTCTGCTTTTGCGTAATTTCCCAATGAAAGTGCACTCATTGCCTCCTCATAGTAACAGTGCACCCTGGAAAGTGTTCACAGCGCTTTTTATGTTATGTCACAGTCTTATTCCAAAATGGATTTAATTGTATTAATTTCTTCCCTCTAAATTCTACACACAATACCCCATGATGACAAAGTGAGGAACATTTCTTTGAAATCTTTGTAAATTAAAAACTAAAAATATAACATATATATAAGTATCAGAATTGAGCTGAGATGCATCTTGTTTCCACCGATCATACTAGATGTTTTTTAGCTTGATTGGAGACCAGTGATAAATTAAGGTGTCTGATCATGATTTGAAAAGGCACATATCTGTTTATATATAAGGTCCCTTAGCACACAGTGTATGTCATCAGAGCCATGAAGTCGAAGACACAGGGTACAGCATTGAAGGTCTCAAGTGGCCTAGTGCTTTGACTGAAAAGTAGTTCTTTACTTTATTACAGTTTGCGCTATTTATCATAAAGTGTTTAGGACTGTAATGCCAGTATTCAATACAGAATGGATTATTTTAGTTCTCTGCAGCAGTAAAGCTGCTGTATTACTGAACTCAGTAAGAAAAAGTAAAAATTTGTATTCTAAATGTAAAAATATTAATGGGATCTTAGGTTTAAGGCCCTATCTGGGTGGAGCATCCTTGTGCATCTAGAAAGTTGCTATTTATGTGTAACTTTAATTCCTTCATTCTTCATTCATTCATTATAAATAATCGTTATCAATAATAAAACCAGTTTTGACCAGAACGGTAGGTAATTGTTCCTTGCCACTGCTTTTATGCTCTTTGACCTTAAGCTGTTTTGTGATTTTGTTGTATTAATATTACCAGCATTATCCACTTGGGAAGATGCTTGTTGTTATTGTGCTGTAACATTGTCTTAGAACAGTTGCCTTTAAAGATCCTTTTTGAAGAATAGTGCCTGTTTTAATCGTGATACGCTGAAATCCAAATACCAACCAAGTGATTTGATTGCGTGCTTGTGTGTGTGGCTGTGTATTACAACTGGAAGTAACTACCTTCCTCTCACTGTCGTCTAATCATTCCAGTTGTTGTTAATTCTGCATCTGTACCCTGCCCCCTCCACAATATCACTTGCCCTCTTCGTGTTTGCTTTGACATCAACATGTCTCTGATTTGCATACTATAAGAATACACCCAAAAGCTTGTAGGCGGGGAAGACTGCTTCCTTGCTTTCTTTACTAGCAGAGATGTGAAATGTTACATTTCTCAGAGAGAGAGAGAGAGAGAGAGAGAGAGAGAGAGAGAGAGAGAGAGAGAGAGAGAGAGAGAGAGGGAGAGAGAGAGAGAGAGAGGTAATAAGCAGGAGAGAAAGAGAGAGAGAGAGAGAGAGAGAGAGAGAGGTAATAGAGAAGAGAGAGAGAAAGGGAGAGAGGTAATAGAGGAGAGAGAGAGAAAGGGAGAGAGGTAACAGAGGAGAGGAGAGAAAGAGAGAGAGAGAGAGAGAGAGAGAGAGAGAGAGAGAGAGAGAGAGAGAGAGAGAGAGAGAGAAAGGTGAAGGAGAGTACAAAGGCAAGCAGGCTGAGACACGGCTATTCTGTATGACAGCACTGTTCCTGTCAGTGCTGACTCTCTGGCTTTCATTTCATGGTTGGATGACTATGTGACAGAGAGATGATTTGCCTGTTGTTTTTCATTTTGTTTTCCTTGCAGTATAAAGATGTACAGAGATATGGAATGTATTCATGGTGTGGGAAAAGTTTATATACTGGACCCAATGATATCAAATGATATCAAACCTGTATGCCTTTATTAAAGTTGGGGCTAATTTACATTGGATGGAATAAACTGAATGTCTAATATAATGCCAAAATGTGACCAGACAAAAATATACAAATTTAACTTCACATATGATACATAAAACATGCCCTGCTCACCCTGACACCTTACTCAAATTAGCTCAGCATGAACAATCAGATTGTTCATTGTGTCAAGACCTTAATCAAGTTACACATTAAGGAATCACATTATAAGGAGATTCAATGGTTGGGGAAAAATGTTATATTCAAAATGTAATACAGTATAAACAGTATTGTATTATTAAAGTGCTTTAAACTGTTGCAGTATTACACTGTCATGTATCAGTCCTGTCTACTTTCTGTCTTCTCATCTTGTCCTTGTTTTGTCCCGAGATGTACAATGCGACTGTTCCAGCATTGGGGGAAGAACCCACCACCACTATTTCTTTGGTGTCCCCTGGCAACTAAGTCTGCTGTCTAGTTTTCCTCTTTCAAGATGTTGACACAAAGACAGATTTCCCCTGCATCAGCCTCCATATTTATCCTAGAACAGTTATGGGGAATTTAGCCAGTTCTGGGCCAATACCCATGTCTCAGCCCATGTCTGTACCCTGTCAATGTCTGGTTTTGTTCTTGTTTCCATATATGCTCCAGTTTTGGTTCCCATGTCCGTTCTTGTCCCTGTTCCAGTATTAGGTTTCATTATCCCTGTCCGTGTTCGTTCGGGTCCAATTACCCAGTCCCATCACGTCACCCATCCAGTCCCCTGTCGTGTCTGTTTCTTGTTCGTGTCTCTCCTTTGCCAGCTTTGGGGAGTGTTGGATTATGCACCCCAGAGTTGTGTGTTGGGGAGAGGCCTACTGTCATGTATCAGTCCTGTCTACCTTCTGTCTTCCTGTCTTGTCTTTGTTTCGTTTTTCTCCATGTGTGCCTGAGCACATGGGTTGTGTTTGTTTTGCTCATGCCTCCTCCCTTGCTCCACCCATTCACATCAAGTTTGTTATAGCGTCAGTGTTAACTTTTGTTTGTTTGTTTCGTAGTGTTTGTCATGATGTTCAGCTTTGTTTTTGTTTCCTCGGTTTGTTTCCATAAATGTATTCACAGAACCCTGTGAGTACATCTGATCCCATTCATCCTCATCTGCTCAGCATACTTGAAACATTAAGCATTATTATAAATCATATATCATAAAAAATATATAAATTATATGTCATAAACATTATTTTCCAGACTATAAGCTGCTACTTTTTTTCCATGCTTTAAACCATGCGGCTTATAATGCGGTGCAGCTTTTTCTTCTTATATATTTTATTTTCCAACTTTTTTTTAAACTTTGCGGGTGTGGCTTATATTCTGGTACGGTTTATAGTCCAGAAAATACGGTATTTTATATTTATATATTTTTGGTCTTTATATACGTGTGTGTGTGTGTGTGTGTGTGTGTGTGCATGTGTGTGTGTGTGCACATGTGTGTTTTTGTATACAGTATGTTTATACAAAGTTTTTATATAAGGCCAGGACTGCTGTGGACAATAATGAAGATGGTCTGTTACTGTATCTTTGTACTGTAGTTAACTAAGTTGAATTACTGTGAATTAAGAGGTGTAACTTACACAAAAATGACACAGAAATCAATGTCAAGCATCTATGACAATTTTGTCCCAGTTGCTAGCAACTGTAACTGAGATTTCAGAATTAACATGCCATCATATTGAGAATTTTAAAGTTAGAGGTGAAAATGTTTTTCAAATGTTCATGTGTAAAGTCACACAAATGTCCTTATGAAAATGTTTATATATAGTAACAGCTAAATATCAAATGCAATTTATTGTATCAAGATGATATCACACGTCTCCAAACCTGTCACTTGCTTGTTTGAAGAACAATACACTGACCAGGGTCCTCTTGTGCCCAGTCGGGTTAATGGACCGAGACAGCCTGGCAGGTTGAAACACTGTACATTAGTCTGCCAGTTGATAGTGATTACAGCAGTCACTTAGATCCTTGCCATAAAGGGTCAGCCAACACAAACACTATTGATTGGTCCTCAGAAATACCAGCAGCATTGTTAATGTCTTCTCATTTACAGCAATGGCAAGATAGTGTTTCACATTGTTGACCTTCAATTAGCTCTTTCTAAATGTCAAACATTTCAGAAGTGTTTGAATTGTTCTTTATTCACCGCTCTTTATTGAATGTCCTACAGGGATCTTTCACTGTAAAAGTTGCAATCAGTTACTTGTTGCAATCAGCTGCTTTGCTCTTTTTTTAACAATGAGCCCTAATAGCCATCCAGTCACTGCACATGCTCTGTAGTACTGCAATCAAGACTTATGTCCAGCCAGTCCACAAGTATGTTCTAATCAGTGCTTAAAGTAGAAACGTCATCCTGGGACTCTGGAGCTAATAAAGGATTTGTTTTTTGTCAAATAATCAGACCATTTGTCTAGACTTCAGTTATTGTTAATGCCATTTGTTGTTGTTTAATCAACAGTAATGATTGCAACAACAGACTGACTGTTAGTGCTTCTGCCAGAAGTTGTGTTATTTTGAGCAAGAGTTATGTTTTCTGAGTCATCCTATTCTAGATCTGCCCTTTTGTAGCCATGCTGACATTGACAAAAAACAGGTCAAGTTCTGTTAGCAGATAACAGCAAGTCAACAGGACCAAAAACAGATAAAGTAAATCAACTGTAAGAAAGACTAGCAGCATATCAGCTTATTGGAGTAATTTGCACCCAGGCTAATGTTTAGCCAGGGCTAATATTAATACAGTATATTTACTACTCCAGGTTTTCTTGTAAACATGGATCAGAGAATCTGGTTTGGCACAAGAAAGTATCAAAGGGGCTTATGAGAAGTCCCAGCACGCAAAAACAAGTCTAGTCTCCAGAGAGAAAAGCAATCAGTAGTAGCAAGGCTTACTGGCCTACTTTACCAAATGCTCTATTCCATCTTCGATCACAAGGTAGTAAAGAATTGATATGAGGTCTCTGGGATTGATAACCTACTGCATGTACTACAAAGCCCATCACACATGTGTGTGGTCTGCAGGTTTTCAGGCATTGATGTCAGTGGTGACCTTTTTGTTCTTTTGTTTTTTGTAAAATGTAATGCAAGAATAATGTCCATAAAAGGACAGTTTATTCATCATTAATGGTTACTGCATGTTTTTGTGCCTTTTTCTTTTTAAGGCTAATCTCAAAATTTAACCTTATTTTCATAGCCTTTGAATGGACATGATTAAAATATTCAAGCTCCAATTATAGTAAGAGCATGTGCCTTAGGGAACACCAATATTTCTTTGGAAATATAAACCATTAAAGCAGACATCACACCCTGACAAAACTTATTTCTGGGAGTCTGGGGGAGGTGGGTGGTTGGTGGTATGTAGTGACTAGACATGTGACCAATGGTGGCGGTGCTGATCTGTATGTACAACAAGGGTCAGCGGTCTGTACATGCTTTGGGAGGTGGGTGGGTGGTTTCAGGTGTGTTTCATGGTAATGTTTCTGCTGACCATTCAACTTTGAGTTTATCTGAAATGAGTAATGTAATGCTTTATCACTTTGGCTTGAATTAAGTGAACATTCTAGTAGAGCCTACAGAAGTAGACAAAAGTAGCTTTAAAATTATTTTCCTCCTCATTTCTGTGAAAATGAACTGACACTTAAGCATTGTTCTCACAGTTACTGAAGGCTTCCATCTAGGTTTTATTTGAAACCTGTGTAATATTTTTGTTTTTAAGCTTATTGAATCACATTTAATTGGCTACCAGCTGCTTTAACAAGAGTCAACATTAATTCCCAAAAGGCAATAATGCCTAAAAAAATTAGAAATGGACGCTTTTATACAGACTGTGAATCAGACTCAGCTTTATTGTCATTCTCTCTATGTGACATGGTAGAACGGAATACAGTTACTCAGGATCGGTGTACCGCATCAATTTAAGTTAGTTAGATAAATAAAAAGAAATGGAAAATAGATGAATGTCTCTAGAAAACTAAGTTTAATGAATCTAAGTAAAATTTAATAAAAATGTATTGAACAAATGTATTATACTGTAGCACCAACAGCTTAAGTTGTAAGATGAGATGTAAGGTGTAGAAGTGCTGAGGTAGTAGCAGTACTTAGCAGCAGCACATCAAAGTGAAAGTGTGCATAGTCAGTGTGTGTGTGTGTGTGTGTGTGTGTGTGTGTTTGGGGGGGGGGGGGGTGGGGTGTTCAGACCTACAGAAACCCACGGTCATCTCTTTGGTCTTCTGGATGTTGAGAATGAAGTTGCTGTTTCCACACCACCATGCCAGGTCCTCTAGATGAGTGAGGGGCTGGTGGGTCACAGTAGTGATGGCGGGTCCACCTGTACGTATACTGGTTAGAGTCCTCGGTCACTTTGATGGTCTGCTTCAGGTGCCTCATCACCAAACTCTCAAGGCACTTCATGATGACAGTGGTTAGTGCAATGGGGCGGTAATTGGTTGAGGCATGACATTGAAGAGGATTTTGGCACAGGGATGATTGTGGATGTCTTGAGTCATGGCGGAACATGGGACAGTGAGGTGTTGAATGTGTCTGTCAAAACCCCCCAAAGGTGGAATGCACAGTCCCTCAGAACTCTACGTGAAATCCCATCAGGACCAGGGGCTTTCTGGGGGTACATCCTCATCTCTGCTGTGGTTGTTTGTAAATAGTGTTCATAGTCAATCAATCAATCAATCAATCAAACTTGATCCATTTTCAATCCCCAGAACTCTTGCTCTGTTGCAGTTACAATAACACCACATTGTGCCACCCTCCTGCAGTCATACTATGGGTATTGGGTACTGTCTCACACAAAGAGCAGAGAAGATACACTGTGTATGTTCAGGAACAGAGCAGTTTGTTGAGTTCAGGTAGCATGAAGTTCTATTTGAATGAAAAACATGAAACCACTGCTGCAGAAAAATGGGGTATGAGCTCGAATGGCTGGCCAATGTGCATGTCTCGTCTTGGGAAAGCATAATCAACACAGTTTATTTCAGTAGGTCGCACAAGATTATGTCAGTTCATGCTCTGCTGGTTTTATCACTTGGACTTTGATGAATGAGCACAGATGCACAGCAATAATCAATACATTTAGCTATGCATAAACAGAATACCACATTCAGCTGCATTTCCCTTTTTGCTGCTGCAAGTGCAGTTTCTGCTTTTTTTAAGACAGATACTGCAGTACAGAAACATTACAAGGGAAGTGGGTGGGAGAGGACATGAGACAAACACACACTGGCATCCGATATTATAGTTGCAACATCCAACTCGTCTGTTGATGGAAGGCCACTCCAAGGGTTGTTTGAAAATGCTGCTATAGAGTCTGTAGAGTCTGAAGTGAATAATCTAATATGTTGTTTCCTGATACAAAAGCAGTCTCGTTCAAAGCTTGAACATTCAGACAGGATGCTCCCTCCCACACTACAGGCTTCTAAAATATCTTTGAGGTAGATTTGTAATCAACATCAGATGGTGAAAAGGATGTACATATGAAAGCATGGTCAATTTAGAATGTGCCTTGATTTCTCAGTAATATTACCCTACTAAGTATGAATATTCATAAAACAAATGTTTTATAAGGTCATTGCTATTCTCACAAAGTAGAGATTGCACAATACCACTTGTGCCAAAAGCTTTGATTGATATGAATAATATTTTTATTAATAAATGTTAGAGTTCTTTTTTCACCCAAGTTTTTTCAGTTTGGTCCTTTGCAAATCCTACCAACTAAAAGTCCCTATCATACCATATCATACCAGTACTACAGGGGAAAAGGCAGACAAATTCTCCCTCCAAGACCAGTTCAGCTCACAACCACTACTTTGACCTGCTGTTAACACAATATAACCTTCAATTTTGCCTGTGTATATGTACAAGTTTCTGCATGTTCCACATTACATACATATGTACATGCACTGTGACCTGATTGTGAATGGATTCATTCTCTGCTAGTAAGGTTAGTCTGATTCTTTGGATTTACTTCATTAGCTAGACTCTGTTGTAACTTTTGTCTGCCTTATCTAACTCTGTGCCTATCCTGTTAGTTGAAATCAGGTGTGGTTTCGGGTTAGTTAAGGTGTGAATTGCAAGGGCGGAGTTCCAGTTTGCAATTCTAGGTCAATTTAATGGATATCCACATAGAGGTCAGTGAGCTTGCAGTTTTTTACTTGGACTCATTCTCTGCTTGTAAGGTTAGGTTGATTCTTTGGATTTACTTCATTAGATAGACTCTTCTGTAACTTTTGACTGTCTTATCAAACTCTGTGCCTATCCTGTTAGTTGAAATCAGGTGTCGTTTCAGGTTAGTTAAGGTGTGAATTGCAGGGGCGGAGTTCCAGATTGCAGTTCTAGATAAATGTAAGGGATATCCGCTACTGTAGTGGTTTGTAGGAAGTTATGTGGAGTTTTTACTTGAATTAGTAGTAGTAGTTGTTGTTATTGAAAAGGTCTAATTTCCAACATGTGTTTCCCCATTCCGGTTGTTACCTCCTGCAACATCAGAAGATGTTACTGCAGTAGCAGAAACCACAATACCAAGAACCTCATTTACCTACCCGCTTTATCAGATTCTCAGGTGACAGTGACTGGAGGGCTCTGGAATCAGAAAACTGACTTAATCTCAGCTCTAGCATCTGCCCAAACTCTCGACTTCTTGGCTCTGACTGAGACGTGAATAACCCCTGAGAACGCAGCAACTCCAGCTGCCCTGTCCCCTTCCTTTGCTTTCTCTTACTCTCCATGAAGGGTTGGCAGGGGTGGAGGCAGAGGCTTGATAGTACCTCAGATATGGCGATCAACTCCACTTATACTTTCGCATCTCAATATTTCTTCTTTTGAACTCCATACTGTTCCAGTATCCTTTCCTACCAAATTCCACATCATTGTTCTCTATCAACCTCCTGGTCCATTGGGCAATTTCATTGATGAACTGGACACTCTCCGTAGTAGTCTCCCTTTTGAGACTTCACTTATTCTCATTGGCAATTTCAACCTTCCATCTGAGAAACTGCAGTTATCATGCCTCCACCAACTTCTATCTTCATTTGACCTCACCTTTAACCACTGGAAACTGCTACAAGCATTTTCCTTTCATCCATCTCCTCTTCAGTTAACCTTCTGTGTCCTCTCTCTCAAAGACCTGCTAGAACCTTCAGACCTTCCCCGTGGCTGATGGGGGTTCTGTGCAACAACCAAAGAGTGTTGAGACTGGCGGAAAAAAAGTGGAGAAAAATGCAACTATACTCAGAGCTCAGTGCTTACCGGACTCTCTTGTCTTGATTTTCAGTGGAAGTAAATACTGGAAAATCATCCTTTTACAAGGAGAGACTGGAAGCATCTGCATCTGATCCACACAAGCTCTTTCCCATGATCTGCCAATCCTTTCTACATACATCTTCTCCTCCCACCAGAAACCCTTCTCCTCCTCCTACATCTTTGTCCTCTTTCTCTCCACTTTCCACATATGACATCTTCTCACATCTAACAATCCAAACACCTGTCCTCTAGACCCTATCCCTTCATCATTATTTCAGACAATTTCTCCAGGCCTTCATCTTTTCATTATTTTCATCATAAATAGATCATTGACATCAGGTCATGTTCCAGCTTCCTTCAAGGCTGCCAGAGTGGTCCCAATCTTGAAAAAGCCAACTCTACATAGCACAAACATTAGCAACTATTGATCAGTATCTCTTCTTTCTTCTCTCTTAAAAATCCTTGACCATTCACTCTATAATGAGCTGTCTTGATTTCTCAACCAGAACAATTTATAGGACCCAATCTGGTTTCAAACCGGCACACTCAACAGAGTCTGCTCCCATTGCTGTCACTGAAAAACTCCATGCTGCAAGATCAGCTAAATTGTCATCTGTTGTAATTCTCCTTGACCTCTCTGTAGCCTTTGATGCAGTAGACCACAAGATCCTCCTATCAGTCCCCAGTAGCCTTGGACTCACTGGTTCTGCATTGCGATGGTTTACATCATACGTAGAAGAGCGTTTTTACCAGGTAACATGCCAGGGTGCCACATCTACTACATGCAGACTCTCCACTGGTGTTCCACAAGGCTCAGTCCTCTGACCTCTTCTCTTTTCTCTCTACACTACTTCTCTTGGTAAAGTAATATCTTCTCATGGGTTTTCTTACCACTGCTATGCTGATGACACTGAATTCATCCTCTCTTTCCCTCCTTCTCACACCCGGTCTCATCCCGTATCTCAGCTTGCCTCTCTGATGTCTCATCATGAATGGCAGCCCATCACCTCATATTCAACAACAGTAAGACTGACACTGTCCCCTGCTGAAGCATGAAATCTTGGTGTAGTTGTGCATGACCAGTTATCGTTCTCGGCTCATGTGGCAAGCCTGACATGGTCATGCTGATTTCTCATTTACAACATCAGGATAATTCAACGTTTTTTCTAGAGAGGACACTCAGGTGCTTGTTCAGTCTACTGTCATTTCAAAACCAGACTACTGCAACTCCCTTCTAGCTGGCCTTCCCATGCAGACCATCAGGCCCTTGCAACTCATCTAGAATTCACCTGCGTCGCCTGTCTTCATTGCCCCCAAATTCAGTCATATATCTGCATTGCTGCATTCCCTTCATTGGCTTCCTGTAGCTGCCCGCATCAGAATCAAAACCTTAATGCTGGCCTATAAACCCAAAAATGGACCAGTACCTCCGTACATGATGGCAACTTTCAAAACTCAAGCTGTACCAAAAGCCCTTCGAGCATCAGGTACAGCTTGGCTTGACCCACCATCCCTCAAATTACAAGGAAAACATGCATCCAGACTCTGAGTCACTTGCAGACTGAAGACCCATCTCTTTCAAGAGTATTTAACTCCATAAAGATTTATACCGAATCTTGTTAGTCAAAACAATCTGACAATTGTTTTCTACAGCATCTAAGCATGAGTAAACTCTGGATTCTAGTCTCATCTACTAGCTAAGAATGTTTAGCACTTTTGTACGCACTTTTGTAAGTCACTCTGGAAAAGAGCATCTGCTAAATGCCATAAATGTAAATGTAAATGTACATACAATATGCCCTTCCTTAATGCACCTGAAGAAGAATGGTGAAAACCATGCAGCATGATACCATTCAGAATCTAATTATAGGGAATTAATAAGCAGAACGGCACATGCTGTAAGAATGTTACATCTTGCTAAGGTTTTTTTTGTTGTTGTCGTGGCTACCTTTAGAGTTCACTGGTTCACTTGAAGAAGGAATAGGCACTGAAAAAAATAATCTGTCCAATTTCTGCTTCTCAGTTCTAATCTTGGTGAGCAGACAGCTTCAAAGAGCATGAGATGGGTGTAGCACCTTGCACATCAGCAGATGAAAATTATGTTCTCTCCCAACCCCCATTGGTCAGTGCTGATCTTTAGAAGAGTCCTGGCAGGCAGATCAAGTGCTCTGCTCCCCCTCTGGCCTGATGTTATCTAAAAGAATGCTCTCTGTTGTCTCAATAACTCTTTACCAAACCAAGTAATTGCAGAGCCTCAGCACAGTGAGATACCCTCTGACATCAGCTTTATTGGATTTTGAGGACTTAGTGAATAGGGGTACTTCATGTTCTGTTTGTCACTGGAAGAGTTCTAGAAATATAGGCATTTTTTGCCAAGAGAATGATAAAGAAAAGACCTTGTTGAATTAGATGAATTATTGAGTACTTGAGATTTACTGGTTGGAACGGACTGCTTGAACAACTGTTATCTAAATGATGGCTGAAAAGCTGGAGGAATTAGTCTCAAATCAATTGTCTGTCAAGCATTATTGCCAACAATTTGGCACACATCGGAGAAAACAGGCACTAATTGTCTACAAAGGTGACAGATTGGCAGTACTAATGGGCCATAATGTGAAAGCCGTTACAGTGCAGTGAAGCTGCTGGGGAGGGTCCATATGGATCTGCTCAAGCAATGTAAAAAAAATGTGGCCTTGTCCACTGAAGCTTAGATAGACAATAAGGTTTTAGGTTGCCATAACAGCAGCCAAAACAGCTCTGTCTGTCTGTATAGACATCAAAGGTGCAATAGATTTGGCCTCTCTGACACATATGTCCTACAAATTAAAAGTGTTTTAGACTGGACCTTGATCTAGTTTCCTTTATTTATTTATATATCTACTAGAATTAACTCTTGAGATCTGCACTTTGTGGGCAGTTACATGCCATATATTAGGCTTCATATCTCAGGATCAGAGTAACATGATACTGACATGATACACGTCATAACAAACAACACATATTGCTCTATCTAATGGGCAACTGAATTAACTGAACTAAATCCCAGTTCAGATGCCAAAGAAGCCTTCCACTGCCTGTCTATATGTGAACATGTCTCGAACTGCATGCAGATTCTGTCTTATCAGTGAGAGGGGCTGATATAATTTTTTTATCAAACATGGCCAAATTTATACAAATATTCTCTTACTTTTTACATCCAATCCTGGAATGGAATGATAACCTGTAGCTACACTCACCGCTTGAGAACTAGATTAGTAAGCAATGAAAGAAGGAAACATGGAGAGAGTTCTGCAGCCAAAAATCTAAAATGAACTGTCTTGAATGGTAAATATTAGCATTAAAAAATTAACAATGTATAAGAACAAGAGCTATGCATACTTCTCAAAGCAAAATGTCCATATTTAGTTGATAGATTTTGTACTAGACTTTTCTGGGGGGCCTATTATAAACAGGTGTTTCTATGTGATTATATTCCTTGTCTTTTAAAAATTTAAAAAAGCCTGAATATTGTCAAACCAATTCAGATTGAAATATGAAATTAATGATATTTATAGTAATTAAAGAACATATTATTATGTCAGATCACAAATTGTTACCCAGTGTAATATGTATATTCTTGAAATGGCACTATTAGTCAGTAGAGGCATGCAGTGCTGAAGAGATGCCATGGAGTCCAAACTCTCCATATGCAGATCTCCTTTTAAAGCACAGGTCAGTCATCAAACAGGGTTGGTACATGGTCCAAAGATCAGGACACTGCTATCACAATGTTTATAATTAAACCCCCACTTTATCAAGAATGACGCTTACGACTGGAGTGTATTTCAGATCACATGACTCAATACTGCCACCATAGTCTTCAACATTGACCATATTAGAATATTGTGACACATTTACCCTAAACAGAATGCATAAATATGCATGATACAGTATTTTGAAGTGGTTGGATGGAAGTGTTGTTTGTTCTGTGTGACCTGCAGTGTTTACTGAATGGAAGTTGTGGGTGGTAAAATGGTAAAGTATGCAGGCATGCAGTGCCCTGCTTGTCAGCTTAAACACTAACAATGAAGCTAAGAAAAACAAAATCTACTTGCAGAACACTGAGGGGTCAGTACAGTGCTTCATGTCTAATCCCTCCTAAGGGTGCAGGTGCCTCATGCTACATAACTGGTTTATGGTTCTTTTTCCTCATTTTTGTCAAGCAGACATTTCTGGAAATGTCATTTTCTCACACTTAATTGAATATTTGTTGGTTAGTCAAGCATTTCAGTTTGGGTCTGCAACCTCTTCATGATAACAATGGCAACCAAAAATAGAACAAACAGTATATATTGAGAATGTGTACAAAAAGCAGATATTTATGATAGTGTGGAAATTGGTACACTGCACAGAGACCTACGTAAAAATGTGACTGATGACAGCAAGCCATCTTGTACACAGTTGTATGCGGTTTAGACACCCCTGATCAAAATTACTGTTACGAAATTACTGTTAGTTTGGGATCGGTCTCCCCCCTTTATACTCTTTGGACCTCTTTAGATTGCAATCCAATACATCCTTCTGTGCAACTTTGTGTCACTTTACCACAATATTCTGTGATTACAACTGAAACATATATATATATATATATATATATATATATATATATATATATATATATATATATATATATATATATCTGAAATTTGTGGTTCAGAACAGTGATAGGCTAAGCATCAACATTAATGTTTACACAGATTCTTCCCAATATCTAATGGTGCAGCAGTGGATAAATTATTTCTCTTTGTTTTTGAAATAGTGTCAGCTCCATACAGTCAAAATATGTCCCTAATGTTCTAAAACAAAATACTAACTGCAAGCTAAGGCAGTTCCAAATCTTCTAAAATAATATATGTCTGAAAAATTATATATATTTACTAAGAAGCATAGAAGTACAAGTATTAAATTACTGCCTGCCACTACAGCATACATTAGTCCTCTTAGCTTGCTTTGTTTAAATTTTTCTGGATAACTGACCTCATATTTTCTTTTATCATCAGTATCTCCCTTCTGCCCTGTGTGAACACCGAAGCCTCTCCAATTTACTTTGTAGTGAGTGCAGCTGCCTAAGACCTTGTTCGGTCCCTTTATCAAAGAGTCCAAATTAGGACCCAGTGGAACAAGAAGCTGCAACAACACTACAATATTTTGCACTCTTTTGATAAATACAGATTCCGTGTTGAATGTCCCTTGGTATTATCCTGTGGTGACATCACATTATGCTAGTTGAGAATACATTCAGGATGCAGGTTTTATCAGTAGAGGACATGCTTCCAAACAAAGATTGACTCAAAGCAGTGATTTATTGCTTAATTATATGTCCTTTCATTTAATTAACTTCTTCATTAAAGTTATTGCTTCAGAATAACAAAAATACCCAGCAAATGTGTTCCTAAATTTGATTGAACTTCTGCCTTTAGTTATAAATAATGTAGTAAATGAGGGACAGGTGCAAAAAAATTAATAAATTGACAAATTATTTTGAGATTGCATAAACAGCATATGTCTGCTGATGTTTTCATTAAAGTGGCTCAGCTGTCATTGTCAGCTGGTTTCTTTTCTCAGTCAAGACGAATGAGACAAATGATTTTGGTTGTATTCAGTTTGAATATTAATAGTGTGCTCAATACAGTCAAAAGAAAAATGTAAAAGAAAATCTTTACTCCAGGAATTTATAAAGTTACTTAAATACGCTTAAATTCCCATTTAATGTTATGTTTAATTATAAAGGTTTTAAAGACAAATATATTGTATTGTATGTCAGAAACTGAATAATTCTGTAAAGTCCAAGCAGAAAATATCTGCCTAATATCAAACCTAATCTGATTAATTTTGTTTGATTGCATTTGAGCATAATATGACTCAATTGTAGGCATTTGTATTGGAAATCTATTACACCCATAAATTGTGTTTATACTGATAACGACAGATTTACTCATACACATAGACTGTAGCATTTTACAGTTTATGTCAGTCAGTATGTTGCTCCAAATACCAGATTGAGCATAATTATTTAGGTTATTATGATAGCAGACAGGCCTGGTTATCTTTAATGACACTGGGTTTATGTTTATATAGAAATGTAAGAACTGTTTATTTTACCTCATTTGATGGTAAAAAGTCGTCATCTTGAGTCGTCATCAAGTCAGCTTTTCCAATGCTGCACTGGACAGAGCTTCTTTACCATCATGGAGAAATGTATGGAAAACATTCAAGAGAATGAATAGCAGGAAGGCCCATTTTGTGAGCCATATGGTCATTCTAATGTGCTTCAAATATCCTTCCCAAAGAAACCACAGCTAATCTGCCTCAGTTAGCACAGTAGCCCTCACAGTAGGTTTTGTTTATGAGCTTCAAAAAGCTGATCAGAGGCCTCCTCACTGCCATACTCAATGGACCCACTACCAATTTACCTACAACTCTAGCTGCGCATTACACATTTTCTAAATATAACATTGTCTCACCCGGACATGTGGAGAGGTAATTATGTTAAAATGCTGTTTGTTTACTACAGCTCACCTTTGAACATCAAAACCCACATCCAAACTGCAATATTGGGGATTTCATCCATCTTTGTGTCACTAGATCTCCAACTTCCTGATGTCTCACACTCAGCAATGGAACCCCCCAGGGTTCTGTTCTGAGCCCTCTGCTGTATTCACTATACATGGAACCCCCCAGGGTCCTGTTCTGAGCCCTCTGCTGTATTGACTATACATTGATGTGGGTATGGCAAAATGTTGGGAGAGAGTGCCCTCTACCCACTCTGGCTGCCAGTGGCAAGCAGCATGACCCAGGATTCAAACCTGTGATCCTCAAATCATAGTGGTTGTGCTTTAGACCGCTGAGCCAGTTCATACATCATTTTCTTGTTTTGTTTTTTTTTTGTTTGTTTTTTTTGTTTTTTATCAAAGTATTTCTTTACTATGTGTACATGTACTAGTTGCAGGTATATGACAAATAAACATTTGAACTTTTAAAACAGTTACAATTTTGTATTTCAAAATACTGGAAAGACATGCAGATCAGGAAGACCTGGTCTCATCCTCATTTATATATATTTATAAACATCACATGCTTGGCTTGTATGGCTTAATTTTAGCCTTTTGAAAATTGCAGGTGTATTTATGGTGCACAATTTGGGTTACTTGCATCAGTTGCCATTCATTCCTGTTTGTGACAAAGTCAGCATGGAACAGCAAAATTAGTTGTTAGAAATTAGACCTGTATGACAATAAAAAGGCTACAATTGAAAGATCAAAGTAAATAAAGGAAAAACATAGTGTATTCCTACCTGATTCCTGCTGTTAACACCCCTCACCCATCACCCGTCTGTACATTCAACCTGAATTTTTGATTCAGAAAACTGCAACATATGTATTTCAGAATGCTGAAACATAACATTCTAAAGCTATATAGTGGTGTGAGTTTCAATCTGCTGCGCACAGGGCTGGTGCACTGAAATTGTACATTGTACCCCCGTTACCCTTGGCAAGCCATATCTGGCAATGAAAAACTGTGGGAAGGTGTGGGGATTGTGCTGGGTTGAGTGTTAAACACTTCGGATGAGGCACAGCGGTAGCTGTAACCTTGTGCTGGGGCTTTCACAGTGCTAACAATGACAGGTGGAAAGCACAAGATTGGTCAGTCCTGCAGTAGCACACAGCTATGATGCCCTTCTTCTTGTTAGCACATCTGAAAAGCTAGAGAATTGGCAGTCATTGACTGACCTTGTTAGGGACAGATGAGACATCTGAGTCACAAAGAATTTCTGTTTTGTAAGTGTTTAGGTCAGAAAAAGAGAGATGAAATGTTTCCCCGGAGAGAAGTAGCAACACTTAAAAGTTTGCAACAAGATCTGAAACAAAGCTCTCAGTCTTTCCTCCAGACTGAGTCACATGGAATTTTAATCTGTTGGAATCTAAGGAGCATTTTCTCAGCAAGGTAATCCATCTGTGTATTCATTTACTTCATTATGCTCAAAGAGGAGGTGGTAAATTTGCAGAACATAACATACCTACTCTGGTTTATGATTTATTCAGAAAGCTTGTTGGTTGTTCACATCAATAATTCATCACTGTTAATTGCTCATTTGCATTTGAACGTTTCTAAATCTGTCTCATACCATCTTCTCTAATCTGTCTTTATTTGAGCATGCATCGCCACTGACAGAACAATAGTCTGGCGGAGAGAACTACTACCTTAATGAATAACAGTGAGGTAATAGGGCACCTGGAGATGGTCAGAGATTGTAAGTAAAGGATAAATAACAGGGAAGCTGCTTTATGATCAAAGGAGAAGAAGAGTGATCAATGATGCTTGTCAGATTCAGTGCCACATCATTTATAGACACACATTGGATGCCTCATTTCTTTCAACCTTTCTAATGTTGGTGAAAGGTAGGCATGAGTCTGTATCTTTGCATATGAATATATATTCAGTCATCAGTCACTTTATGATAAATAATTAGGTTCACACTGCTGATGTGAAGTTACTGTTGCCATCTTCAATTTACGGTAGCCATCCTAGACAAGCTGTTCAGTTTCTCACAACAGACCTGCTCTTGGCTGGCATCTACCATGGTTTAATGTTTCTATTCTTGCTTCCCAACCCCAACATAACTCTTAAGCCAGTCGTGATTGTTAAATCATGACAAAATGAATAGCAATAATAAAACAATTCCTCCTTTCATAGAGAGAGGGACAAGCAGTGAATGTAGAAAAACCTGGACTCGGCATTGTCGAATTTCAAACAGACTCAGTAGAGACCTGAGACCTGACAGACATGCCTCCTCATTTGGTTAGACCTGCCCCAATTGAACCTGTCTAATGGGGCTTCTGTTTGGGGCACTTTTCTTTGCACAGTAAAATATTCTACATCACATCTAGCTGTTAGTCCCTGACCATTTCTAATTTGAAATGATCTGTTCATACTGTAAGCTCAAAAATGTCTTTAGACTGCCTTGGCATCAAAAGCCACAGTACATTAAGATGAACTACTCAGTAATACAGTATGAATTCCCTTGACAAATATTCTTTTTATATACTCATTTAAATGAAATGTAAGTTTCCTCATTTTTCATTGTAGAAAAAAAGACAAATAAGTTTACATTTTAAAGCTGTCGGTGTGTTGTTAATAATGCACCAGGATTAAAGACATTTAAATAATTGTTATTTTGAATATTGCTCTCACTTGCATAAACATCCATCCATCCATCCATCCTTGGATGATAAACAAACCATTGATATACACTCTCTACTGGGTTTTGTTTCAGTAATGTAGTACAGTGGCAGAAATGATCAAATGAATATGGTCACATTCTCATCATCTCTTTACTACTTCTGTCCAGAGATGGATTAGATGGAATTCAAAAGCAACAATAAATGCACAGCAGAAAAACATAAATGAATGTGAAGGAAGCAAGATTACAGGTAATTTCTTACCATGGGTTCATAAGCAGTTTATTTCAAAATTATTTCCATTTCCATCATATTATAGCATCAGATCTCAGCTCTGTTTGCTGCTAAGATGAACTAAGGCTACTACAGTCCAGTTTATCCTCAGAGCTGCTGCTATGAGTGAGTCAGCATGTACCAGTGATTGGCCAGTTCTTCAGTAAAAAAGGAATGTTTAAGCCAGACCAGAACATTTATTTTGCAACAGTGCTGGCCAAGACCAAGTACATTTGTACATTGACTGCATCAGCACAGGCTAACAACTAATTAGCCCACACTGTGCAATTTATGCTAATATCAGAAATACCAGAAAATGCAAACATTCTTCTACAGAGTGTCTGTGAATGTGAACAATAGCATGGTCTGACATGATAACTTGGAAAAAAAAAAAGATTTCTGGGGGGAAAATGTAAAAACTTACCAATATTAGCTATCTAACTAATAGAACTATCTGAACTTACAGAATTATCTGAAATTACACACAGGAAATGGAAAGATAGTTTAGAGGAGAAACGTTGGGCCTGTTTTGTCATTGAAACAAATAAGGATGCTAAACACCATACTGAAACCAGCCAGCAGTGGCCCTAGACCTGTGGTGGCTTCACGTTTGAGAGAAAATGCAACAAGTAACGGAGGTGAACTTTGTCCAAGTGAAGCAGTGATTTTGATAAACAGATTATTCTGTGTGTGTATGTGTGTGTGTGTGTGTGTGTGTGTGTGTGTGTGTGTGTGTGTGTTTACACAAGTTACCAAAGCCTAGTGACATCAGTTTTTGAATGATGGAGCTCAAGAAGAAATTATCTATCCACGAAACACACTATAGCGCCCTTGAATACAATAATTAAGAAATTTGACAAATATTTTTGCTTTAATTTGAGCAACATTTGAGTACTGTTTATCCTACTATATGTCTAGCTGTGGCTATGGTCTTACGTCTTATATGATTTATGAGGTCTCACACACGATGCTTCAATCCAATAAGTTCAATCTTTTTGTTTCTCATGGTCTGAGAGTCCCTTGGGTACCTTTTGGCAAACTCCAGATGGGCTGTCATGTGCCTTTAACTGAGGAGCGGCTTCTGTCTGTACTATACATGCCTGATTGGTGGACCTCTGCAGAAATGATTGTCCTGTAAGGTTCCCCTCTCTCCACAGAGCAATGTTGGACCTTTTGGTCAGCTCCCTGACTATTGCCCTCCTACCATGTTCTCTCAGATTGGCCTGGTGGTTCAAAACTTCTTTCATTAAAGGATGATGGAGGCCACTGTGCTCATTGGGACCTTCAATGCCGCAGACATTTTTCTGTACCCTTCCCAGATCTGTCTCAATACAATCCTGTCGTGGAGGTCTACAGACAATTTAGACTTCATGGCTTGGTTTGTGATTTGACATCTACTGTCGGACACTATATTACAAGATGTGTGCCTTTCCAAATCATGTCCAGTCAAGTGAATTTACCACAGGTGTCCAATCAAGCTGTACAAACATCTGAACAATGGTCAGTTGAAACAATATGCACCTGAGCTTAGTTTTCAGTGTCATGACAAAGCTTGTGAATACGTACGCATTTTTAAATCTACAAAAATTTCAAAACAAACTTTTCTGACTGTCATTGTGGTGTACTGTGTGTAGAGTGTTGAAGGAGGGAAAATAAATGAATAAATTATATAGATAGATAGATAGATAGATAGATAGATAGATAGATAGATAGATAGATAGATAGATAGATAAAATATTTTTATGCCATATTCACTGCATGCTGCCACCCCAGGCCATCATTTCTCCAAAGTTGTTTGAGCAAAATGACTTCCTATTTTGTTAAAGCGCTGCTGCAGTGGTGTGTTCTTACTTTATCTCAGGAAGTACAAAAGGGCGGGTGCTTGAGAAGAGTTCTATGAATAAGCAAGAAAATTAAGCAAGCAGCAAATAAATAAACTTGCCATGTGTAACTTTTTGAAATTGACAGGAGGGATGTGTCAGTGTTGGTGGGTGTAATTAGGTATATACTAGTGCATCTCAAAAAATGTTGTGAAAAAGGGTTCATAATTTAATTTAAAAATATCAAATATTATTGAATACTATTAAAGTGACATATTTCAAGCATTTCAAGATTTAGTTTTAATTCTGATACTGATTTGTAATTTAGTTAAATTAAATATTGTTATAATGTGAGATCCTGGATTGCCATGAGCTATAAGCCATCCTGGTCAACATTAAAATAATTTATGAAATATGTCACTTTACACTTTACATATGAAATTATAAACACAAATGAACCTTTTCACAATATTCTAATTTTCTGTTTTGTGCACTTTATGCATCTTATGCACTAGTAAAAGATTCTTCATGCTGCTCATCACACTTTTTATGCTTTGACACCTGAAGTGAAAATGTAAATGCTCTCATAAAGCCACAGTACACCGTTCAACATTGTTGGGGGAAATGTGGCCCAAAATAATATATTGCTGTGTTAATGACCTCTTCCTGTAGCGGTTCAGCAGAAAACCTAATTATTACATATTTTCAAATACCCCAGATGAATTTATTCAGTCAGTCCATGTATGATGTCCAAATCTTTTCTACTTTAGTTTAGTGATACAGCTAAAATACTAACAATGCAAATAAACACCAGAATTTCAGGGTAACCCAAGTGATCTCACAACCACAGTCAGCTCTTCTTTAAGGTGCTGCAGATTTTTTCAACATGGTTTACAACAGGGTTTCTCAACCTGTGGGCCAAGGACCACCAGTAGCCTGTGAAGAACTCTCTAGTGGCCTTCAGGCTTAGTCCAAAGAGGATCAGAATTTTTGATTGTCTGAGAAATAAGAGGCAAAAACCATTTTACAAAGTTGAGTTTTGTTTTCTTGTGGGCTGTTATGCATTGTAGTTATAAACAGGTGGACTATGAGGTGTAATAGGCTGAGAACCCCTGGTTTAGAACAGAGCCTCATAGCTCTAGGACAAATGGAATTCATCACCACCTCAGCTGATCTGGTTATTTATGAGGTTAGGCCAAAAATGTCAATCTGAACATATTTACTCATGTATGGAGTTAGAACACCCTCAAACCCTCAAATTGTTCATTAGAACAAAGAATGCGGCCATGTTTTAACATGTATTCCCTAGAGCTGTTTTATAAAAGCAAAGTGGTTGATTGGTTGAGGTTTTCATTGTTAATTGCATTGCAGAAATTGTAAGCATCAAAACGCTTTGAGAAATCCCCTCCTTTAAGGCTGGTTTGTCTGTTTCACACAGCAATACATCATGGCTGGGACACTAGTGTGTGCTTTCCTAAACAACAGAGAATGACTTTGTCATTCTTCGCCTTCATGCTTTTGCACCACAAACAAAAACACAGCTTCTAAGGTTGTTTTAATGTATGATCAAAAATGTCTTAAGGAATTATATTTTCTGGTTTTACTCAAAAAAATATGGCTCGAAGCCAGAGCTGACAGACTTGAAAGCACTAGACAATTTGACTGTTTGTTTCTTTTCCAAAGCCATTTGCAATGCTCAGCCTTTAGACAGTAGAATGCTTGGCTTCACTCCCAGTATTCAGAGATGGCCTCTGTGCCATTGCCCATCTCAGGCCAAAGGTGGAAACAATTAAGTCATATTGAGTGGAACTGCCTGCCAGATGTCTATAAAAGGCCTCCTGACTTCTTATGGCAAACTGTGTGAGTCTATGATATTGAAGAGAATGTTTAAAAATTAGCACATCGATGCTAAAACGTATATGTGTTTTCTGCTTTTTCCATATACAGGAAGCTGAATCATAAACAATACATTTAAGAGAAATTGACTGAAAAGATGACAGTGCCATAATCACACTAAGTGGTGGCACCACCTAATTACATCTCTGGTAGAGATGTCGGGTTATAGAAGAAAATGCGAAGTAAGAGGCTGTTTGCTCTCTTTTTATGCTCACACAGAGAATTAGAACATGAAAAGATGATGCACTTCATTCCACCTGAACTTCTTTAAAGACAAGCAGAGCCTCTTGAGTTTTTAAGCAAGAATTGCTGATACCACAAGCATCATTACATCAAGGCTGTGCTGTCATGAGAGTAAATCAACAACTAAAAACCAACAAGCCACCCTTTGTTGAACCACCCTTTTGATGCTCTTTCTGTGTTCTTCTGACACCTAATAAACCTCTTGAAATACACAACATAGAACATATGAGGCCACACATTTGGCAGAACAGATAGGAACTCGTTCCTTTTGGGACACCACAAAGAAAAGTAAAACACAATATGTGCTTTTGGTTTTGTTCAGTAGTTTTAAAATGAAAGCATTTTCTGTGACACTTTTTGGAGGTCTAGTATATTAAGACCATGTCAGAAATTCTTGTGACAGATGTCTCCCAGAGTGTTCTGCTGGACACAATTAAGTCTTATATTCTGCTCACCTATAATCCATGGTTTCATTGAACTGAATCATGTGATTTATGACCTCATCTGTTGCTTATAATTCATGTTATTTATGTCAGGAGACTGTGTGGTGCATTCTAAACCCTTCCATTTGTGACATTTCAGGTAGTAAACAGTAGATTTTGAGGATCATCCTTGGCCTATCCTTTTCTAAGCCATGCTCTTTTACAGATGGTTTGGTGTGCAGCATTTGCTGGTATTTTGTGGAATCAATTCTTCTCTCCATCTGTGCAATATTGTCAATGCCAAAATACTGAAAATCCAGCCCTGTGCATTAGATTTGGCAAGATGTTCTTTTTTCGATTCCTTGACTTCTGTTTCTGAATAGCATTCTCCATTATAAAAGCTGCTAGCAGAAAATGGTTGATTATCTTCTTACTGCCTTCAATGTCTTGTGGAAATCTAGGAATTTTCAGATCTTTAGACAGTTGCTTGGACATTTGATTCAGCTGACAGTTCCTAATTGGTAATATGGCTCTGGCCTGATTGCCTTTTTTGGTCTGAATAAAAAAGAAATAAATACTTAGGATGCTCAAACTTCACCAGATACACTGATGATATTTTTTTTAATTACAGATAAGTAACTGTCCTGAAAGAAATATATACAGAGGCTATGTTTGATGTTCTCAACAACAACAACAACAACAACAACAACAACAACAACAACAACAAAATGTGCAATTCAGCTAACAGTGCCCAAGCATTTGCAAAAGTCTGTATAATACAAATGAAGTGCACGGTGTAAAGTACATTGCAGATGGGTTTTATGTCTATAAAGTGCACTTTTGTTCTGAGTTATGCATGTGAGTAATGCATTTGCATCTAGATCTGAATCTCATTTGCAAATGAGCCACTCCAGCATGAATACTTCTGCTCAATGGCTCCAGCAGTGTGCACTGTCACACAGTGAAGCACAGCTATGGTGGGAGCCCTATCAGATGCTCTGATAACACTTAATGAGTTTCAGCCAAATGAATGTCTCTGTTCCCTTCATTTAAACCCTCCTCTATTCTGCACTTATGTTCCCTGATGGAAGGTGTAATGACAGGATTTGGAGAGAGAAAGCTGCATTGAGAGAAACAAACTACCCATGTGTTTGTAACACTCAGTGAGTTACTCTGCTGGTTAATGATCAAATTTCTCTTCCTGGTATGGATCAGAGACAGCTTAAGGCATTTGGAGTTTAGACATGTTATACACTGAAAAGGTTTCATATTCTTCTTAGCAATTGTGTAGCATATGTGGTGTAGTATGTCCAGAATTGTTCTCCATATAAAAAGGCATTTTACTTTACTTGAAAGCATGTGTTTTCCTACTCTATTTTACCTGTGCCTGAGAGTAACCAAATAAATGAAGCCTACTGGATACAAAGCATATTCTTCAACCACTTTGAGTTAGCTGAATATTTCTGATCATTTTCCAGATTTTTGCATTAAATCAACATAGAAGAACTTTGTCAATTGCCATTGGCAAATGAATACACTGTACTCCTTCAGGTTGTTGTTAGCCAAATAAATTAAGGCTGCGGTATGTAAGACTGCATACCTAAGAGAAGGTAGCCTGGGGGAATACACACTGATGGAAAGTTAGTGGGGAAAACATACCCAGTATGTAATCAGATGTAACAGAGTGTCAATGGGAAACGTGTGAGCAATTACCATTTCCTGCAGTGCTGAGCGTGACAGTATGCTGTCAATGGTTATTTTTTTGAGATTTTCATTTAATTCAAGATATTCAATAAAAGTAATAGTTATTCTAACCTAATGTGTTAAAGTTGTTCCAACAAACACTGCTTAGGATATTATGTACATTCAACTTCAATTTTGTAATCTGTTCAGCAATCTGTTATCTGTTTTTGGTCATTTTTACATTCAAATGGGATCTTTGAGTTGATTAATCTTGTAATAACTGAGTTTAGCCTGTCGCTACTGTTACTGGATAGTGATTAGCCCATACAAGTTTAAAAACTCTGAATTCAAAAATCAAAATAGTGTTCTTAAATCATTTTAGAAAATGTGTAATGTCAGCTGTACTGTTTCAATAATATACAGTGACCTGTAGGGTTTGTTTGTACAATTGTTTGATTACATTTATATTTACATTTATGGCAATTAGCAGACGCCCTTATCCAGAGCGACTTATAAAAGTGCTTTGATTAAAATGTACACATTTCCCATTAGCTCCTGGTACCATCTACTTTACATACTTGACTACATTATGTGACGGACACTCATCGCCATTATACTGTGGTGTCCCACAAGTTACTTTCTCTTCATTATCTTTATATGTTTTACAGAACTGGCCTCTGTGTTGTAGGCTGTAGGCAAGTTTTGATTTCCTGTGTTACTGTAGTGTGGCAGAGTGCTGTCTGTGTGCAACAGCATTCACATTTGGCTGCCACAAGATTACTATTATTTTTAATTGATATATAATTTTAATTGCAATTTTGATATTAAGCTAAAAGGAAAACTAAGTACAGACTACTTTTTAACTTTTTAAGGCAACAGGTCTCCAAATTTCCCATTTTAAGTAAATTCAGTTTTTCCAAGATTACAGTGATGTTGGCAGTGCAGACAGATTTGTAGTTCCTAGTGGCTAAATTTGTGATTTTGTTTTCATGCATGAACCACTTACCTACATGGAACGGCATTAAATGTGTTACTTACTGACATTAGTTATTAAACTTTAAATGATAAACATTTGGATCCCAAACTTCCAATGTTAATTAACTGTAGTTGAGAAAAAATGCAAGCATAAAAAAACCCTTTTCCACAAGAAATTAGAGAATATTTACACACAATTTATTTAATATAAACACATATAATATAGAATTGACTAAAATAGTGCATTTGGATAAGACTAAAATCACAGAGAAACTCTGGTAATAATTATATATCTCCACCTCTCCACGTAGGCTTATTGACCTTGCCTGTTTGGAAGCAACATCATTGATGACACCATTAAAAGAATGCTGCTAAAAGATGTCATGTTATATATACTAATCACATATTGACATATTGGGTGCCGGCTGGTATACTGTTAGCTAATCTTTGTGTTCATTGTTCACCGTAATCACACTGACTCTGTACTAACTAGGACTTATGAGTCTATACATCTATGACTATGATGTTATGGTGTGTGTGTGTGTGTGTGTGTGTGTGTATTGATTTTGAAATAATAGTCTAAATAGTATTAGAAAATGATTACATTTTTTAAATTATAAAGCCTCAGTTGAGGCACCTCTGACAGTTTAGACACTCCTATGACTGAATGTCTCCTCTAGTATTTGCCTATGACTGCATATGCCACAGACTTTCTTTAATCCAGTAGAAACTGAAAAGACTGCATGGTCAAATCATGTTAAAATGGAGATAATGGTTCAAATCAGAGGAAAAACTCTTTTTTGTTATTTGAGCTTCAACCCTTGGAACCATGCTGTATAGGGCTTAGAGCTTTTTAGTATCAAGGATGCAGCCAGCTTGCAGATATGATTCTGAAAGCGTTGGCCCATTTTTGTTCAAAAGGGACATTGATTATGAAACTGGCCCTCCTGCTGTACTTAGCATTGAAGTCTCCAAGCCTTTGCTAGCTTATGCTCTATAATAGTCACAGAGTATTACACAGAAAGGAGCAAATAATAGAGCTAATCAATCATAGAGCAAGCTGGGAAGTAGATTATGTGATAAGTGTTTTCCACACTGTCATCCTGCAGTAATTAACTATTTTTCCAATTTCAGATATTTTTATTATCTTGGCAGCATTCATTAATTATAATTAAGCATATAAGAGAGACTTCTCATCTTTATATAACCTAACCTAATTCTAGGAATGTTTTGTCTGATCTTTTCTCCGGTCAGTTGTTGGGGGGGGGGGGGGGGGGGGATCTGTCAAAACCTCTCATAGTGAAATCTTCTGCATAGTGCTGTACTGTATATGAGTAAAGCATTTGAAAGTGATATATTCATTCTTCACATTCAGCTCTGTAGTTCTAAAAAAAAGATCAGAAAATAATCAAAATCAGAAAAAAGAATAAAATATAGAGTAGTATCTACTCCTCTGAACTGACAAGGCTTAATTTACATGTATCCATATATTTTTAAAATTAAAAACAAACAATCAAATACACTGATGTTTGTTCTCCAGCTTTCACTTGCCCTAAATTATTTAAGTAAGGGTGTCTGCACAGCAAGGAGCAATAAAAACGCAAACATTACATCAAAAAGATCACAAGGATTTCTCACTAAGTTAGTCAAACAGAAGGTCACCATAACTCATATCTCACACAGAGATTTTTTTTCAACATTTTAATGTTTTGTGGTTGTGTGCAAAAAGAATAAACTCTATTGTTAGTTGGCACCAAGCACTCACAAGTTAAGGGAATGATGTCATCATTGTCAAACAGCTGTGTTTTTCTTGTCAAACTGAGAAAACAGAATTGCCCAAAATCTCAAACCTGGAGAATATAAAAAACAAAATCATGTAAAAATGAAACCAAATAATTTAATTTAAAAAAAAAATAATGGGATTACGTATACTAGAGACATTCTCAACTTGAACTATAAATTGACCTTTAAATATTTATGTTTATGTCTCTGTTCATACAAAGTGACATTTTTCAAAATACATTGTTTAAAAATAACTATACTATTAACTCATACCATTGTGTTTTACCTCATCATCCCACCACCTCATCCAGTGAAAATGGAAAATTAACTATCAGCTTTCAAATATGTGACTTCTTTTTTCTTTTCTTTTTTTCAGTCCTGGTCTACTCTTTTAATAAGATAATTTTTCTCATTACATTTACTTTTACTTGTAAGTCTTCAATGTATAAGTACTCAGCAGTATGTAATAAGTAGTTACCATCATGTTTATTTTTCAATGTGGCAAGAATGAAAAGGATTGTCTTTGACTGAAACTTTGATGAAACAGAATTTAGTTCATGCGCTCTCACTAGTTCATCCATACAAGGCAGTATCATGCTTATTTAATATAGTGATAGAAAGTAGACTGACATGCAGAAACTGCAGATATGCTCCACATTAATACCGCAACGCATTAGGTAAGACAGGGTCTGAGTGAAAGATTTAAACACACTTTGGAGCTATTGTTTGGATATTTTTCAGAGAAGTCCTTTAGTGGTGGACTTGTCTAAATATTGTCTTTGAAAAGGGAGATTGCAATTTGTTCTCTCACAGCCAGCTTGAATTCAACAGCTGTGCCATGTCTCCCTCACTTTTTCATTGTCTTCTTCACCTCCATTCCTCTCTGCCTCCCTCATTACCCTAAATCTTGGAACAGGGCACTGAAGCTTCTCAAAATGCACATCTGTTTTTGGCCTGAGGTTGTTGGGTTTTTTTTTTTTAATGACACCTTATGTCATTCCAATAACATATGTTTGTGCCAGGATGATATAATTTAGATTATTACTGTGGTCCACATTCCTGCTTATGTCTTATAGCACATGTTAAAGTTAACATTCCTTTTCTCACACACACACACACACACACACACACACACACACACACACACACACACACACACACACACACACACACACACACAGTTTAGAATGACAACAGGTTTTGTGAATCAAAACATTCAGTAATTTAAGTTGTTTTTTTCAGTTTCTAATGGTGGAAAGACCACTGGGATGACTTCTCTCCTAGAACAGAGTATTTATTAACACCACAGCATTTTTTGATCAAATTTATACACATCATGAAAGATATTTTAATAAGTAAAATGAGTCTAAATGAAAGCAGTAAGTATCTTCCACAATAAGCATTTTTAGATAAATAAATAGGAATGCAATTTTCTTTTATTCTTGTGATGTTTTGGTCACTGTTGTTATTATATTCATAATACACTAGCACATAAAATGCTATCATGAAAAATTTAATTCAAAAAGGTAAACTGACATTTTTAGTTATTATATGTAAAGTGAAATGAAACGTAGCTTCTTGATATAAGCACTTAGAATGTGTCCCATAGTCATTACTTGCAACAGAACTTGTCTAATTTGAGAATAGTCAAATCAAATCAAATTTTTACTGTGTCACAGAGGAGCTTTACAGAAATCAAAAAATGAAAACATAAACACATGAATAAAGAATAAGATGTAAACCCCCTGGTGATCAAGCCAAAGGCTGACAAACTCCCTCAGAGCTGGAGAAAGAAACCTTGGGAGGAACCAGGCTCACAAGGGAGGACCGCCCTCTTCTTGACAACTACTTATAAAAAGTTAGACAGGGGATACTGGAGCTGCAGCTGCCAGGTTTTACATGTATCTTTGTGAAGGAAGTTGACTCCAAGCTTTACCTTATATTAATTAAGTAATAACAATTTATCTTCTACATTTATTACCTAAAATATTTAGGTAACTCAAACAGTTGGTTGACTGTCACTATTTCTGCATCCAACTGTTCAGTTTGATGTCTAATAATTATCTTTCAGCACTTCAAGTGTTAACTCCTGTTTAACACAGTCCTTTGTAGTTTTTTGGCAGCACTGTGTTTTTAGCCCATAGCGATGCGGGGCACTGACCAGCTTTCTCCACGTCTGTTACTCAAACAAACATTGATGGGGTGAAATAATGGGGTGCTGAAGAATGCCTCATAACAATTCAATCACTTCAAGCACTTCAGATGACATCATCTTCCATCGCCTCTGTGAGCACCTCCACTATAAACATACCTCTAGAAATTTTCTAGAGGAACATAGAATTATGAAACTGTACTGAAATGAGTTTCGAAAGAAAAGCTGACAGAAAGAAGTAGCCTGGCCTTTTTTCTTTTTTTTTCAGCCGTGGCCTGGGGGTTAGGGAATCAGCCTTGTGACTGAAAGGTTGCTTGTTTGATTCCCTGAACTAGCAGGACATGACTGAAGTACCTTTGAGCAAGGCTCATAACTCCATAGCTGCTCCCTGGGTGCCATTGATAGAACTGCCCCCAAGTGTGTGAATTCAATAGTGTGTATGGGCTAAATCCAAAGGTTCATGTATAACACTGTTATTGTATTGAAGTTAAAAGTATGCTATCTTGTGTACAAAGAGTGATTAGAGGCAAGTAAAATGCCAGACACATCTGTGTACAAATGTGCAGAGTGTGACTTCAAACGGAGAAAAACTCAGCTTTAAGCTTTGGATATGTCATTCCTGCTTAATTGTATGCGGGACCATAGTGACACCAAATGCTTGTTTTAGGAAATGTGTCAGAGCTCGAATAGGGTTTTAATTAGTAAGCAAACAGTGACCTCTAGCGGAAGGAGGATATATTACAGTGCAGTGGCTTTGTGGAAAAGAGCCCATGATGTGTTTTCAAGACCGAATCCAATGGTGATTCATGTTTAAAACCAGTAAACACTTTCAGATGTGGGTCCTTGGTACTAAAATCATTGTAAAAGTTATTTTAAATTATTAATAATGGTTTCCTATGTACAATATAACCAGATAAAACACCAGGCAGGTGATCAAAAGACATCCTTTAATGAAAACT
This sequence comes from Acestrorhynchus altus, assembly GCA_034509495.1. NCBI lineage: Eukaryota > Metazoa > Chordata > Actinopteri > Characiformes > Acestrorhynchidae > Acestrorhynchus > Acestrorhynchus altus. The sequence continues at coordinate 15,302,924 of CM067512.1, read as the reverse complement.
GAAAGAAATTATTTGTAGGTGGGTAGTGTGTATTCATCCAAAGCTTTGTGTGTGTGTGTGTGTGTGTGTGTGTGTGTGTGTGTGTGTGTGTGTGTGTGTGTGTGTGTGAAGCATTTTCAAGGAGGCCAGCTCTGAATAGTTGATTCATTGTCTGTTTCCACCAAGACAAAAGCAGGATTCTTCACTGAAGATGACCCACTGCCATTCTGAACATGACTCCATGACAGTCTGCCACAATACCATTGCAGTCACTCAAGAGTTTCTGAACACTTGCTTCTTCAGAGGTCAAGTGGCAGCCGATGTTCTTCTTTTTGTAATGTCCAGGCCATGTTTGCATAACCCATGTTCATGATAAAAATGGTTGTGTAACTCATAAACATAATTTAACTAGACAGCTGAAAGACTTTTTAAAGTATTAGTGTTTGTCCAGTAACTGTACTGTGAATCAATTTTAAGATTACTCATTCTTAATTTGTTTGGTTCTCTGTGCAGCAATTTATATATTTATAATTTGTATTTATAAGTTATTATTTAGAATTTGTGCCTGATAATTGTACAAATTACATCAAATACAGTAAAACATATTCATATATATCATATTATGTTGTTTAGAAGAACTCCAGCCACTGTCTGGATTGGTGCCGTTCCACAAGCAGCTTACCTGATCTGATTTACCTTAATAAAGGATTTTTATAAAAGGTATTGGATTGTGAACTGTACAGTGCAGCTGGAAAGTATTCACAGCATTTCACTTTTTTATGTTACAGCTTTATTCCAAAATGTATTAAATAACTTTTTTCACTCAAAGTTCTACACACAATACAATCATTATAACAAAGTGAGAATTTTATAAAACACACAAAAAAAACCACAAAAATATAACATGCATTCACAGCCTCTGTCATTACACTCAAAATTCAGATGCATCTTTTTTCCCCTGATCATACTTCAGATGTTTCTACAGCTTGATTGGAGAATCTTTTACCTCTGGTAATATATGTTGATTGGACACACACCTTTTTATATGTGGTCCCATTGTAGACAGTGCATGTCAGAGCACAAATCAAGCCATGAAGTTTAAAGAAATGTCTGTAGACCTCCAAGACAGGATTAGGAACAGACACAACTCTGGGGAAGGGTACAGACAAATTTCTGTTGCATTTAAAGTCCCAGTGACCACAGTGGTGTCCATCATCCATAAATGGAAGACATTTGGGACCAACAGGATTCTTCCTAGAGCTGGTAGGAGGGCCTTAGTTAGGGAGGTACCAAGAACTCTGTCACTCTGACAGCGCTCAAGTGTTGCTCTGTGGAGAGAGGAGAACCTTACAGAAGGACAACCATTTCTGCAGCACTCCACCAATCAGGCGTCAGGCAAAAAGGATATCTGGAGATGGAAAAAATGTCTGTGCATCGACACTCCCCATCCAGTCTGATGGAACTTGAGAGGTTCTGCAAAGAAGAATGGGAGAAACTTCCCTAAAACAGTTGTACCAAGCTTGTACCATCATACTCAAAAAGACCTGAGGATGTAATTGCCAAAAGGTCTTCAGTATTCCAAACAAACTTTGCTCACTTTATCATGAGGCATTGTGTATAGACTTTTGATGGGAAAAATGAATTTAATCCATTTTGCAATAAAGCTGTAACATAAGAAGTACATGTAGTGAAGCGCTGTGAATACTATCTAGATGCACTGTAATCCTGGAGAAGCTAACATACTCAAATCCACCCAATCACATTATATCGTTTTATTGTAATGTAAACATGTTCAAAGTGAAAATATATTCATGGTACAGAGCTGGGTTTTGCTAAAGTATCTTACCAAAAAGGTAATTAAATTAAATCAGACTATCAAATGTAACACTCTCTCTACCAGTTAAGATGATCTTAACACAATGTTGCTTTTTAGAAACTGGGCCTAGGTGACTATCTTTTCACATTTCTGTCTTGTCAGCACAATATATGTGTATATACATAAAACAATGCATCTACAAATGATGCAAAAATAGATAGGATATACCCAAATGCCCAGATATGAGCACTAACAGTGATGGAAGACATGTCAGTGAAGACAGAGTCATGCAGAAGAAACTACTTTTTTATTTTTGTTTTTGATATTTTTTTTATTTCTGATATTGTATTGAAATTGTTGCTCTTATCATGCAGCAGATTGAGGCAAATTGCTTCTGCTCTGTGATGGTGTTGGCATTGGCATGTCAACCAGAAGATGCAGTAGCCTGAAGTAGACATTGGCAATGTAATAACATTTATTATTTCTTTGTCAGTCAGCTTTGTCACCGAGCATATGCTTAGTGAAAAAAACATATTTCAAAGAGAGTTTGGGATAGTAATTGCATAGCAATTTTTTAAATTTACTACTGTCAGCATGTTAAAATAAAATGTATCATAAAAAATCTTTAAATATCCATATAATGTTATGTTTTATATTAATATTGCATAATAATGGGTCTTTTGATTGTCTTTTGGCTAGCTGTATGTTTATGCAGAACAATTATGCAGTACCTTTTCAGTTTTATATGTAATAAGCTGCCATTAAGCACACATTTGCAAAAAAAAAAAAAAAATAAAAAAATAATAATATTTTTAAACTTAATATTCAACAAAAAGCAGCAGGCAATTCTTGTAATAACAGTTACAAGCTATCATTTAGCTGTTGTTGTTTTTGTTTTCTTTTCTTTTCTCTCTTGGCATGAACAACTAGCAGAGTTTAAGATGGCTGGTTTATTTACTGTCCAGTAAAGTGGAAGAAAAATGGAAATAGTTACACAGTCTCACTATTTCTTTCCTATAAGATTGTGTTGCTTGATACTTCCCCTTGAGAGCTCTTATATTCTCCAAGAGCCGTAGGCTGGCTCTGCTGGTAAAGACAATGAGTGCCTCTCAAAATTCCCTGACTCAACTCGACAGCTAAAGCAAGCGCTTTATTATCTTCCTTTTTCCACAGTCAAACATCACTTTGTTATTGAGCTCAGTGCTGTTATTGTCCCTAATCTTGTTTTCAAAGCTCAAATAATGATTGACAGTATTTCTGATCTTTTTATTATTATGGCTTCAATTGCATTTGTTTATAATTTGATGGTGATTTGTCATTTTTATAGAGGCTGTCTCTGCTTCAATCCCTTTTTTGATTTGACACTGACAAGGCAAAAGTTATGGTGTATGTAAATTGTATGAAATGGTATTACCTCGGGAAACAGTTTGGGAATGCCCACACCTGTGCAAGTTGGGAGATGTTGTCTTGCATTTGGATGGGACGTTCCATTTCCATGGCTTTATGGAGTCTGTGCCACAGATGAACCCTACCTTCAGCTCAGACTTCCTTGGATCATGCTACATTTTGCCAGTCTACTAGGGTCCAGTTTGCAACCTCATGAGAGAGAGATGCAGTTCCTGGTGCTGTGTTAATAGCAGCATTCTGGTGGTTCTTCTACTCCAATATCACACAAAGGTTAAAGAACCCTGCACTGACCTGCAATTAATGTGGATCTGGTTTCTGCTAGGTCTGTTTATATGGCCAATTCTAGCCAGATGCTGCTGGTCATGCTAATTAAACTGTGGGTGGCCACGACACTGTCCACTGGGGATGGTAATGCCTTTTATGACTTCTTCTGGGTACATACAATATTGAGGAACTACAGGTATAGAATGTTCAATTTGTCTGACACCCACCACCACACAGTTTTTTTTTTCATTAAAAAGTATTTTTATATACAGTATTTCTCTACTGTACATGTTTTGGCAAATATCATGTTTGAGGCTAGAGCAGGTGAAGAGGCGGATTTAAATGCAATGTAATATTTATGTATATTTATGTATATTAATGTAATTATTTAACAAATACAAAAACTAAAATACAGTAATTGAAACAAGATCCAAAAAGGTAAACAGAGTGAAAATACATAAAGATGCTAGACTGAATAAACTAAACAGACTTGAATACAAAACCACATAACTGTGACAAGTCGTATATACTGACATACAAAAACCAACAAAGGCAGACAGAAGGAAAGGGCCATTTATACACAGTGAAGGCTAGAAATACCTGGGGATGATTACATACAGACAAGCAAAAAATGCGACATAGGTAGGAAATACTAAAGACAGGACAAGCAAAGGTGGAGAAAAACAAAACAGAGCCATGTGCTGAAAATCTTGTGGCAAACTAAAACCAAACAAAACGAAGACAGGCACACAGGCAAGCAAGCAGGACAGGATAGAAGTGTGACAGCAGTTAACAGAAAATAACTGTTTTGCTTTAATTATCTTGAGTTAGTGGGTTCCTTTGCTTCCCAAAATAGGCTTTAAAAGCCAGAATGGTGTAGTCGTTCAATATGCACTGCATTATCTAGGAAGTCCAGTTTATAAACTGGACATTGAGTATTCTGCAGATTCCAGTTGATTGTATCTGTTTGTGCCCTAGACAGGCTCTATACTGAGCAATATTACTGAAACTTATGAAAATTATTTTTGTCTTCTTCATTTGCTTGTATGTGCAAAAGACATGTGCAATGTCATTGCCATGTCATCTCTTTCTGTGCTGCAATGAGGAATCAGCCTCTGAAAAGGGAAAAGTGAGTGTGTGAGTGAGTGAGTGAGTGAGTGAGTGAGTGAGTGAGTGAGTGAGTGAGTGAGTACCCAATGACAGACGGGCAACTGCCTTCAAGGTCTGCAAGGAGATCTGGGACACACTCAAAGCAGCAGCACATGCTTTTGAGAGCGAGGACCATGAGGTGGCTCAGGCCATCAATGATGACGCCATCATTACCCTGGCCAATGGTACTCAAGCACAAATTCAAATTTTTGGTGTGTGTGCTCTGGAATGTTGTGTGTAGACCTGTGCCCAGTGACTTATGTTTATATTCTCTGTGAATTATTTCATTACTGCCATGTTAATTGTAGTATACAAATAAGGTCATGTATGTACATAAAATGGGTAATCTAAATAGTACAGTGTAGATTTTATGTCATCCTTAGGCAGCAACTGGTTTCAGGTCTCAGACTAAACAGCTTCAGGTGAAAAACAACAAGTAAGCTCGTTAAACAATGCAGTGGCTCAGTAGTGGAACAGTGGTGGATTACTAGGTTGTTGTTAACAGGGTTGTGGGTTCAATACTTGTGTCCATTAGACTGCCAAAGTTGAGTGCTTGAGCAAGACCCTTAATGCTTCAGGGGTGCCACTGCATGACTGACCCTGGCTTTCCAAATTGGGATCTGTGAAGAGAACATTTTATTGTACTGTATAAATATGGTGACAATAAAAGAACATAAATTAAAACCACTTCAAATGTTCTCAAAATAGATAACCTTTAAGAAATACAGTCAGTTTGTCTGTACTTGTGGTGTCTATAAACAGTTTGTACCAATATGTGGAAATTTAGAGTATGTCTACCCATCACAATGCAGACAGAAATAAAGAAGACAGGAAAAGGGAGCAGCTAAGTAAGGCTAACACATAAGTAAAGTTGCTGCATCATAAAGGTAGTGTGTAGCCCACGAAACACACCAACTCATTTCCAGTATGGTGGGGTTTTTTCCACAAACTGCCACCACTCATACACACTGCAAACTCATACGAATGTCCTATCCATTAAGCCCTGCCTCTCATTGTATGTGTTGTTCACATATTATACGTGTAAACCTGTCAGATTCAAGAGAGAGAAAAACAGAGGGAAAAGGAATTAGAGATACACAGAAAAGAGAGAGAATCAATACCTGCACTCTGCACTTTGTAAATCTAAGAGCTTATTTGATTTGTAGATGCAGAATCTACTTTCTGTTGTGCTCATGCATCACATAGAGGTCCACTTTTTACTGTTTCATTAAGGCCTAATCAAGCAAGGAGCAAATTAGCATTGCTGAGCATTGCTAAATAGCAAATCAGTACAAAACAACTCCAGCTTCTGTCCTCCAGGTTTGGTTGTGTTATCAGTGCTGCTCCACTCCTCCTGCATTCCTCACTGCTTCCTTAAAGGCAGATTAGAAAAAAAGAGCTTCACAGTGATTTGCTGAATTAGATATATAGCCTCCCCTCAAAAGATTTAGATTTTTAAGGGAGCACCATGCTGAACTGAGATAGTACAATCAGAAGGGAGCTGGGTCTTTGGCAAAGTGCTTTTCTAAAAATAGGAGCTTTTTCCTGAAACTCTCTACTTTTTTCCTCCCCTTGATATGAAATAGACATGATAAACTGTGAGTAGACTTTCATCCCTAGTGCTGTGTAGTACTGTTTAGTAGTTTTTTGAATATATATCACCATATCTGCTTCAGAATGCTTCAGGACTTGCATACTCTACTTGTGAATCACAGGCTAGGTTGTCCTCTTGTCCATTTTTCTGTGTCCTCCCTCGTCTCTGACAGCCTACTGAAAAGCAGACAAGGGCATAAATACCCTGACAAAAACAGCACACAGGTGCCATCAATCTCACTCAGCCTGGTAGTTTACTCCAACTGTCTCTAGAAAAAAACTTACCTTACAACAAACCCAATCTCAAATTCAGGTTGTCAGCAGACATTATTACAAAGCAGCTTTACATTGATCTGTGTTTGAACCCACGTGGGTTTACAGGAAAGGGAATAAACAAATAGCCATAGTAAAATTAGTACTATTTTTATGCATGCCAGTGAGACTCTAAAACTCACTCTAGGCTGAAATCTGACTTGTTCAGTGTAGCTTTTGGTAATTAATGTCTCACCTTAGTTACAAGCTACAGATCCAGGGGTTCATGGACACAGGGAATTATGGTCAATTTAGATGATTGTGTTGTTGTTTGACTCCTTTGTGTGATCACTCATGTTTGTGATGGTAGAGCTGTTGAACGCTAAAGTATCAGAATGTTCCTATGTTTGCTACCATCTGGTTCTCTCCTTTAAGTTGGGCTTTTTTGTCACATCTGCTGGATTACTCACCTCACTCTGGTCATGTTTAAATTCTTTGTTCTCCATGAATGCAAACACCAAATCATATCTCTCTATGTATCCCAAGTCAATGATGACCAACTTGCCTGTGCTGAAGAAAGACTAACCTTGAGCTCCCTTGCCACCCCTTCAGAGGCTGACCTCAGTCTCCCGTCACCTATCTGAGAAGGATGCTGAGTTCACCTGCCACCCCTTCACAAAGACTGCCCTCCTTCCAGCTATTGGACCTGGACTTGTTTCCCACTCTGCCTTAGACTAGTTGCCCACCTGCCATCACCAACTGTAGAAATTTACACAGACCCCAGTAAGCTGCTACTGTTACTATGTCCACCAACTATCATTATTTCAGTACACAGCAGACATGTGGTGGTCCAATGTACCCTTATCAACTATGTATGAGTAGTTTGACCAAAGGAGGATGGGTCTGTGTTTGTGAGCCTAGTTTCTCCCAAGGTTTCTACCTCCAGCTCTGAGAGTTTTTTCCTTGCAACTATTGTCCTTTTGCTTGCTCAGCGGTGGATTCATGTCTTTATCATTGTTTTCATGTGTCTTGTTTTTTATTTCTGTAAAGCTGCTCTGTGACAATATAAGATGTCAATAACACTATACAAATACATTTTGATTGATTGATATTTAAGGAACACAAAACAAATCAAATTTATTTGTATAGCACTTTTTACAACTGATGACACAAACCTGGTTTACAGAAAAAAGATGATCAACATCACACAAAACAAAGAGTAAAGACAAACACCCCCATGTGAGCAAGCAAAAGGGTGACAATGGCAAAGAAAAATGTAAGGTGTAATGTAAATTTGTACATAGTAGGTGATCGCAGGTGCTGGCTAATTTAAACTAATCTATCCAATCCTGGGAGCACTGAGGATAAATCAGGAACCATACAAGAAGATGAAAAAAGTGAAACAAAAAACTCAAGGTCATTATAATTTTACTGGACATTTAATGCATTAATCAAATGTTATACTGTGTGTATACTGTGTGTATATTCCTGCAAGTGTAAGTGTAAGAAACAGTGCTGGTGCTGCATGCTTGCATGATATTTAGAAGGCTTTTTAATGTTAATGTCTTGTCTTTGTGTGTGAGGATGAGCTTGATCATTAAATCTGCATGGTGTCTCCAGCCATTCCTCAGCTGGCAGGTCTTTCTCTCTCTCTCTCTCTCTCTCTCTCTCTCTCTCTCTCTCTTTCTCTCTCTCTCTCTCTCTCTCTCTCTCTCTCTCTCTCTCTCTCTCTCACTCACACTCTTTCAAAGGAGCACACACCCATGCATAATGAACGAGCCAGCTGTATCTTTTACCTGCTGTCTTTCCTCTCTGTTTAGCTTCTTCAGAGGCAAACACTGACCTCTCAGACTTTAGACTGCTTACACTTTAGGCTTTTGTTTCTGTACTGCATGTTTCCTCACAAATCCCAGACTCCTATGTGGTGAACATATACCTATGGCAAATGACTGCAATTACAACGCCTTTTAAAGGGGAACACCAAGAAGGGTCTATCTGCAGCCCCCCATTACAGTATTGTTAGCCCCTCACTGTCAGCTCTGCACATCCCTGTATTACTATTAGCTTGTGAAATAACCATAACCATATTTCTAAAAAGCTAATTTCTCTGCACACCTTTTGAGAAGATAATCCTTTATTAGACTTGCAGTGGGTAAATTCACATTATTACAGTAGCAAAGGGGTAGCAAGGGATAGTAAAGCACTCAGTACAACAAAAGAGATAATAGATAAATACAAAGTGCAGTATATACATTATACAGTATTAACATTGTTAAAAATAAAATATGACACTTAAGAACATTATTTGCAAATTATTTACAGGTAATTGCACATGGGGAGATGGAAGAAATATTGCACATTGCTTTGTTATATCGAAAAAAAAGCCAAATACTGTGGAGTTAAGTGTGTGTGTGTTCACGGTCTGCTAAGAACAATGCTGGTTGTACAGTCTAACAGGAACAGGAAGGAAGGACCTGCGATACCTCTCCTTCACATACTTTGGGTGAAGCAGTCTGTCACTGAAAGAGCTGCTCAATGTTGCCAGAGTCTCATGCATGAGGTGGGATTCATTCTCCAACATGGATGCCAGTTTGGCTAACATCCTTCAGTCTACCACCACCCAAATTGTGTCTAAGGGGCTTCCCAGGAGAGAACCAACCCTCTTTGAGTTTTTCAGTCTCTTTCTGTGTGCTGCAGAAGTGACAGATCGGTGAGCTGTACATGAAGTCAACAATGTACAGGGTGCAGTGGAACAGTGCCAGGAACATTCCTTGAGGTGCCACTGTACTACGGACCACCTTGTCTGAAAGACAAGCGCTCACATACTGTGTTGGTGAGGTAGTCCAGTATCCATTGTGACAGTTGATTGTCCACACCAACATCTTGTCCTTCAGCAGCCCAGGCAGTAAGGAGAAGTTTCTCCAGATGAGAAAGAGCTCTGTGTAGAAGATAGAAGATAGCATCATCTGCACTGACAACCAGGCTGCTAGACACACTGAACAAGGTCCATGGATGCACTCAACAGAAGGCAGAGATGGGTAAGGACCAGCTTCTGCAGTGACTTCAGCAGATTAGAATCAGCACCACTAGCCCATAGTTGTTTAGGTACTGCGTTTTCAGTACAACTACCAAACATTTTCCACAGCTGTGGTACTCTTCCCAATTTCAGGCTCATGTTGAATATGTGCTCAACAGGAATTGAGGAGCCTTGCACTGATGCAATTTGGACCTCTTATCTCATCTGGATTTTCCTTAGCTCATTCCTAACCTGGGCCATTGTGAAAGACAGACTGAGGAGAGGGGCTGGGTGCTGGAATGTGTGGATGGCAGGGGATGGCTGTAAGCTAAGAACCGTTAAGGTGGGAGTGAGCGTGAAAGCTGGGAGAGGACAGTGGGTAGTGTCTGTGTGGGGCAGGTGAGTGATCAAATCTATTGAAAAACAGATTAAAGTCATTCACTCACTTCTGGTCCAACACCACCAGTGAGTCTGGCTTCTTGTGATCAGAGATGGTTTTAAGACCTTTCCAATCTCTTATGATGTTACTGTTCCTCCAGCTTTCTCCTGTAGTTGTTTTTCCCCTCTCTTATTCTCCTACTCAGCTCCCTCTGCAAAGCTATCTTAGTAGGAACAGTGTCCTCCCCATTAGGATCACACAGTTTTTCCCACACAACTGGGGGCACAAAACGCCTGCATCCAGGAACATCAAAACAGAAAAAAATAATGATGGCAAACCGAAGGCTTTCTGAAGCACTGAAGCCCATTAAAATACATTACACCATAATATATTTTGAATTAATATATAATACACTCAGAATGTATCCTGATAAGGCACACTGGAGAAACTACACTTATAATTCTAATTGCACATTGCTGTTTCCCTTCAGCGTGTTATTGATCTGTTAATATAGACCAAATTCTAAAATTATATTATTCACTATTATTCACATCCAACCAAGCCGGGTTTATATAACTAGTCCATTATTCTCTTTCTCTCTCTCACATTCTCTCTGTCTCACTCTCTATCTCTCTGTGTATCTCTATATCTCTGCTAACAACCCTCAATGTGAGTGCCAGGTTTAGCTGCTTTTGAATCGTTCCCTAAAGCAGTCACGTGATTGTGTGCCAAAATTAAGCTTTGGATGTCATTGGTCATGTGATCAATGTAGAACGAATCAAGCATCGGCACAGTGACATATGCAAAACCAATGCATATCGTTTTTTCGACACACGCCTCAAAGCTTCAGATTCAAGGGTATCATCATCACTAGAAAAAAAAGTGAGAAAATATGATTAAAACTGACTTGGAAAATTTTACGAGTTATTGATACCGTTTTTTCCCGGGGGTAGGGGGGTATCAAAATTTACTGGAGCCTGAAAGGGGGTCACACAGTGAAAAAGGTTAAGAACCTCTGCCTTAGACCATTTCTTCCCCATGTGGTTCACTGGCAGTTCTCTGTATACAAGCGGTTTATACAGAGGCAGAAGACAAATTAGATTATAGTCATATCTTCCAAGGGGAGGTAAGGAGTTATATGCCTCCTTTATGTTGGCATAAACAGGTCCAGTGTTTTATTGTGTCTGGTGTGGCAGGTTACATACTGAATGAAGGTGGATGGAGGATGGAGAAGCATAATTAAAGTCTCCAGAGATAAGGAGGGCTTGTGGGTGCTTTGTGTGCAGGACGTCACAAGCCTCGTCAGCATTAGCAGACAGGAGAACATATGTAGTTGTCGCGATAATATGCAATGTTTACCTCAGGAGGTAGTACAGTCTCATACTAACATTTCAATATTCATACAATATACTACTGTAATAGTATAGTAATATGCTTACTGCCAGTCCACCTCCTTTCCTCTTACATGCCTCTCGCATGCACACACACATACTTACAGATATATTCAGTGAAAAACTGTGAAAGTGCAACCACAGTTCCTCATTGTGCAGGTACAGTACCCACAGAGAGGGGATTTTTTCTTTGAGCCCTTGGTTTTGCTTTGACTGCTGATCCAGGACCTATTGATCCATCTGTAAATTACGGTGCCACAAAGACAATAAACAAAGCATTTCCCAGTGCTCTGCTCTCATCTTATTGAACACTGAACAATGCATGCATAATAACAAAGTGTGTTTTTAGTGTCCAAAAACATTGAATGCCAGTACAGTAGGTTTTTCCCTGTGAGTTGACGGTTGGATAAGTACTTGACAATTATTTGAGTGCCATGACTATCATCAATATTTAATAGATAAAGTACTGTGACCAGCTGCACTGATCTAGGGATACAGCTTTGCCCTGTTTTGGTAAAACAAATCTTTGTATAATCAATTTTTTATAGAAACAAGTTTTAACTTTGTAAATTGTAGAAGCAAGAAAGGTCTTGTTTTATGAAACTTTATTCAAAAGCCATACTGGTTTCCTGAGGATCTGACCATAAATGTTTCCCCCTTCATTTCATCCGAACTTTCTAGTCTTGCTGTGCTTACCATACCCACAAATTCTGCCACCTGCTTTCTAGATGCTATCCCATCAAACTTACCTAAAGAAGTGGTGCCAGCTATAATCAAACCACTCTTAGCAATAGTAAACTCATTTTTTAGTTTAGGGCACATACCTAGAGCTTTTAAAGTTATCAAACCAATCAAGAAAACAAATCTAGATGAGATTACAGACCTATTTCTAATTTACCATTTACAACCCTAATTCCAATGAAGTTGGGATGTTAAAATACTTTTCAACCCAAATACTTTTAAACCTATATTCAATTGAATACATTACAAAGACAAGATGCAAGGTGGCACAATGGCTAGCGCTCTTGCCTCACAGCAAGGAGGACCTGCAAATCCTCCCATGTTTGCATAGGGGTACTCCGGTTTCCCCAAAGACATGTGCGGTAGGTGAATTGGTGACTCTACAGTGGCTGTGAATGTGTGTGTGAGGCCTATGATGGAGCAGCGCAATCTAGGGTTGTTGCCGACTGGGCACCAGCTCCCCCTTGACCCTATTCAGGAATAAGTGGTATAGAAAATGGATGGACAAAGACAAGAAGTTTATTTTTCAAATGCATTAACTTCATTGGAAAAATCAGAATGAGTGAATATCTTGAATATCTTGTCTTTGTAGTGTATTCAATTGTGAATTGTGGTGCAACAACTGTGCAGATGCCTGCACAAGAAACAAATATATGAATAAATCCAATTTGGATTCAAGCCTCAGCATATTATTGACACAGCCCTAGTTAGGATTACAAATGTTCCCTTTCCTGCCTTTGATCAAGGCTCTGTGTCCCTGCTTATGCAGCATTAGATACAATAGATCACACTATTCTCCTTGAAAGATTACAAAGTATGGTTGTAATCACAGGGACAGCCCTTTCATGGATCAGTTTCAATTTGTCCAAACCTGATAATAAACCTAGATTAATGAAAAAGGGGCTCTATATAGTGTTGGGTAACTTCCTCCTTCTAAATAGTCACAAAATGGACGTCCTCCTTTTGTGTCCTAAAACTGCAAGAAAGAAAAAAGATCAGACAATGTTAAATCTAGCTGATTTCTCAGTTGTACCTTGTTTAGTAGCAACAAATCTTGGCATCATGATTGACTCAGATTTATCTTTTGACTGACACATTGGCAGTATTACTAGGATAGCTGTTGAGATGCTTCATCTTTGTAATATTTCCAAGAAATGCCCTATTCTTGCACAATGCTGAAAAACTAGTGCATGCTTTATCACTTCAAGGTTAGATTATTGCAACGTCTTGTCAGGATGTTCAAGCAGGAACCTAAACTAGAACATTTAACCATATCAGTCCAATCTTATCAGCACTGCACTAGCTCCCAGTCAAATTCTGTATTGATTATAAAATTCTTTTACTTGCATATAAAGCCCTACATGGGCTTGCTCCTGAGTATTTTCAAGATCTAATCTCACTTTGAGCCATCATGATCACTTAGATCATAGGGTGCTGGCTTCCAACTAGCCTCCAGTATTCAGAAGACTTCAACAAAGCCCCCCAGCTCTGGAATAACCTTCCATATAATGTTTGGGTCTCAATCTTCAAGTCTAGGCTGAAAACTCACTTATTCATTGTAGTTTTTGGAAATTAATGCCTCAGCTTAGTTACAGGCTACAGATCCAGTGGTTCATAGGGATTTATGGTAAACTGAGATGTTGGTGCTGCTGGTGCTGACTCCATGTGATCACTCAGGTTTGTGATGGTGGAGCAGTTGGACACCAATGTTTCAGGATGCTTCCCTGTTCATGTTACCTTCTGGTTCTCTCCTTTTAGTTAGGCTGTTATAATCAGATCTTCTGGAGTCACTTGCCACACTCTGGTAACGTTTACATTTTCTGTTCTCTATAAATCTAAACACCAAACTAATTACATTTTCTACCCTTTCTGAGTTAATGATCATCCACCAGTCCATGCTGATGAAATGCTAACCTTGAGCTCCTCTGCCCCATCTGAGAAGGACCCTGAGCTCCCCGGCCATCACTTCACATTGACTGTCCACTTTCTGGCTACTGGACTAGATGCCCACCTGCCATCACCAAATATATAAAAATATAGACAGACCCTAATTAGCTGCTACTGTTACTATTACATCCACCATAAAACTATCATTACTTCAGTAGACCTGAGCATTACAGCAGGCATGTAGTGCTCCAAGGTTAAGTAGGACCAGAGGAGGATGGCACCTTCATGTGAGCCTGGTTCCTCCCAAAGTTTCTTATTCCAAATTACGGTATTTAACAGTAATGGAAAAACTACAACCATCACAAAGGCTCAGAGTAGGCCAGCAGTCAAAAGCAAGCACTATGACCTTTCAGAATAAATGTCCTTAGACGGGATAATACTGATACATACATAAAGAGCAAAGTAAATATCCTTGTCAATCTAATCATTACAAAATAACTTATAATAATTGATGCATTTTCAGTCCAAAAATATTCCATCAGGATTTACAATCATGATTCTTGCTTTATAGTCATTATAAGCTAAAATAAACAAATAAATAATGTAGACTCAAGTCATTTTTTTATCAAAACATGGTAAATTTAGACAAATATTTAAATTTTGTTAATAATTACACCTCAAATGACAACATATATGACTAGGTTAGGATCTCCTGAATATTACAATATCTGGTCTCATATAAATACTTTTCTAAACGTTTTGACAAATAAAAGTACATCAAGCTATGAAAATATCTTATAGAATTAGCCTAGAGTTCTAAAGGTTAAACACTGTGTCCACTCACTCTCCACTCTATTAGATATATAGACACTTCAATGTACCCAACTACAAAGTGCTCCTATTTATAAGTAGAGGTGATAAAATAGACAATTAGTGTAGGTTAAATTCGTGGTCATAATGTCATGGCTGATCTGTGTATGTGCTCAACTTTAACTGTCTAATTCATAAAAGAGAAGGGAGGCCAGCACACGTTTAGAATATTACCTGCCTTTTAACAGTTTCATAAAATGGTAAGGAGGGGCTTAGGGTTTCTTGTGAAGCACAGTACTAAAACTAGAGTAAAACAAAAAGGAAACAAGTGCAGATTTTTTTTAATAATTAATTGTGAACGTAATTTAAATAAAATACATGAAGATGAAAAAATCCTGCACATAACAACAGGCGTTATACATAGGGCCCACCCCTTTTCCAATATAAAATATATATCTGACATTGATGTAGCTGTTTATGATCCAATCAGCAACATTCTTCTTATAAACTTGCTTTGACTTATATTGCAAACAAGTCCCTACACCAAACCACTAAAGTTTCTTTGGCTGTTTATGAAGCACTATATTGACAACAAAGAATAAAAAGAATATTCGTATTTCGTATTCGTATTTCGAGTTCTTAAAGATACAGCTTTTAAATGGTCACTGACACTGTGTACCTGATTATAAAATTAGTAATGTACCTGCATTGAATATTGCACTGCCATCTGGAGAATATCTGACAACCTGTAATTTCTCAGAAGAGACACTGCTGATAGTTCAGTAGGGGTGTTCCACAAATGTTATATGAAATGTTTTCTAGAAATGTACAGTATTTTAAAAGTGCAGTGGGGGAAATGGAGAGTGAGAGTGTGAAATCAACACGTGTCCAACTGGAATTCTTCCCTTTTCTTGGTATTGCCAGTTAATGGCACTGTGGTTGACTGTAAAGTGACACTGACTAAAGTTTCAGTAAGCAGTATTTTGGATTTGTCATAAGTTAAAGCAGGACAGAAGAATCCAGTTTTCACCATGTAGGCTCAGCTTGCTAACACACAGGCAAGGGCGTGCTTCTGGGTGTGTGCAGAACTGACTCTAACTCACATGAAGCACAGGCTACAGGAGGAGGAAGCCCTGGCCTCTCCTGCACAGCGCTGGTTCTTCTCAGGCTGGCTGGACAGGACATGGAACAGGAACTCAATGTCCGGGTCAGCTAGAGCAAAACAGTCTTTTCTTATTGATATGGACCTCGAGCAAAAAGGTGTTTGTACTGCTACAGAAATAAATGTGCTGAGAAAATTTGAGGGATGCCGTAGAAGAAACATTAATAAATAAGATATATGTGTAAAGATCCCTATGAACGTTTAATAAACTCAGTGTAAAGGTTCTTTACCAATTTAAAGGTTCTGATTATTTCCATGTCATAAGTCATGAAAGTTTCTGTAAGAATTGTATTTTTTGTGCTTTTTTACTGCCCCCTCCTGACTAAAATGACAACTGGCATCATATGACAGGAAGCAATTTTAACTATCACTCATTTTAACAGGCTTAAAATCTTATGCTCTAGTTGGCATGAGACCATACAAACAGTAAAAAGTCTTTATTTCTTGTCATTGCTGTGAAGAGTATCACACTGTTACACTAAATAGACAAAACTACTGGAACACCTGCTCATTCAGGGTTTCAAGGCTGTTGGAGTAGCTGTCTTCACTGTCAAAGGAATGGCTTTTTACTAGATTTTGGAGCATTGCTATGAAGATTTGGTTGTA
Organism: Acestrorhynchus altus; assembly: GCA_034509495.1. Lineage (NCBI taxonomy): Eukaryota > Metazoa > Chordata > Actinopteri > Characiformes > Acestrorhynchidae > Acestrorhynchus > Acestrorhynchus altus. The sequence continues at coordinate 15,286,472 of CM067512.1, read as the reverse complement.
TTTAATTAGTGAGGACAGGATGTTGGATGATCACCACCCACCTCAGCTCCAACTTCCCAACTCTTTAAAATAATGGATGGAGGATCATCAACACTGTTCTACAGCTCAGTGCTGGAGGGGGGCTTTCTATACCACTAACTCAGTGTTTCTTACTCTACTCCCAACGCATCTGATTCAACTAATCAGCTGAATTAAAAGTTCTTCAGGTGGCGTGCTAAAGCTAATGCTAATAAAATGTGCAGGGCAGGGGTTCCTCCAGGTCCAGAGCTGAGAAACAAGGCTCTACCATATGCCTAGTATTCGGCCATGGTGCCAATAGGTTCATGTGAGTCCTATTCTATTGGCAGAGCCTTTGTTCAGAACTAGACAAGCTGTGTGTGTTTTTGTTTTTGTTTTTTTGTTTTTTTTTGTTTGTTTGTTATCTACAAACTTTATACATTTTATGTAATTATTTTCCAATAAATCGGTGAACCAGAATACAGTTCATCCTACCCTATTACCCAGGCGTTTCAGCCAGTAAAGAAATGAACTTTGTATTATTAACCTTTAATGTAAATGTCACAATGTCACTGTTAACCATTAATCAATGGTCAGATGGGAGAGTGGAAAAAACTGTCTACTGAGAGTGTCATAGGAACATGGAACTTCCTTCCCTAAGGTAGGGAGAGAATTAGGAAGTGAGTAAATCTCCAGTAAATGTTTGTCCCATTTGCTGTAAAATCACAGTTTCACTCATAAGAGAGATCATGTCAGAACTATGCTGTCACGTATCTGTCTTACCCCTCTGGTCTTTGTTTGTTTATCATGTTTATCATGCCTCTGAGCATGTGTCCTGTCTCCGCCCTTTCTCAGCTGTGGCTCATGTATCCTCAAGTCCAGGTGTTCTTTATCATGTCTGGTTATTTAAGTTCTGCTGTTTGAGTCTGTCCTTGTCAGTCTTATTGTTTTCTGGTCTAATTGTCATGTCTACTCGTCTTGTGATGGTTAGTGTACGTTATCTGTGTAACCCGTTAATAAACTCAACCCTGCACTTACTTCCACCCCAAGCTTCCTACATGGCACTGATTCAGTGATGGCATTTTTGGTGTTCAAAAAACTGAACATGACAGCCATAATACACAAGGGCCAGTTTTGGTTCTCTAGCTTTTCAACTGGTTGTTCTTTGAAGACAAAAATAATTTCATCCATTTTTAATCCATACTTAAGCTGTTTAAGGGCTTTAGGCTTTTACACACATGAACTTTTAATTCCACACAATGATTATTTCAATATATTTCACAATTCAATAGTTTTAATGTAAGTGATGGCTACAGTGTTAAGCACCAGTTTCAATTATTATAATCAATGCACTGGTATATGCAATTATGCAGTGCAAATAATATCCAAAGGCAATATTGGTAAACTTTCCAACTTTTTTTGCAGTCAGGTCATTTGGAACAATGTTTATAATAGATGATCATTTATTGGACATCCTTGCTGAGTTTCTCTTGGTGTCATATCCCATCATTTTGTTTCAGCTTCTTCAGATTTAATGGTTTAAATGTTACCAAAGATGACTTTTGTTTCTACTTTTACTGCACAACTCAGTTACAATACCACAAAAGGCTGCTTCATTAACGTTGGACACAGTAAACACACAAGACTGACAAGCACTCTACATTACATTAGTAGAAGTAAATAAAAATCAATTCAAATTAGTTATTAGTTATCCATATTCAGCCACTAAATGATGCATCTTGAATAGCATGAAATTCAAGTTCTGTACATGATGCTTTAGTAAACAGCAAAATAATTTAAGAAATACTTTTTGTTTATCTCAACATATAATGTTATTAATTGTTTCTGCCAACCAGGACCTCAAAGTTGCTGGCTAGACCAGAGCCTTATATGATCAATTATGATGTTTTATCATTTTACATAATGTGTAAACACCAGTTTTCCTTTGATGAAGTGAACATTTAATGGTAAATGACTCATTAGAAAAAAGTTTAAAATCCTCCAGGTTAAAGTCTGTTCAGTTAAAAATGTTACCATTGTTTCCTTTTTATGGTGTTTTTTTTATTTAATGCAGACAAACATAAGATGTTGTTGAGGACAGAGATCAAAGATACACAAATCAATACAGAAAACAGAAATTTTGTTTTTCCTCCATTTCATTCCATTCATAATAACAAAGAGACCACGGACATGATTTACCCTCAAACACTGCTACTGTTGTGGCATGTTTGGAGTGTTTGTGTGGCAAGTTACTGTCGAATGGCACCCAACTGGTAAAACTCCCCAAGTCCAGTATTTTTACAGGCAGTAAATTCCAGCATGATAAACATCATGATGTCTGTCACAATGCACATGAACGGATAGAACCAAATGTTAGGACAGAAAATACACTTCACTGTTCATCATAAAAATAACAAATCCCTCATTTATCTGGCCTTGTTATCGGAACACATTGACCTAGAAGCATCTTTATTCTGGTTTCAGCCAAATCTATGTATCAATACAATACATTTTGCTAGTTCTTTCACACTGAATGTATGGAAAAATAACAAATCCATTCAGGTTTGCACACTGTCCTGCTGTGTTATGAGCCTCTGTGTTTCTGTGTTTAACATTGTAATAGAATAATTCACAATACTAGCTTCTTTTACACTATATATATATATATATATAACTGCATTATAATCGAGTATTTTATTACTCTTAGGTGATTTTCCAAAACTTTCTCTCTCTCTCGCTCTCTCTCTCTCGCTCTCTCTCTCTCCCTCTCTCACTCTCTCTCTCTCTCTCTCTCTCTCTCTCTCTCTCTCTCTTTTTGAAAATCACCTAAGAGTAATATAATACTCGATTATAATGCAATAAATGATGCTTTATGTTTATGTACACAGATATATGTGTGAAACTGGGGTGGCCCCTGGTGGAAGTGAGACGGATGATGATGTTGGAATTAATCCTTTTGTTCCAGACCCTGGAACGATTCAAGTTCCTCCAAACCTGATTGAGCTGTACTTTTGGTTGGGGGAATTCTGACTGACCCTAACAGACATCATTTAAGCAGTTCTGGCCTGTACATATCACAACAGGAAATTTAGAGGCGAGCTGAGTTTTTCAATATCTTGAAGCATTCAGAAGAGGTAAGTTTAGGTAAACTCTGTTATTGTTCTTGTCTTCCACTTCTATTAGAAATTTGAATGATGTAGTGATGGAGAATAAAAAATGCATTACAGAGCCAATCTCTTGGTAATTTAGCATTGCCTAAGGTATATAACTGTCTTTTTTTTAACAGATGATTTTTATTGTGCTTCAAGTTCTGCTTGCTGTTTCACACACCAAAGTAGGATCCATCAAAGTGGCTGAAAGTCACTGGACTCTTAAACCAAATGGTTTGCTTGAATTTTTTTAATAAATACTAGAACACTGTTTCATATTTTCAACAGTATAAGTAGAAGAGATGGGGTCACACCAGCATGCAAAAGCTATGTACCATGTATAATCTAATTTATACTTGATTAAGGTTATGATTGCTATCAGACTAAACTTAACCCTTACAATTTCAATGAAACATTGCTGTATCACCACCTCACACACTGCAGATTTTGATACATTTGATACATAATGAATTAAATAATTATTTTTTAAAATAATGATCAAATCGTTTATAAATAATAGTAATTTATAATAAATTAATAAATGCATAAATGAGAAAATAAAATTAAATAAACACTGGCAGATCATACATCTACTCCATGCACCACTAAGATTTCTAATTTCAAATTATTTAACTAAAACTTTAAAGCCAAAGCAAAATTTAAAAAGCTGTGAGCAATAAAATCCTGTTACAAGATACAAAAAAAGTCAAATGTTCAGTTATTTAAGTGCTATTTAGTTTCTCTTTTTAAAAAAATAATCAAAAGATCAAATAATTATGTTTTTCTGAGTTTTGCCAATTTGATTCAAGCTTTAAGTGTAAAGATCACTCTAGCAAGCTATTTTTTTTTACAATGTTGAAAACTATTTTCTATCCATTTTTAACAATTTTCACCTAACATAATCTAATCTAACCTAAATACACTGATATTAGCCTAACTTTGCAAAAAGACAGTTATGATTTGTTAGTCATATTTTGAATGGAAAAGGGGTTTAAGAGGTATATTCAAAGTTTTATCAGAAGTATTTGACAAGTAGTATTTTCTTTTAAAGAAAAACGCCTGTAAGGAGGTTTATTCTATTGTAAGGGGAACTACTGTATAGAGCACCACATTATATTTTCTTTGCTGAAGGGGCTTCCATTAAGCTTCTCAGTCCTGGTTCTGGAGTGCCACTGCCCTGTTTGTTTTAAAATTTTCCCTAATTCCAGCACATCTGATCCAAGTCCTTGCTGAGCTGAACTGGGTGTTGTAGCATTAAAACTCTATAGCAAGCAGGGTAATTGTTCTCCAGGAATGGAATTGAGAACCACTGTATTATAATAAGTACTATAATATAGTTAAAATATAGTATAATAAAAATTATAATTAGAAGTTCTGTTCTATTAGCAAACCTCTCTTTATAGAATTGCATTACATTTTATCCACTGGATGTCTTCTGATTTAATTGGACTTTAATCTCCTAAACAAATAATAAGAATAAGCAAAAGGTCAGAAAATTTAAAGACAAAAGCAGTATGGAATTTAATCAATCCATACAAGACATATAAGTAATCCTTTTACTTTTACTTATATATTTTCATTTAAAAACTCTTAAGTTCTTTAAGGAAATGATTGGGTCCATTTTTGAGTTTCTTGGGATTCTCAGTGATTGTGCCTTGTTCACACATCTCTTTTCTCACCTTTAAATGCCAGAGTTGGTGGTGGATGAAGATGTGGTGAAATATGGCAGTAAAGTCCTGGTTCCTCTGAAGTGTGGGGAGGCCTTTGAGGGGCAGGATATCATATGGAGGCGAGAGAGTGCGGAGGAGCTGCAGCAGCGAGGGAACAGTATATTAGTGACTGTGGAGGAGAGGCAGGGGGGTAGATACTCCTGTTTCAGCAGTGATGGCTCCTACCTCAATCACACTATGATACTGGTGCAGTGGCCCTACAAAAAGATTATAAAGAACACACCTGAGAAAGGTACAGTCAAGACTTTTCAAGTTTCAATGCACCTGCTTTAGTACATCGCAATGACTGGAAATGAAATTAATTAATCTTTTTTTATTTCTTGCTGATAAGGTTATGTTCACTGTTCAACCAATAACTATAGTGGCTACTTTCAGTGCTCCTGGACCTGGGATGAAAAAAGGGCAGGAAAAGTTGTACTTATTAAAGCAGTACGGTAAGTTTCTTTAAACATTCTCAAACAGGGCCAGACATTTTATTTCAGTTCTACATCGAGAAAATTTGGAAATTCATACATTACGGACATATGAAATTGAAGGCATAGTCCAAAAGTTCATATGTCATTGTAATCTGAGAACCTCTGATTGTAGAAAGGTACATTCATTATTTTAAAAATGTTGATGGTTTAAGATTGTTGTAGCAATACTAGTTTGTACATTTGTGTTATTGACTTATTATTTTAAATCAGTTAGTAGATAAATTAATTTTTATGAAGATAAAATTACTTGAATGAAAAAAACATCTAGATATAAGCAGAATAATCTTATGAAACGATGAAAATTTTGACTTAATGTTTCAGGTGGGCCATTGCCAAAATACATTCTTAAAAACAGGGTTCCTAAAGGGAATAGAGCCATGACTCAAATAACCATCTAGATGCTTAAATGGTTATGTATAATGGTTAAAGCAATTTTAAGCACAGACCATTTTGAAAAGAGATAATAATGGCCCCACTATAGGATCTTATAAGATGCTATTCACTTTACCACTGGATACGATACCTTAAAAGATACTTGAAGCACCACCTGTCCCTTTTCAGTAATATACAGAAACCTGCCTTACTCATTAGTGGTGTGAGGGCTACATTTCTGAGCCACTACTATTTTCTCTTTTTATGTTGTTTGATATCTTTTATTAATGTTTATTTAAGCCAAAGTTTGAGTGTTTGTTGACAGCTGCTTGTGACTTTTCTCAATGGCAAGTTTTGAAGTAGCAGAAAGACATTTACATTTACAGCATTTAGCAGATGCCCTTATCCAGAGCGACTTACAAAAGTGCTTTGCTGTTCACTCAGAATATCCTTAGCTAGTAGACAAGGCTGGAATCTAGAGCTTCCTCAGGCTTGGATCCTGTTAAAACAAATGTCTTTATGGAGTTAAATACTCCTGAAACAGATGAGTCTTCAGTCTGCGTTTGAAGACAGTGAGGGACTCAGCTCTTCGGACTCCCAGGGGAAGTTCATTCCACCATTTTGGTGCCAGAACAGACAAGAGTCTGGATGCATGTTTACCTTGTATTCTGAGGGATGGTGGGTCAAGCCGAGCTGTACTTGAAGCTCGAAGGGGTCTTGGTACAGCTCGAGTTTTGACCATTGCCATCATGTATGGAGGGCCTCATCCATTTTTGGATTTGTAGGTCAGCATCAAGGTTTTGAATCTGATGCGGGCAGCTACCCAGAGCCAATGAAGGGAAAGCAGCAGAGGAGTTACGTGACTGAATTTAGGAACATTGAAGACGAGCCGCACTGCTGCATTCTGGATGAGTTGCAATGGTCTGATGGTCCACATAAGAAGGCCAACCAGTAGGGAGTTGCAGTGGTCTAGTCTTGAAATGACAAGAGACTGAACAAGCACCTGAGTGGCCTCTCTAGACAGAAAAGGTTGAATTCTCCTGATGTTATAAAGGAGAAATCTGCAGGACCGAGTCAGGTTTGCAACATGAGCTGAGAACGATAACTGGTCATCCACTACTACACCAAGGCTCTGTGCTTCAGTAGATGGAGTGACCAGTGAGTTCTCAAGGGAAATGGTAAGGTCAGGGTGAGGACCAGTGCTTCCAGGAATGAATAGCAGTTCGGTCTTGCTGGGGTTGACTTTGAGGTGAGGGGCTGCCATCCATGATGAGACATCAGAGAGGCAAGCTGAGATCCGGGATGAGACCTGGGTGTCGGAGGGTGGGAAAGAGGATGAGTTGAGTGTCATCAGCATAGCAGTGGTAAGTAAAACCATGAGAAGAAAGACCACACCCTCTGTCCCACCTCCTCAAACACAGTGTGTGTCAATTATTTGTTTCAGCTCTCATAGTGGAGGAAACATCAGTTGCAGCCTGAACTCCAGGCACAGCATCACTTGCCAAGACCATGAATATTGCCCCTATGCCGAGGAGCTGGAGCACATCAATTTAACCATTTACTTTCAAAGCAACTATGTGGTTGAGACCTATTACCAGCAGTTTCAAATCTCAGACATAGGTAACGTTTAAAAATGCATATATATATATAAATAAATGTATATACTGTATATATTCCATTATTGCATATTAAAAAATACACACATACTGAATAACAAATCTCAGAAAACACACACACACACACACACACACACACACACACACACACACACACACACACACACATATATATATATATATATATATATATATATATATATATATATATATATGTTGAGATTTGTTATTCAGTATGTGTTATTTCTTTCTGTAATAGACGCAAACAAAATATTTTAATATTCTGCCCTTAATTATATGATCATATTGTTTCATGTGACCAAATAAAATTCCACTCCCACCTGAACAGCCAGTGATTTTTTTTTTATTGGAGATCTTTAGTAATTAGTAATTTGGTACTTGCACAGCTAAATGTGGCAACCTTCAACTGAAAGAGAGCACATTTTGATCATAGCCATGCATGTCCTTTTCCACAGTGAGGCCAGATATGGTGACTATCAGAAAGAAGAATAACACGCTGAAATTGCAATACCCTGAGACCTGGAACATCCCCTTTTCCTACTTCCCTCTCACCTTCCAAGTGAAAGAGATCCGCTGCCGGAAAAAAAGTGACTGCGATTGCTCAAACCGCAAATCATCAAAGGTAAGACCATAAGAACATAGCACATCTGAGAACTGGCTAATCCTGACATGAGTCACAAAATGAACAATGAATTATTAAATGTCAGCGAGGCACATGTATGAATGTATGAATGTATATTGTTATGATAAATGTTTTGTTTGACCTTAGATTAACCTGACTCAAAATCAGCATTGGCCACTGAAAAAAGGGGTAACAGTGTGCGTGAGAGCACAAGATGATCTGTGTAACTCATCATGGAGTGAATGGACACAGTACAAGTAAGCGCTGGAAATTTTATTTTTCTTAGATCAATACATAATAATATTGTTGTCTTTGCTGCAGTGTGTAATTTAATATTAATTTTTGCCTTTTAGATGTTTTAAGAATAAAAAACAAGAAAGAAAGAACAAGAAATGGAGGATCCAAAAACAAGAGTAAAATTGTTCTTTCTAAATGAATGCTGCATACATTAATAATAAATCTAATTACAATTATAAATCGTTTTACAATCACATTAAATGTATGCCAATCATTCAACCCATGTAATGCACAACACGAGGAAAGAAATATTCTATACATGTTCTAGTGTTTCTGTAATAACAGAAATCATCCCAACATGTGGATTAATTTAAATCAGTGTTTCTCAACCCTGGACCTGGAGGCACCACTTCCCGGCATGTTTTAGCTTTAAGACACCCCTTTGAACTCTGAAAGGTTTGTTATTGAGCTGAGTAGTTGAATCAGATGTGGTGCAAGCAGGAAAGCTGTAAATTATGCAGGGTAGGTTTATTTAAACTGATTTAAACTATGTTTATTTATTTAATTAGATGCATAATTATGCATTAATGATGTTTAATTTAACTAAATTAATTTATATTCGATAATAATGTTTTTTTAATATTCAGTACATTTTCTCTGTTTACCTGAAATAAATACATGATTTACAACACCCAGGTTGCTTTACTTCCCTTTTATGTTTAATTGCTCACTGTTTCAAGTTGCTCTCTCATGCTCTCTAGAGGGACACTTTGGTAATTCATTTGTTCATTGTGGCATAAATGTGTGTGGCCAGTAGAATTGCAGTGGCAAAGCTCTAATGTACTGTATGTTGTACTAATGTTTTGTTGTACTGCAGACTACACAAGGCCATCCGAGACACACATGGCCTGGATTACTGCTACCAATCCAGTTGTAGCATGGTGAAGTGCTTTCCTTTAGGAAATAAATGGTGTCACTCTACGGAACTGTGACACCACGTTCTCTGAAGGAACTTTCCTCTTTATGCATTGGTTAGTCATAAGTGATAGAACCAAATAGATCAACACATAAAGAAACACAATAATACAAGTCTGAATTGAAGATAATAACTTTGAGAAGAAATATAAAGGATTTCAGTCCTTGCATGTTTTGTTAAAATGCAAATGGTGAGCTTGATATTCACATTAACATGAATAAAATCAGGAATAAAAAGAGCAATATTGCATATTGCTTCAGACAAACAATGTATATGTACAGCAAGGTGGATGTTTTGAGGTTTCTAAAGATATCATTTTGATTGCTAAGTGGTCGGTCACTTATGACCTCATTTTTGATATTGGTTCAATGGCCTTCATAAACTGAGGTGATATGAAGGTAAAAACTGTTTGTCTCAAATATATAATTTGACATATAAATTTTCCTAAATAAAATAAGCCATAATTGTGTGTACATACTCAGGTTGAGTTTTTGGGTTAGTCATTAGAGGTTGTATGTAGAACCAAGTCAACTCACTGAATAATTGGAAAATGTTCCATTAGCCTTTAAATGTATTATATACACCAGTTATTATCATATCAGCTCTAACGTTAGTACCTATTATTGAATATTGTGCTGCTAAAACAGATCTGACCATTACAAATAAGGAATGCACAAGACCTCTGAAAGTGTCCTGTGTCTGGCCATTAAATCTTATAAGTTCTGAGGTGGAGCGTCCATGGATCTTATCAAAGAGCCTTAGGTACCCATGACCCTGCCATTGGTAAGTTCTGAACACTACATTCCATTAAACTCCATAAGACCTGCCTGATGTTTGGGAGATCAGTCGCTGACCCAACTGTCTACCCATTTTGGCCCTTTGACCCCAAAGTGGTTCAGATTATTACACATGGCCATTTGTACTGCTTTTAATACAAACTTAATGCAGACTGTAACCCAGGCTTTAACAGATGCCACTGTAGATGAAAACAATGTATGTCTTTCCGTGCATCTGTCAGTGGTGCTTATGACCCATTGGTGAAAAATTCTATTATAACAATATATCATTTGTTTTTCATAGACATGGTATTCATAGAAAGTGTTTTTTCCATTCTTCTTCTTCTTCTTCTTCTTCTTCTTATTATTATTATTATTATTATTATTATTGTTGGTATTATTAATTATCGATGCTTGTGATAATATTCCCATATGGAGTAACCTGAAGTCCTTTGACAATAAAAATTTAATTTAATTAGTTAATCCTGAGACTAAATTAATAAAAGCCATTTTTGGTTCACCATTAACACTGCAAACGCAGTCTAAGACAGACAGGTCCACTGACTCTGAACCAGATTAAGTAAATATGATAAACATTATTTGTCATTTGAAGATAATTAATGTACATTATAAGCTATGTATATTATGATTAAAATACATTTTCTAGGGTCATTAAGCTCTCTTTTCAGATGCCATCTGTAATATTTGTTTTCTCCCCATTTATAAATATCCAGCAATGACATTCCCTGCCTCAAATGAGATCACCTATGCCTTGACCACTGACACTAATTTGAAGTGAAATAAAAAGACATTGCTGACTCATCATAAAGTCCTACCCCACCAAGAAGGCATATCACTTCCTGTGAAACTGTCCAGCCACATCAATCTTCCAGGCCTGCAGTATGTTTAAAGGCTGTAATATTGTCAACCATTTCTTTGAGGTCATCATGATTAAGAGACCAGCATTTGTTGGCAGTGTGTTGACCCATTTTAATAAAGCACAGAGACTCAGGAAGTGAATTCTTTCACTAACTCCCACCTTCAGAAGATTAATTTCCAGTATGACACATGTGCATATGCTAATTATGAACAGATCATGTAGCCTGTATGCAGCCTATAGTGCTTCTATTTGTGAATATTACAACAAAGTACATTATGTTGTAATGGGGACGTGATTGGGGCATGAAATAAAAAGTACATTTATAAAATACAATTTTCTCATTAAGTGTTAAAAAACCCACATTTGAATCCAAGTCACACATTTTTCAGCACAGTGCATTGGAAATGTATTCGTATTGAAATAGAATCACAGTAAAATCACTGAGGTGATGGAAGGCAACAACAAAACATTTAAGTAATTAACTGCAGCCGGTTCACTGATGTTTTTGTGTTGGATTAATTCAATGTTGTCACTTGTTGACCACAATTTTAAAATAATGTCATAGTATTTGGATTGGACTGAGATCTGGATATTTATTTTTGCCATTTTAGGACATTCATGTTTTTGTTGCTTGACCACTTGTGTGCTGTTTGGCCTAGTTAAGGTCATTGTCCTGCTAAAAGTAGAAGCAAGCTGTTCAGTATCTCACTGTATTTAGCACCATCCCTCTATCCTGTACTTTTAACAAGGTGCCCAGTTGGTGCCACCCCAGCCTGATTCAGTCATATGTGTAAGTATTTTTGTAATTATCATGTTGAGTTCATTGAGAAATGGATAGTGTTCGATTTGCACGACACATAGTGGCCAAAAAAAAAAAAAAAACAACAACATTTTGTCACATCTGTGCACAGAATGATCAGAAATGGGCTTCAACAGACCGTCGTCCAGACCAAACATTGGACACTGAAGTTACAGCATAGGTTTATTATTAATCTGTGGATAAAATATAGCTTTAGGTGTGAGCATGTGCAAAATGAACCAAAGGACCCAATTTTGATAAGAAAACTAACTAAACCTGATCAACCCCCAAAAAAAAAAAAAAAAAAAAAAAAAAGGCAGATTTTACTTTTCTCCAAACATCTTTTAGTTTGGTAAAGTAAATCAAAGCAAGTGCTGGGCTGGTCTGCATGTTCTTCCAGAGCCCTAAATGTCCCTCACCAGGCTTTCTCAGGCTTCTGTTGAGCAATTACAGGACTGCACACTGCTAGCACAGGAAACTGCATCCGTTGGATTTTGATGACCCCAGTAAAGTCAGGACTTTGCTTTTAGAACTAAAGTGCAATGTAATGTCTGTTGGTGCTTCACGCGCCGAAGGAGTCCCATTAAACTTTTTGTAAAAAAATTCTTGATCATGCTAAGGTTTCATGTGAATTCCCAGAACAGCATGTGACACTGAAACTTTCGCTTTCAAAACGGTGCTGTTGTTGTGGGGTGTGCATGTGACTGGGTAAAGTCCTGGTTCTCCCTGTAGCCGCTCGGCTGCATTTCAGAGTGGCTATGATTTTTTTTTATCATAGTGTAGTTTAGTGAAGTTCATTTGCTTGTGCAAATCTGTGTCTTGTGCCAAGTCGTTTTACTGCGTACACATCTGTGGCAAACAGAGTCATTTCCCACAACCAGCACGACGGTGTTTTCCAAATCATGTGATCATTTATCAAGAAAAATGCATGAGGTTTTACTTGTTGCATATTCACTCTCTTCTTCAACCTTGATTTACAGTCTCTCTCTCTCTCTCTCTCTTTCTTCCACTTTCTCTTCTTTCTTTCACTTTCCTCCTGCTTCCCATTTGTTTTTCTCCATCTCACTCTCATTCCATCTCAATCTCCCTTGTCTTTATTTTCTCTCTCCATTCTCTCTCCCCATCTTTTGAATTTCTCTTTCCATCTCTATATTTACTGACTTCTGTTTTTTTTCCTTTCTACCCATCTTCACCTTTTCTTCCCCTCCAATTTCCTCTCTCTCCATCTCCTTCCTGTGTTCTCTCCCTACATTTCTTTTCTCTCTCCATCTGCACTGCAATCTCCCCATTCTCTCATCTTTTTCTCTCTTCTTTCTCAATCTCTCTTCCATCTCCTCTCTCTCATCTCCTTCCTGTGTTCTCTCCCTCCATCTTTTTTCTCACTCTCCATCTCCACCACAATCTCCTCCTTTCTAACTTCTTTCCTCTTCTCTTTCTTAATCTCTCCCCCAATCGCTTCCATTCTTTCATCTCTTTCTCAACCTCAACCCCAAACACCTCCATTCTCTCATCTCTCTCTCCCAGGATTCAGGACTTTGTGGACCCGCGCCTGCAGAACCACCTTCAGATAAACACAAGAAAGACCAAAGAAATGTGGATTTCTACAGGTGCAGACACACCCTTCACCAGTGAACATCCAGGGAATGGACAGAGTGGACTCTAAGTACCTAGTGTTTACTCAAACACCAAACTGGACTGGTCAGAGAGAAGGATGCTAGCCAAGCTGGCATCCATGCTGGAGAACGTCTCCCACCCCATGCATGAGACTCTGGTAGCACTGGGTAGCTCCTTCAGTGACAAGCTGCTTCCCTCTTCCTGCTGCTGTTAGACTGAACAACCAACAGTGCTGTCAGCAAACCATGGACACACACGTAAACTCCACACACTAAGAGTTTTCAATGCAGCATAATGTGCAACACTTCTCCCATCTCTTCATCTCTTCATCTGCAATTATCATTCATCAATCTGTACGTATATTTATATTTTTCATTATTCATAACTCTACATTATCTATTATCTATTTCTTGTACTGAGTGCCCCCATTCTTTCATCATTCTCTCTTCATTCTCACCTTGGTCGATCTACCTTTGCCTGCTCATCTCTCTCTCTCTCTCTCTCTCTCTCTCTCTCTCTCTCTCTCTCTCTCTCTCTCGTAATCCCCTCTCAGCAGCGCACATGCTCAGTGCGGATCGCTCTCTGGCTCTTTCTCTGTAATGGCTGCGGGATGAAGGAGGGATGAAGTGATCCGGGATGCCTCTTGCCTGCGCCCGCCACACGCTGCAGTCCTCCGCCAGCATGGATCACAGTCGGCCCGGAAAACGTCGCCAAGCCTAGTCCAGAGGAGCCGCAGCGCTTTGACTTCTGTGAGTGTTTATTCAGCAGCGCTGCCGTTTCATTACAGCTTCACTAACAGACTGGCGAGCCGGGCAGGGTTACTACAGTTCAACTGAGCATCACACACACACACACACACACACACACACACACACACACACACACACACACACACACACACACACACTGTTGTTAGACTTATATAATAGACTTTCACATAAGCGAGCGAGACTAATGTTAAACACCAGCTCAGACTGTATCTAATGTTTATTAAGACACTGTCCACCACACTGTCCTTACCACAGTGTTAACCACACTGTCCTCACCACACTGTGCTCACCACACTGTCCTCACCACACTGTCCTCACCACACTGTCTACCACATTATCCTCACAACACTGTCCACCACACTGTCCTCACCACACTGTCCACCACACTGTCTACCACATTGTCCTCACCACACTGTCCACCTTAGTGTCAACCTCACTGTCCTAACCTCACTGTCCACATCCCACTGTCCTCAGCACACCGTCCACCACACCGTCCACCACACGGTCCTCACCACACTGTCCTCACCACACTCTCCTCACCACACTCTCCTCACCACACTGTCCACCACAGTGTCCTCACCACACTGTCCACCACACGGCCCTCAGTACACTGTCCTCAGCACTGGCTGCATCTGTCAGGTTTACAGTGTGAAACATTGACACTCTGCTGTTTTAACAGAGTTGACAAACAGATCTGCTCACTTTAAACATTGCAACAGGCTCACTGTTGTCGTGGTACCCATGTGACTCTACGCACACACACACACACACACACACACACACACACACACACACACAGTGAATTTCCAGTGAGAGCGGGGTTACTGTAGTTCAGTATCCCAGTGAGCAGCAGTAGCAGATTCCAGACTTACTGGAGTTAAAACTGACTGACCATTAACAGCTTTATGTAACCTTCTCAGTTTTATAATCACTCCATACCTACACATCTATCCGTCTGTCTGTCTGTCTATTAATAATAATAATAATAATAATAATAACAATCTTAATATTATTATTGATATTATTGATTTATTATTACATTTTATTACTATTTATTTTTCTTTTTTGTTACTTTAGTTCACTGCTGCCCAATTCTATCCCAGTGAGCCACAGTGGATTCCAGTCACTGGTGTTAAAACCGGGATTAACAGACTTTTGAGTAACCTTTTCAATTCTATTATCTTAAATTCATGTTTTTAATAGAAGTAGATGTACACTGCGAAAGCCCTGTTTGATAAAGCCAACAGTCCTCACACCATATTTTGGATGGACTGGTAACTTTGTTTTTTTCTGTGGTTTTCTGTGAAAAACTGCACATATCTATCTCCCTTGTGAAATGACAGACTCCAGCACTCGTGTTTTTTGTTCCTCCTGCTCAAGCCCACCTGATTCAATTCACCTGTTATTTTACGTTTAGTCAGTCTGTTAGAGCAGGGAAATCAGCAAACTGTGCAGGCAGCTGGCAAGTACCAAGGTTGCCTAGCCCTGTGATTGAGGGTATGGAGTATATTACAGCACATACAATGGAGTAACACCAGCACATACAATCAATTAGAGCTGCATATTATATCAATATTCATATCAATATTGGGGTATAAACAGAGCAAAATATGAGCTGAGACAGTATAAATTATTTACATTTTTAAATAACATTCTGTTTCAATCTAGCAGAAAACCTATTTTTCTGCTCCTTAGTTCAGCTCCACCCCCTCTACTCAGCAAGAGTTAGTGTGTATAAAGATGTTTTTATTTAAACAAATTTTGAGAATGTTTAAATATAGTAAAATAGACAGAAGAAGGGTTAATTTTTTTCACATCATATATCTTATTGTGTATTGTATTTCACCATTCAACTAGAGCATATCAAGATATGAAATGTTGCCCATATCGTCCAGCCCTACAATCCATATATGTAAGCTGTTGTTAATTTAGAATAGGGTGGGTGATATGGTTAAAATATATCAAATATTTAAAGACATTATAATAATCAAGATATGCTAATAAAATACACCAATATTAGTGCAGTATTTTTTATCTAAATCTGCCATACTTTATTCAGTTAAACATCACTAATACAGTAGTTTCCTTGTGTAATGAAATGTACAGTTGGTCCGTGTTCTTTACTGATGATATCCACAGTATGCTCAAAAACCTCCACTACTTTACTTCACAGTAACACAAATCATGGTGGATAACACTGTTAGCCGTGCATTTATACAGTAGTTTTACAAGAACTTTTCAAGTTATTTGAACAAGATATTGTGATATCTGGTTACCTTTCTGAGATAGCAAATACCTCTCAATATTCACAGTTGGACAGAAGATGCTCTTCCAGTTGTTGGTGAACCTGGTGCACTTTTCTGTGTTCTGCACTATAGCAGCTATAGTGCTATGGAAACTGGAAATTTAATCCATTATGTTCTGGGATCCATTTGGTATTACAGTACCCAAGTGTAAGGAGATGTTTTTTCATCAGTGTTCTTGTAGTTCTGTAATATGTTTACTAGGGCTGGGCGATACAGCTAAAAAATATATATATCACCAAACCTGATATATTTTAGCTGAATTGCTATATAAGATATATGATGTGAAAAAATTGCACTGTCAAAAATTTAACACCCCATGAAATCCTTTGTCTTTTATACTATATTTAAACCTACTGAAATTGATTCTTCATTTCTTCTTTACACACAAAGTAGTCACATGCCAGGGTGTGTATGCGAATGTGAATGTAGGCAGAGTAGAGAAGGATCTGAGAGCATTTTATGGGAAACCCTGGAATTTATGGGGAAATCCTTTCAATGAAGAGTAATATTGAAATGTACTTTTTGAATCAACAAGCAGCTGTTCATTCTTAATATGCACAGTCATTCCTAATAATATATTTTAAAATTAAATTGTAGTTAGGCTTTGCTGAAATCTAGAAGTTCGATACAAATGATCAAAAGGTTTCTTTGCGATATGGAGCCCACTCAGCTGGCTCAAGGTGGCAAAAGGTAGCACAATAAGAAAGTGTCCAATGGGAACAGAGCTCTTTTACATATATCAGTTGAAAATGCATAGTTACAAAATACACTTTTTGAATTTTAATGTTGCATGTTAAAATTAATTATAACTGTTATTGGACCTTGTGGTGTTACTTAAAAAAAGTACCAGATGTACTCTTACCTTTTTCTTGCCTGAATGTTTGTGTTGAGATGAAACTTATGACCAATCTCCTCTCCTCACTCTGTAGGTCAGTTCAGTACTGGTGTGAAGCAGAGGCCGTGTACTGTGTGCGTCTGTGGCGGGAGAGCAGCGCAATGGCGGTGAAGGAACGGATGGAGGCCATATTGAACGTGGGCCTGCGTGTGCCCAGCATCATGCTGCTGGAGGTGCTATACCGCTGGGATGTCAGCTCTTTCTTCCAGAAGATCCAGAGGAGCAGCCTCAACAATAACCCCCTCTTCCAGTACAAGTACCTGGCCCTCTATCTACACTATGTGGGTGAGTTACAGTACCTGCTTTTGCAATACCTTAGTTGCACTACATTTTCGGGTCCCGATCAATAATATCATCCAAGCTTGAGGTAGTAATATTTTCAATGGCAACCAAGACTTATCTCTTCACCAAACTACTAAATAAGGTGCACAGCAGTCCTGGAACAGGGAACACATATAAAACCTGACAGACAAAAAAAAGACAGAGAAAAGCAACAATATATGTGATCAGCCTTAATTACCAGTAGAGGGAACATTACTTCAAATAGATTATTCACAGACAGATTTACCTTGCTTGGTAAAGTTGCAAGATGGTTTCACAATTGGACTAGCTTGGACGAACCCCAATTTGTGTGGGGTTACAGACCAGAGAGTGGGATTCACAAAGTATCCTGATAACAAACAGTTGCTGATTACAGATGTTGATTGATTTAAATAACAGCAATATAGGCTATACCGATACATTTGAATGTAAAACACAATCATGGTTAGAATAGCAAAGCAGCATGACACGACACTGCCTTTAATTGTATTATGCTTCTGCAGTTTTTATTGCAGAAGCATAATCACACACTGAAAACTGTATTTTCATAAAATCACCACTGTTGGCACCCCTAGCAATCCCTAGAAAATAAATTTAATTGAAGCATTTCTGTCATTTCTGCTGTAATTTATAAAGGTAATCAGAGTGTCTAGTAATTCATCATTTCCTGTTTCCCCCGGGTATAAAATGAGGCCTATTTCTCTTATCCACTCTTCAACATGGCAAAGACAAGAGAACACATCATTCAAATAAGGCAGATGTGTGTCGACCCTCATAAATCTGCCAATGGCTATAAAAAAACCCACTCACCTACACCTGCCCATATCTACAGTTAGTGGAACTATCAAGTTTAAAAGAATTGGAACAGTGGCAACAAGCCTGGACAAGGATGCAAGTTTATCTTTATCTTTCAAGGTTATCTACAAACAGTGAGGAGGAGGGTTAGGGACATTCACGAAAGCTCACTGTTAGAGAATTGCATCAAAGAGTAGCATCTTGGGGTCACAAACTCTCCCTAACTCCCTCAGGCGCTAAGTACATGCCAACAAGTTGTTTGGGAGGCATGCTTTTCTCACTTGCAAGCATAAAATTACATCTAGAGGTCACTAAGCTGTACTGGTACTTCAGCTGGGACTGTGTGCTTTGGTCATATGAGAAAAAGATTTCTTTGCAGCAAACACTCATAAGTGGGTCTGGCATAACACAAAAGATGAGTATGTGGAAAAGCACCTCATGCCCATTTTGAAGTATGAGGGATGATCAATGATGCTGTGGGCTTGTGTGACCACACCCATTCATATGAAGCTATAAGAAGTGTGCAGACTCCAGTATCTGCATATGTGCTGGGTGTGCAGTTTTATTTTCATTTTTGAAAAGAAGTGACACATGACCCAGCATTGGCTGCCTTTGCCACCAGCAAAATTGTTCCATAACAAGCAGCAAAAGGGAATTTATGGGAAGCCCTGGCATGGAAAAGCAATATTGAAATGTACTTTTTGAATCCGCCATTAACAGTGAATCAAAAGATGAACAAGTGGAAAAGCACCTCATGCCCACTGTGAAGTATGGGGGGGATCGGTGATGCTGTGGGCCTGTTTATCTTCCAAACCATGTTAGGGTGCACAGCATCATTAACTCTTTGAAATACCAGGACATTTTAAATCAAAATCTGGTGTCTGAATGCTGAATGCCTTTCAGCAAGATAATGAGCCTAAACATGTACTAAATCTACACAAAAATGGTTCACCAGACACAAATCAAGCTCCTCCCTTGGTCATTTCAGTCCCCAGACCTCAATCCAGTTGAAAATCTGTGGGATGAACTGATTTAAAGAAATTGTGTGAAGAGGAATGATCAAAGATCCCTCTCTCTATATTCTCCCATCTTGTGAAATGTTATAGGAGAAGGGTGTTGTACAGTGTATTAAAATAATTATTTCTTAATGTGGGATTTGTTTCCCACTGAAGAAATGCATTTGAATTAAAATTTGGATTTTTCTCATTTTTGGCATTGTTGTCCTATATTATTAAAAAAATTATTATAACCCTAAGAATGAAGAGATGCCATTAATTGTGGAGGGCGCTATAAAACTTTTTCCAACAATTGTTGGGAAGTCAAGCCACACATTTTTAGTGATGCCTATGGGAGGAATGGGCCATAACATGCTGTGTAAAAGGCTGCATAGCTGCAGGCTGGTCAGAGTGACCATGTCATCGCGCCTCCAGCATTGAAAGCACTTACAATAGTCATGTACATTTCGGAACTGGAACAATGGAAAAAAGTTGTGTAGTTTGAAGAACATGAAAAACTACATTCAGGATGTTGCTGCTATTTTGTAAGAAATACTGTTACAGACATAGAGCTCTTACCACTGTTCTCCATTAGTGCCTATCTGACAGAAGCCCATTGGTTAGGCTACCACTCATTTCAGTCAGTGGTGCTTGTTGGAGTTCTATACAGCAAGCTGGTCCCACCCACTGGAAATTGAGGTCAAATTGATATTATTTTCAGTTGCTGATTATATTGATAGTTAAGGATGTAAAGCTACGCTCATACATGATTCCATTCAATTCATGATACTGGGTTCACAGATATTCTCAAAATACAATACTGTACCATGTTGTTGCACAATCTGCTAATGAGACTATAGGGGAATATGAATATACTGAAGTGAGTTGTTCTTTGGTGTTGGCTGTTTGAAAACTTTGGTAAACAAAGCAACTGCATTAATGCATAACTGTAATCCACAAAACATTGTCACCTACTCAGTGCACATTGTCCCATTTTTTTGCATTGAAATTCTGCAATTTTCCATCTAGTGTAAGAAACTAGTTTGTTTGTATTTATTTTGATACCACTGAGAGAAGCAGTGCTGTTTGGAAATTTTCAAGAATTTAAAATTGAAAAAAAGAAGAAATTATAAATACTCTACTACTATAGTAGATAGAATATAAAATAATATAATGCAATACTATACAGCTTAAATACATACATAAATGTGAGCCAGAAAAATAACAGACGTGTATTTTATAATCCACAGAAATCATCATTAAGCCTTTCCTAAGGGTCTAGAAGACTGTGAGGGTTATCAACTTGTTACCACAATTTATAGCTCTCTAAAATCTGTCATAGTGTTCAGTAGGACATGAGTAGTTACTGGTCACTTTACTCATCTCACAGTTTCATTGTGAGTGCTTGTTGTCAGCAGGTGCGGTAATTTCTTTCTTAAGAGCCCTTTATGTTCATTGAAGTCATGATGCTTGTGGCCTGCTGCCATTCTGTTTCCTTAATCAATGTCCCTAGAGGAGAAAGATACTTTTCATTTAAAATTCTGTTCAGGAATGCAGTCCATGTGCAGATCTGCAAACAGCAGCGCTCAGTGGGAGATGGTTTAAAGATATTAGAGAGGACTGAATGATCAAGGTTAATGGGCTGACAGTCTGTCTATCATGTTTCCTGTGTGACTGATCTCTCCCAGGGCTGGGGATAATAGGGGTGCAGACAGAGACAGAGAGAATGATTGAGCTGGAAATGGAAAAAATAGTCTGGCAGAATGCCAATTTTCAAAAAATGAAGAGAAAGAAAAATACTTAAAATGAGGTCAGAGCATCATTAATGTATAGGGTTTGGTCTGATTTCTCACTTTTCCCTTTCTGTCTTACTGTTTCTCATCCTCTGTCCATTTTGGAGGACTTGTTTACACTGAGTTTCTGCTGACTGCAGGCCAGGGTGGTGTGGCTGGCTCGGCTGGTGGGTCTTCTGGACTTTAAAAGAGCTCACTGAAGCGTAGCATCCAGCACCATTCAGCTGCTGCACGTAACACACAACCATGGCTCATGGCTTATTCACAGGGATTTTGTGTGTGTGTGTGTGTGTGTGTGTGTGTGTGTGTGTGTGTGTGTGTGTGTGTGTGCGCGCATGTATTACAGTCAGTGCATGGCATTGGAAAGAATGTTTTGGCCAACAGTGTGAATGACTTTCTAAATGGTCCATAATGTGTGTGTTTGTTGTTTTTTACCTTTTCTCTCCATTCATGCTGTTAGAGAACATGGTGGAATGTGCCCCAGTTTCGGGCTTATTCCATGTTTCTCTCTTTAATCCATAGTTAATTCACCAAGCAAACGTCAGAATCTGGGAAAGCTGGAAAACATTTCTGCAGTCATAAAATATCAGTGACATCCTGTTCTTGCACTTTGTTGTGTGTTTTGGTGTGTGTTCATGGGTATGGATTGGCATGTGTATTTGTGGATTATTGCTCACTTGGCAGTGATGAGCTCCAAATAACTGGGCCCAAATTCCAGTGACCACTGAATGAACTGTCTGATGGGCCAAGAATAAGTTGATTAGTAGGTGAAAAGCCCTTTTCTCAAGAGCAAGATGAACTGGTTATCTCTAAATACAGGATTAAACAATTATAAAACTCATATAAAACTCAAAAATCATTTTCAAAGTAGGTCAGGGTTTTGCTGTATTTTGTTAAGACATGTATTTCTGAATTACATATGTAATCAATTGTAAAGTAATTGTGAAATAACTATCATTACCATATGACATACAACTACATGTAATTTCTATGTATGTCCTGATCAAGTTATTTTGCCAGTTGATCCATCTTAATGCTGAGTATGAGCCACTACTGATCTAATTTGATCTTTGTATTTATGTAAATAATACAGTCACACCGTTTAAATAAGATGTGCTTCTGATTAATAGTTAAGTTAAATAACCAAATTTATTTAGTTTAGAAGTGACCTTTCTTGAAATATTGTTTCGAACAATTTAATTTCTTATTATCCAAAATGACTGACCTGCCTTACAATTCAGCTCCCAGTGCCAGGATCTGATATAGTTTATAGAGCAATTCATGCATTATGATTGGGTTTCTATAGCTTGTGTTAGTATTAATGTTAAGTATCATGGTTAAAAAATGGTATGTATGTATTATGGTTAAAAAGACTTGGAACTGGATTAAGCTGAAAATAGTTGATACCTGATCTAATAAAATAGGCCTGTATTGGCCTCAGTCCTGTTCGGGATCCATGCTGACATCACTAATAACATTACGTAACAATAAAAAAAAAATGTTCCCAGTTGTTGTGTGTTTTCCTAATTCCGTGTGCCTTAAATTAATTGAAAAAAAGTTATTATTCCTCCTGAACATTGCTTTTGTGGTCAGCACAAAGATATTTTGAAATGTATCTATTTTTAAGAATATTTGCGATATATCCTGTGCTGAATGTAGACTTCAAGAAGCTTCTGGAATTGTGAGAACTATCAAGAAGTTTCTAGAACTGTAGAGAATTATCTAGAACTTTCTAGAACTTTCTGGGACTGCAGCTGAGGATCGAAACCCATACTACCCTAAACAAAAAGACCTCGACGATCTGATTGGAGACCATGGTCTTACCTAGTCCAATGCTGAGCTTCAAGGCTCAAGCAATGGATCTTTTTAGATGAAAGCGTCCAAGTCACAGATCAGAGTAAACGTCACCAAGTTTTTTCCAGCTTCTTCAGTAATCAAGATGGACTGTGCTTCTGCAACAATGTGGCCGGTCTATTCGAGGCTATAGGTATTACCTGTAACCCGAAGGATTGGCGCCTCTTCATAGACAGTTCATGCAAGAGCCTCAAATCCGTGCTGCTTCACAATGGGCACAAATATCTGTCTCTTCCTGTAGCTCACTCGGCGCACGTGAAGGAGGAATACACCAGTGTCAAGATGTTGCTAGGTGCCTTGAAGTATGATGAGTATGGCTGAGAAGTTATTGGAGATTTCAAAATAATGTCATTCCTGATGGGCCTTCAAGGTGGTTTTAGAAAGTATCCTTGCTTTATTTGCCTTTGGGACACTGAAGCACATACTGCTTTGGGATCCCGCAGCTGCGATACTGAAGCACACTCTCACAGGTGGGACAGGTGGAACCACTGGTGCTGATGCCACCACTACACATCAAGTTGGGGCACATAAAACAGTTTGTCACGGCTCTAGATAAGGAGTCGATTGGTTTCAAGTACCTCCAAGATCTTTTCTCTAAGCTGTATGAAGCAAAGATCAAAGCCGATGTCTTAGTCGGACAACAAGAAGCTGAATAGGAAGGAGAGAGGCTTGGAACAATTTCATCGCAGTGGTTCACGGCTTCCTAGGCTGTCATAACGGTGAAAACTATACACAACTGGTTCAGACTCTGATAAAGAACTATCCTGCAATGGGCTGCAGGATGTCACTCAAAATCCATATTCTTGATGCTCATCTTAATAAGTTCGAAGAGAACATGGGAGCGTTTTCACCAGGACATTATGAACTTTGAACGCCGTTACGAAGGACAATATAAGGAGAACATGATGGGCGACTATTTGGGGACTGATTCGTGAAACTGATTTGCAGTATAGTCGTAAATCTCGGGAAAACCACACACTTCTGAATGTTTTTTGGTAATCTGTGTAATCTGTGTAAGTTTGCAATGCATATAGTGTTCTTAAAATCGACCGTTTTATACTGAAAATGCATAACTTTCTTTGCTGTGGTCACAGAAGCGAAGTTTGTGATGAATGTTGGCAATTCTGCATTTGTTTTAGACATAAATAGTTGGAATATAACACTAAAAGGCTGGGTACAAAAGTTATGTTGTTTCTTTAAAATTATTGAAATTAGACAGATGATTATATTTGAAATTGCATTTAATCACTCTTCACAAATATGTATTAGTTGGATTTCTCAAAGTTACACATAAAAAATTAACTTCTCTGTAATGCTAACCCATATGGTTTTAATCCCAGTTTGTACATTTTCTGTTTTGGGAATTGACATTGACATCAACAGATAAAAAAATATTGGATATTAGTATCAGCCCACTTACCCCACATCAGTGCATTTGTGGAATAACTGCATACACTAAATGAATTTACATGTAAATGAACACACAGTGCTTGCTAATACGCTAAATAAAATCATTCCACAAGCACTCGTCCCACCCTGAAACTTAAAGCTGTAAGATGCAAGATTAACATGGCATTGTGGGAACTGTATAGGTTTATACTCTTCCCTCTGCCTCTCATTGCTGATACTCTCTTTTTTATCTCTCACTGTTATATTTGGATTTGAAACAACTGAGAGTACACAAGTATTTCACCACTATTCTAGCTTTTAATATCCTAATTCAAATCAAAAAGTCATTGTGGATTGTACAAGGATGGCATACCTACATTGAAGGGTGTGGATGGAACTATAGGTCAAATGGTAACACTACAATTAATTTTAATGTTAAGGTTGGCAATACAGCACTAGAAGCAACAACTGTCTTTCAAAACTGTCTGTTCAAATAAAATGGAAAAAAAAAAAAGATTATTTTTTTAGTTTTCTAGTCTTTGTTAGTTTTTTCCCATTCCAATTTTCCCTAGAGTACCACGTCTGTACCAAATTGGGAGGTGCAAAGAGAATTTTGTGCACTGTTACTAGGGATGTGATGGAGCTCAGGAAAATCCGCATCCGTCGGATTCGAATTTCTTAGCTACAAATCCGTCGAATGCGAATGTGGTTTTGGTAAACACGGGACAAAGAACACCTGATAAACACCGATACGCCCATTTGTGCTTATATTTTTGTATTTTTTCAACACAAATACATGGTGCTTAAACAGGCCATCAGCTACAGGTAGTCACGGACACACAGTGTACTGTAAACAATTCATCATGCTGTTTAAATGACACCAAATCATAAAATTATCAATCATTTATTTTCATGTAATTAACTAATTGGGCATTCTTACACAAAGAAGACATCTCAACTAGTAGTGTAGAACTGTTCATGTTTACTACTGTTTTGTGTTTTACACTTGTTTTCTTAGCACATTCGGCCATTTTGATTATTTATTTATGTCAAGCGGAAGTATAAAGTAAACAACAGTCACCATTAAATGCAGATGAACATTGGTGGTCTCTAAAAGAAGACCTGCAGTCCGGAAATCAACCTGTATGTGTCATGCACCCCTCAGTCTCTCCTGACTCCATTTCCCAGAATCCTTCAGTTTGTTACCTTACTGATCATGTGACTCAGTTCTGATTTTACTCACCTGGTCCGAAGAGACTTCAATCTAGTCTTTCAACCTGTTCAGTGTCCTCAGCGCTACCCATGTTTATCGTTATCAGTCTGTTTGAGCCGGTTGACGGTATGAACTTTTATATACCGGCGGCGATTTCAAATCCACATTCGAGGAAAACTGGCCCTAAAACATCCGTCGAATACAAATTATATTCTTATAAGTGATCTTATAAGGGATGCATGATAATAGTCGAATCATATTGTTATTGGCACCTGTGGTTGGTCTTTCTGTTTCTGTTCTGATCCCAAGGCCTACGATTTCAAATAATACAGTTAGAAATGCTTCCCCCCGTTGAACACCCGAAGGTCTTTAGACCAAATAGAGATGGTCTTCTTGGACAGTAGTGAGAGCCCCACTGCAGCAGTGTGCACTTCACAACTAAAGCTGTTAATATCAATGTTCCCTTGGCTGTGGCCCATTATGTGGACAGATCGGGGATGGTGCTTTATGGAACACCTCTCTGCCTCCTTAATGATACATTTGGAATGGGGATACATTGCAGCTCAAGTGGGAATGAAATCATGGGCAGAGAGAAACACAGTTAAAGAGATGTTAAGAACATCTCTAGTCAGCGAATCCACAGGCTTACTTTTTTTTTTTTACTGCTTGTGGTTAATGTAAACAATCTCTCTTCATTCTGACTGGCCACAGGGACTGCATTTTCTTCTGATGGTTTGATCGTGGGGGGAGCGAATTTCCTCATATTTCAGCATTACTGTATATTTCCTCAAAACATTCAGCCTTTACCTATGGTCTTTCTCACTGATTGTTGTAGTCGAAGCTCCTGTTTGCATTGCCTGTATGCAGTGTAGTGTATAATATGATCTAGTACAATCTGCTGACACCGAATCATTTTCTTTTACTGATTATTTTTGGAAGTGGTTTTTTGTTGTGCTAGCATGTTCTTGCCTTTCCAGTCCAAGTTTATTTTTTGTGAATCCATTACTATGGAAATTTAATACAGCAGTGTGTCATGTTTTTCTTCTGTGTCTCTGTTAGTTCTCAGTTCTCTTATTGCCTCCACATTGGCTACCTAACATGTTAACCAGCCCAGTATGTCTGTCTTTGAGTGTGTGTGTGTGTGTGTGTGTGTGTGTGTGTGTGTGTGTGTGTGTGTGTGTGTGTGGGAGGGGGGAGGGGTTTGTGAATGGCAGAAGGCAGGGCTACAGGATAGGGTGACAGGTTCAGCAGCAGCAGCAGACAGATAAAGCTCCCCAGGGTTACGCAACATGACAGATCAAGCAGGCGTGGCAGTGGAGTAATGAAAGCTTAATCTGTGTAGAGCACTTACACACATACACACTCATAAACACACATATGCACTCTTTCATACATGCTCTTGCATCTAATGACATGCACATAAAGGAAACAAACTCAATCACCCTTGTACTCATTCATGTATATGTAGTGCAGGGATGTCAGACTCATTTTAGGTAGCAGGCCACATTATGTCCAGTCCTCTGTGGAATACACTATTTTTTTTGGAAAATGAAAATGTGATTTGCAGTCTTTAGTGGCTGACAAATGACACAAATGAATAATAAACATGAATAATATAGCATCTGTCTTAGCTATAACATATCCCCATAAAAGTTTCATAAACATCATGATACTGTGTGTTTGGGCTTAGCTTTCTAGCTGGCATATATAAAGAACATCAGTTCACATGAACCAATAAGAAATACTTTTTAATGCAGAAGCATAATCTCACTCTGAAAAAAATTTGAAAAAAGCAACCTTCAGCTCAAGAGAAAAAAAAGAAAGAAAAAAAATACTGACTAAGAAATAACTATTTCCCATAAAATGTCAAATGACCTGTTCCACAATTATTGGCACCCTTAACAATTTCTTGGAAATAAATGTATTTGAACCATTTGTGTCATATCTACTGTAGTTTATAAAGTGGATCAAAGTATCTAGAACCTTTAATCAGTAATTCATCACTTCCCTGTTTCCCTGGGGTATAAATATGGTGTTCCACAGAGGCCTATTTCTCTTACTCACTCTTAAACATGGGAAAGACAAGAAAACACACTAGTCAAGTAAGGCAGATGTGTGTCGACCTTCATAAATTAGGCAATGGCTACAAGAAGATAGCCACTCACCTGCAAATCCCCTTAAATACAGTCAGAGCAATCATCACAAAGTTCAAAACATCTGGAACTGTGACAAACGAGCCTGGAAAAGGACGCAAGTGTATCTTGCCAAGACTCACAGTCAGAAGGATGGTATGAGAAGTAAAGAGTTCTCCAAATCTCACTGAAAGAGAATTGAATCAAATGGTAGCATCTTAGGGTTACAAGGTCTCCCCAACAACCATCGGACGCTATCTACATGTCAACAAGCTGTTTAGGGGGAGTGCACTGAAAAAGCCCTTTTCTGAATTATACTCAAAAGCGTAAATGGGTGGAGTTTGCCACGTGGTAATGGAATTTTAACTGGGACTGTGTGCTTTGGTCAGATGAGACCAAGATAAGTGCTTTTTGGCAACAAACAATGTAAGTGCTCTACCTAGTACACCATAGGAACCACAACACCATGTACCACAACTGTGATACCACAGCAAACATTTAGCAACACCAAAGCAGTTAGCTAGCAACACCATAGGAACCACACTGAATACCATAGCAATCACATAACAATATTGGTATCCCACTTTAACAGTGCTTTATCTAAAAAAATTTTTGTAGTTATTTACTCCTGTGTTACTCCTCAGAGATATAGTTTTGGATATCATTTCTCAGACTTTTACATAGTAATTGACATACATATGCTATTACACTTACACAGAGGTTTTTTCTAGAGCAGAAGTCACTGGACCTATAGAGACCAGGTCCAGACCCAGATGCTGTCCTTTTCAGACCTGAATCTATACCTACAATAATTTGTTAATTGTTTTTATAAAGTTTCCAGCTTCCTAGCAGGTTGAATGGGAATATTTTGACTGATTAAACCAGAACTGTTATAAATGAGGATATTGTTCAAGGGTTAAAATGTGAATGGGAGTTCTTATAATGCTCAACAGGGCTGTTTTGGCATAAAGTCCCAACCTTCCACAAA
The DNA here is from genome assembly GCA_034509495.1 of Acestrorhynchus altus. Lineage (NCBI taxonomy): Eukaryota > Metazoa > Chordata > Actinopteri > Characiformes > Acestrorhynchidae > Acestrorhynchus > Acestrorhynchus altus. The sequence continues at coordinate 15,257,756 of CM067512.1, read as the reverse complement.
AAGAGCCAATCAGCATGCTGGTTATGCCGCGAGCAGAGCGGGGTCTGTGATACTGTGGCACCGGTGGAGAAAAGCAGTAAAGGAAAGTGCCACTATAAGACAAATTATTAAGCACTTTATTTCATAGTTCAGTGTCAAAACTGATACATATATTATTTATAACTTTTATAATTGTCATTTTATTGGACATTACATAAAACATTTATACAACTACCAGGCTACTTTAAAAAACAGTATACACCTTGCTCCAAATTATTATGCAGCAAACACTTTGAATATATTCAGTGTTATAATGGACTCAAAACCAAAAGATTTTCAATTCACTTCATAAACTGATCAAAAGAAATAACAAATAAATATACAGATGAACATTTATATTTATACATTAATGAACATGAACCATTCTTTGAGACAGCTTTAAAAACGTTCTCATTCATTGAACTTATTAAAGTTAATGTATATTTTCTGGCTATAGCTGATTTGAGCTTGACCGTTTTGGCTCTTAAAGCTGCTGTTTTATCCATCCATCCATCCATCTTCTTCCGCTTATCCGGGGCCGGCTCACGGGGGCAGCAGTCTAAGCAGGGAAGCCCAGACTTCCCTCTCCCCCGACACCTCAGCCAGCTCCCCAGGAGGGACCCCGAGGAGTTCCCAGGCCAGCCGAGAGACATAGTCCCTCCAGCGTGTCCTGGGTCTACCCCGCGGTCTCCTCCCGGTAGGACGTGCCTGGAACACCCCCCCGGGGAGACGCCCAGGGGGCATCCGAAACAGATTCCCGAGCCACCTCAACTGGTTCCTCTCGATGTAGAGGAGCAGTGGCTCTACTCCGAGCTCTTCCCGGGTAGCCGAGGATCTCACCCTATCTCTAAGGGAGCGCCCGGCCACCCTGCGGAGGAAACTCATTTCGGCCGCTTGTATCCGCGATCTTGTCCTTTCGGTCATTACCCACAGCTCATCAAATCAAATCAAATCAAAATTTATTTTTATAGCGCTCTTCACAACTGAAGTTGTCACAGAGCAGCTTCACAGAAATTAAATAAATAAATAAATAAATAAATAAATAAATAAATAAGAAAGATTAAAACAGAAAGTATAAATGACAGATCCCCTAGTGAGCAAGCCACATGGCGACAGTGGCAAGGAAAAACTCTCTCAGCTGGAGGAAGAAACCTTGGGAGGAACCAGGCTCACAAGGGGAGGACCCATCCTCCTCTGGTCAAACTACTTATACATGGTTAGGGGACACTGGACCCCTACATCTCTGTTCTATTACTCGGGTATTGAAGTAATGTTAATTATCTGGTGGACATAATATTATCAGTAGATTTCTACAGTTGGTGATGGTGGGTGAGCAGCTAGTCCTTGGCAGTGTGGGAAACTAGTCCAGGTCCAGTTGGTGGAAGGTGGAGAGCCAATGTATACATGTATCAGGGGAGCTTGGAGTCCTTCTCAGGTCGGGCAGAAGAACTTGGGGTTAGGACCTAATCAGTTCTGGCTGGTGGGTCATCGTTAACTCAGAAAAGATACAGAGATTAATTAGTTTGGAATTTAAAAAGAGAACAGAGAATGTAAACATTACCAGAGTGTGGTGAGTGACTCCGGCAGATCTAACTATAACAGCATAACTAAGGAGAGAACCAGAAGGTAACATAAACATGGGAGCATCCTGAAACATTGGCATCTAACTGCTCCACCGTCACAAACCAGAGTGATCGCGAGAAGGAGTCAGACGGCAGCACCAACATCCCAGTTTACCATAAAACCCTATGTCCATGAACCCCTGGATCTGCAGCCTGTAACTAAGCTAAGACATTAATGACCAAATGCTACACTAAACAAGTAAGTTTTCAGCCTAGACTTGAAGACTGACACTGTGTCTGAGTCCCGAACATTATCTGGAAGGTTATTCCAGAGCTGGGGGGCTTTGTGAGAAAAGGCTCTTCCCCCTGCTGAAGCCTTCTGAATTCTGGGAACTAATAGGAAGCCAGCACCCTGTGATCTGAGTGATCGTGGTGGCTCATAAAGGTGAATTAGATCCTGTAAGTATTCATGGCCATAGGTGAGGGTGGGAATGTAGACTGACCAGTAAATCGAGAGCTTCGCCTTTCGGCTACAAACTGCTCCAGTGCCTGCTGAAGGTCCTGGCCTGAAGAAGCCATCAGGACAACATCATCCGCAAAAAGCAGAGATGATATCCTGTGGTTCCCAAACTGGACCCCCTCCGGCCCCTGGCTGCGTCTAGAAATTCTGTCCATAAAGGTTATGAACAGAACCGGTGACAAAGGGCAGCCCTGCCGGAGTCCAACATGCACCGGGAACAGGCCCGATTTACTGCCGGCAATGCGCACCAGGCTCCTGCTCCGGTTGTACAAGGACCTGACAGCCCTTAACAGAGGGCCCCAGACCCCATATTCCCGGAGCACCCCCCACAGAATACCCCGAGGGACACGGTCGAATGCCTTCTCCAAATCCACAAAACAACATCCACAAAACACATGTGGACAACCCTCGAGCACCCTCCGGAGGGTGTAGAGCTGGTCCAGTGTTCCGCGGCCAGGACGAAAACCGCATTGTTCCTCCTGAATCCGAGGTTCGACTAACGGCCGAATTCGTCTCTCCAGTACCCTGGCGTAGACTTTCCCGGGGAGGCTGAGAAGAGTGATCCCCCTATAGTTGGAACACACTCTCCGGTCCCCCTTTTTAAACAGGGGAACCACCACCCCGGTTTGCCACTCCAGGGGCACTGTCCCTGTCCGCCACGCGATGCTGCAGAGGCGCGTCAGCCAGGACAGCCCAACAGCATCTAGAGACTTGAGATACTCTGGGCGGATCTCATCCACCCCCGGAGCCCCACCACTGAGGAGCTTACAGACCACCTCAGTGACTTCGGCCCGGGTGATGGGCGAGTCCTCCTCAGAGTCCCCAGCCTCACCTTCTACATTAGAAGACGTGATGGTGGGGTTAAGGAGATCCTCGAAGTATTCCTTCCACCGCCCAACGATATCCCCGGTCGAAGTCAGCAGCTCCCCACCCACACTGTAAACAGTGTCGGCAGGGTACTGCTTCCCCCTTCTGAGGACGGGACGGTTTGCCAGAATCGCTTCGGGGCCGACCGATAGTCCTTCTCCAGGGCCTCCCCGAACTCCTCCCAGCTCCTGGTTTTTGCCTCCTTGGCCACCCAAGCAGCAGCACGCTTAGCCTCTCGGTACCTGTCGGCTGCGTCGGAAGACCCAGAGGCCAACATGGCCCGATAGGTCATCTTCTTCAGCTTGACGGCATCCCTTACTTCTGGTGTCCACCACCGGGTTTGGGGATTGCCGCCACGGCAGGCACCAGTGACCTTACCCCCGCAGCTCCGGACGGCCGCGTCAACAATGGAGGTTGAGAACCTGGTCCACTCAGACTCAATGTCCCCCGCCTCCCCAGGTAGCTGTGAGAAGCTCTCCCGGAGGTGGGAGTTGAAAGTTTCCCTGACAGGGGGCTCAGCCAGACATTCCCAGCAGACCCGCAGGATACGTTTCGGCCTGCCTGGTCTGCCAGGAGACCTAGCCCTGACCTGGCTGCTGTTTTAGAGTTAGAAAAAGGTTTGAGGTCAGGGGATGCTGCAGCATCATTTCTTCATCTTTTGTGCCCAGCGCAAGATGGGATGGTGCATTGTCCAGTAATACAATAATTTTATAATTTCATTTTTTATAGTATGACAGGAACGATCAGTTAGGAACTCCACATGTCTTGCAAAGGTCATTTTACACCCTCAGGGAACTTCGAGGGGCCTACCATCTAACTTCCCGATATTCCAGCCCAAATCATCACTTTGAAACATTCTTGCTGACATTACAGTTTTGCTGGAACAGACTGCCCATTCATTCCATTTTGTAGGAACTACATTACCAGGTATTACTCAGGTTAACAGAGTCACATGCTGTAAATGTTATTAAGCTATAAGCATAGTTTAAAATTTATGATTGAACTTGTTTTCTTGCCTTACACTCCTATTGATCTGAATAAATAATCATATATAAAAAACTTGTGTATTTGTATCGTAAGTCCATTGAACAGTGCTTACCAGTTTTCCTTTTAAGTGTTGTTCTTGTCAGTGGTTCTTACTAATGCTGTGCTCCTTTGCATTACAAATTAGCACCATGACACATCGACCAGACTTTTGTTTGTTCTGAGAAGCCTATTATTATTATTATTATTATTATTATTATTATTATTACTATTATTATTACTATTATTATTATTATTATTACTATTATTATTATTATTATTATTATCAGCAGCAGCAAAGGGGAAGAAAACTTTTCATTATATTTGCACAGTGCAACAAAATTCTTCTCATATCATATCACGGTGTGAATTAGCCATGCTGTAGCACCCTTGGAGCAGAGAGGGTTAAGTGCTTCCCTTAAGTGCCAAATAGGGGCCTTGTAACAGATACTCATTTACACTCGTGGCACATATAACATTTATCAGATTTTGTCACCAGGTTGTCTTCAAAGACATCTATTGTTGTGCTTGGTATCTGCGTCAGCAGCGCTGCATATTTAGAACATGTTCAGTGTGCATGATTCAATTAACAGACTGATTGACATGAGATTTTTTCTTTTGCCTGAGATGTGTCTGGATATGTGCTGTTATTTTAGGGCAGGAATTCTCAGCCTTTTCAAACCCACTTCTTTATAACCAGAAGGCATAACAGCCCACCAGAAATCAAAACTCAACTTTTTATATAAAATTGTTCTGCCTTTTATTTCAATTCTATTTCTGTTTATTACAAGTGCAGACAATAAATTTGAGAGAATTAGGGCCTGAGAAATAGAAAAAACTGTCCCAAATATTCCTCACGAAAACTAACAGGAAATGTTATGTTTAATTTGCCTTTCATTACTTACATTACATAATTGTTTTCACATTATGTTTTTTATTATAAAAAAGTATGGTGTATTCAGGGTGTAGTCTCTGTTGTTAAACATAGTGCCAGGTCATTTTTGACCATCAAGAAAATACAAGGGTTAAAGAAATTGACTAAATGTTACTGTTGACATCTTGTGTGTGTGTGTGTGTGTGTGTGTGTGTGTGTGTGTGTGTGTGTGTGAGTGTGTGTGAGTGTGTGTGTGTGTGTGTGTGTGTGTGTGTGTGTGTGTGTGTGTTTGTCTCCAAAGGATCCTATAATTCATTTCAGTATTCTGGAGCTCTTTTGAATGTGTGTATCCATGAACCTTTTCCTACTCAATTGCCCTCTGGTGACTGCTGGGCTGTTATTTCTTTCTCCTGACATCTGTGCCTTTCCTCTTTTGTCCCATAGTGTTGTAGGGTCAGTCTGAATTGTCTGGACCATTCTCCCTTTCCCCACTCTGACAGTCAACTTTACTGTATTTGTCTTCTAGTGCACTTGCACCTATTCTGGAGCAGAATGGATGATGATGATTTATTCCAAATGTGCACCTCATCTTGACAGATGTACAGAGAGAGTTACTCTGAGAGATCTTTTCCTGGGCTGTTGTGTCTCCTAAGTGCTGTGTTAAAGCATATTAAAGACAAGTTGACTGGAAGGGACAAATGGTGGGAAATGATGCTCGAATAACAAAGATGACCACAGCCTTGAGAGCACTGTCAAAAAACTCAATTCAAGAACTTGGGAGCTTCACAAGGAGTGGAATGAAGATGGCCTCGGTGCATAAATAAAGTCATCTCCAGGAAACAGGCTACAACTGCAGCATTCAGCTACATTAACTTGTACCCATTGCTGACAGAAAAATGTAGATGAACATACACAGCTTGAGATGTCCCTCTAGAGAAGTATTGACAATAGAGTAGGACTCTCAGGAACAGATAAACATCAACCTATAGGCCCAATACCAAATGCAAGCATTGACAAGAAGGTAAAAAGCCCTTCAGCATTTAAGCTATGTTACTGTATTCTCTTATATGATGGTGCCCCATTCAGTACTTCTTGGATGAGTTGGGGATGCAGGGGTGGTGATCATCCAAAATCCTGACCTCACTAACGCTCTTGTTGCTGAATGCAATTCTTTGGATAGTAGAAACAGAGTTACTCCAGCAAAAGCAGAATATTTTTTCTTAATAACCTTTATTTTCTTTTCCAGAAAGAACAGTGTATGAGCAGGTGTCTGAATATTTTTGTCTTAGTTTATGTTTTCATGCCTTATTAATCGGCCTATGGGCTCAATCACATGGGGAGATAAACAAATTCACAGCAAAAATTGGCAAAAATTTGAGACATGGTTGCAAAGCTGTGGGGGGGTTCAATAGCCTTTAACTCATTTTTTCTTTCATTTTCTTTCTTTTATTCTCTCTCACTCTCTCAGGTTATATCCTGAGTCTGGTTCTACTGACCCTTCCCAGACAACGGCTGGTGCAGCTCTACCTGTATGTCCTCACTGCTCTGCTGCTATTTGCTGGTCACCAGATCTCAAGGTAAGTCTCCAAAACACGCACACACACACACACACACACACACACACACACACACACACACACACACACAAAACTGTATATATACAGTTACTCACCATAAGGGAAATAAACTCTTTTATCACAATAGTGTTTCTCAGGTTTGCAACAGCAGAAATTGTGTTTGCATTTAAAATTTGTGGCCCCACTATTAACTGACACTAAAGCAGCCTTGATTGCACCTCATTAGGATTTACAGGCTTGAATGGTATCAGAAGATAAATATTAAATATAGGCATAGATAAGAGACTATTACAGTGGTTTTCCATCCCATGCCTAGATCTTAGCACTGCACGATTTTAGGCTTTCCCTGCTGAAACACACCTGCTTTGACTCATGTGATTATTTAGAAGAAAATGTCCCCAAAAGTAGTTTTGAAAACTAGAGATTTATAATTTTAATAAAAAAAGTCTCATTAATGATGTGAAAGGCTCAGGGAGTGAGCAGTAACAGAGCGAGGAGCAGCTCCTTTGTGAAAAGGACAGGTCTCAGTGCTGTCAAGTATGTCATTATGGACGGGTGTTTCACTTCTGACAGGTGACTGTTTAGTGCCAGATTAAGAGAGAGCTTTTAGCTCTCATCTCCCAGTAATGTGTGTCTGTATATAGACCAGCGGCCTCTCAAATTAAGATCACTCAAGTGTGGCAAAGCCATTACAATCACCTCGTAACTTACCCCTCTCCTCTTGATTTGCTGTCATCTGTTTCTCTCACAATGAGCATTTTTGTTTTATCACTCACTTAATTTTGAAGATCAGTCACATCAGTTTCATAGATTTAGTCACAGATTTAAAGTGGTTTGGTCAAAATTCAGATTTGCCTGAATGGCATTTTCTCTGTTCTTTGTATAGTACAGTGTGTGCAGAATTATAAGGCAAGTTGTATTTGAGAGGATTCTCAAATACCCAAAACCCAAAAGACTCATTAATATCAAAGCTTAATATTTTTGGAAGTTGCAGTGGGGTTTTTTTAGATTTAGTTAGGAGGATATCTGTTTGTGCAGGTAACTATTACTGTGCAGAATTATTAGGCAACTTAATAAAAACCAAATATATACCCTTCTCACTTGTTTATTTTCACCAGGTAAATCAATATAACAACACAAAATTGAGAAATAAACATTTCTGACATTCAAAAACAAAACCAAAAACAAATCAGTGACCAATATAGCCACCTTTCTTTACCGTGACACTCAAAAGCCTTCCATCCATAGATTCTGTCAGGTGCTTGATCTGTTTACGATCAACATTGCGTGCAGCAGCCACCACAGCCTCCCAGACACTGTTCATAGAGGTGTACTGGTTTCCCTCCCTGTAGGTCTCACATTTTATGAGGGACCACAGGTTCTATATGGGGTTTAGATCAGGTGAACAAGGGGGCCATGTCATGTATTTTTTCTTCTTTTAGACCTTTACTGGCCAGCCATGCCGTGGAGTACTTGGATGCATGTGATGGAGCATTGTCCTGTAGGAAAATCATGTTTTTCTTGAGTGATACCGACTTCTTCCTTTACCACTGCTTGAATAAGGTGTCTTCCAGAAACTGGCAGTAGGTCTGGGAGTTGAGCTTCACTCCATCCACCTTGCTGGCGTCTGAGTCAGAGTGGAGCTCTCTGTCCTGTACTGATCCAGCCTCGGGCCCATCCATCTGGCCCATCAAGAGTCACTCTCATTTCATCAGTCCGTAAAACCTTAGAAAAATCAGTCTTAAAAAATATTTCTTGGCCCAGTCTTGATGTTTTGTCTTAAGTTTCTTGTTCAAAGGTGGTCGTTTTTCAGCCTTCCTTAGCTTGGCCATGTCCCTGAGTATCGCACACCTTATGCTTTTTGATACTCCAGTAAGTTTGCAGCTCTGAAATATGGCAAAACTGGTGGCAAATGGCATCTTGGCAGCTTCACGCTTGATTTTCCTCAATTCACGGGCAATTATTTTGCGCCTTTTTTTTTCAACACACTTCTTGCGGCCCTGTTGGCTATTTGCCATGAAACACTTGATTGTTCAATGATCATGCTTCAAACGTTTGGCAATTTCAAGACTGCTGCATCCCTCTGCAAGACATCTTACAAATTTTGACTTTTCAGAGTCTGTCAAATCTCTCTTCTGACCCATTTTGCCAAAGGAAAGGAAGTTGCCAAATAATTAAGCTAACCTTATATAGGGTGTTGATGTCATTAGACCACACCCCTTCTCATTACAGTGATGCACATCACCTTACTTACTTAATTGGTAGTTGGCTTTCAAGCCTATACAGCTTGGAGTAGGACAACATGTATAAAAAGGATGATGTGATCAAAATACTCATTTGATTAATAATTCTGCACACAGTGTAAAGTAATACTGGCAGCCATCTTGAAACCTCAGTTTATCTGTACTTGTGTACTTGTCCATTGTAACTCTAAACTTACAGGGTAATGTTACAATGGACAAGAGCAAGTCTACTGGTGATTACATAATAACAACACGGATTGAGGCAATTTATTTTTTTGAGGTTTTGATGGGGAGAGCCATGTTGAAAAATGTCATGGGTTCATGGTTTTCATTTTTACAGTACAAGCAAATATTTAAAAACAAATGATGGTGTTTAAAGAACATTTACTCTCATAACATTTGAACAGATAATATTCCATACAACTAGTTAATATTATTATATTTTGTTATAGAATAATTTATATGCCAGAGTGAGGTATTAACTGGTGGAGTCACAGATAGCTGGTGGGAAAAAATACATAGCTAACTTATTAGCATACATTATATATACAAAAGTGTCGGAACACCTTCACATTACACCTACACCAGAGGCATTAATATGGAGTTGGTCCACCCTTTAACAGTTATAACAGCAGATTTGGAACTATGCCCCAGCACCTCAGCAGTTGATTGCGGAATATCTAGGATGGAAAAACAAATTGTATGAACTGGCTTGTTGCATTGCTGGCATCTTATTAAGGTACCACACTCAATTTCAGTGAGTTTTCAAAAATGTCTGTAAAATCTGCTTGATTTTACACCCTTGTAACAATGCAATTAAATGAAATACTGGAATTCAATCATTAAGAGGTGTGCCCCAATACTATCATTACAGGCAGGTTGCTGAGTGCTCATTTACATAGTGCATGAAAGTCTCCAAGGCTCTGCTGACTCAGTTCCAAACCTGCAGTTATAACTGCAAAGGGAGGAAGCAAATCAGCATATTAATGGCTAGGGATTTTGAATGGAATGTCATAAAAGCTCCTGTGTAATATGTAGGTGTCCCAATACTTTGGTCTATACAGTATGTCACCAACTTATGAACACATTCTGTTCCAGGAGGCTGTTTGTATGTACATTAGTTTGTAAGTCCGTAGTGGGATGGACATGTGTTGTGATTACAGTATGCTAGATGTACAACCGGAGAGGATGGGTCATCAGCAATAGGTGTTGATGGGATGTCAACATGAGAGGGATGGTGAGATTTTGGTGTGGATGCTCTAACACTTGACGCTGACGGCACTGGTTTAGGGTCATGACAAGATTCATCACATTTTTCCACCCTCTTAAAGAACTGGTCTAAGGATGTCTGGGTCTTTCTCATCATGGACAGCTGCTGCAACCTTGGTGTACCATTCCACAAGTTCATAACTCGAACGTTCGTAATTAGGGGACTTACTGTATAGTGTTTGTTTATATTGCATATATGGTAAAGACGGGGGTTCTCATGAGAAACTCATAATGTCATAATGTGAGTCCATCACTTAGCTATGCCAAGCTATAGCTCACAGGTACTCATTCTTAATTTATTTGTCTTTTTTTCCCAACTTTTCCTAAATCATCATTCCCTAAAACAGGGAGTCAAGTAGTATGTGCAGCTCCTACAGTGTGTTAAACTGGCATGGACTGTCACTGGCATTGCTTTACTCTCTAGTCATAAACTTTAAAACCATGATACTGTAATAACTGTAGTGATGATTTAGACATGCCGTTTGTATAATGCTCACTGCTTCCCATATAATATTGTAGGCTTCCCTTAATTTGTTTGTCACTTAAGCCTTAAGTTGTTTTGACTGATGACAGATTTGAGATCATGCGAAAATGAACACTTTATATCATTTAAATTGTATCATTTTGGCTGACATTTGCACCGCTGTTGAAAGTGCAAACCTGAAGTGAGTCTCAGCTGACACTTATATAATTGAAGCTTGTGTGGAATGAAGAATGCAGCCAGTGTAAATCTTCTCTGCTAGTCAGATAACAACACAAGCAGTGAGGATCCCTGCCTCTTCTACCCAGTCTGACTCTAGTTCAAGTGTGGAGCAGTCAGATGGTGTTCATAATGTTGAACATTATGTTGTTTGTGGCAGAGCTAACATAACTTCTTCTTTGTTTCAGGGACTATGTGCGTGGTGAACTTGAGTCTGGCTATGAGGGGCCACTCTACCTGGAGCCTTTGTCTATGAACCGCTTCACCACAGCACTCATCTGTAAGCCTTACTCACAACAATCTTTAATTGGGGATGGATGTGGTCATTAGAATATACAGACCACTAAATTCATATCAGGCTTTTTCAGATTGGAATTACTTTCAGTAGTCTTATTTGAAAGTGCATGTGTCACACAGCTCCAGGGCCCTGGGGTTGTGAGTTCGATCCCTTCTTGGGATGCTGTCTATAAGGACTTTCATGTGTTCTCCCTGTGACAACATGGGTTTCATCTGGGTACTCCAGTTTCTTCCCGCCTTCCAAAAATGTACATGGTAGGTGAATTGGCCTTGCTAAATTGCCTCAAGATGTGAGTGTGTGTAGTACCCTGTGAGTGTCGCCCTCTACAGGGGGCATTCCTGCATCGCACCTGATGATTCCAGGTAGGCTCTGGATCCTTCATCACCCTGTTTAGGAAGAAGCTGATAAAATAATGAGTGACCGATGGAATAATTGAGCATTGTTATGAGCATTGTCACATCTGACCATGTGTTTTTTGTGTTACAGTTCACTAAACATGTGCCTATTATATCGTTTATCAGCATGCAATAAAATATGCAAATGCAGGTCCATTTGGCACAAAAGTGTATAACTCAGATACACAGACAGAAAATTGCTTACTTACAAACACTAATATTAATCATCAAGGCACAGCTGAGCATAAAACCTGAATTGGCCTGTATGGTCTGTGATGTAAGCATTGCCTTACTATTTTTTTTCATTTGAATAAAGTATGTATAGTTAAAAATATCTAGTTTACAAAAGCAAAATCTATTAAAACCTTTTTTGTAGGTTTCACATTTTTGTTGACATTCACACTACATATAGCTGATTTTGCTTCTTCCACTTAGCAAAATGGCAGCATTTCAGCAGAATGATAAAAGACACAATCACAGACTTTAACGGGAACTTCTCACTCCCTAAGCAGCACCTTCTATGCGTGCCCATTGGAGAGAGCCACATCCACCACTGAGGCTAACCCAACCTATTTCTCTATAGCTGATGTGTGCAGATCCTTTAAGCATGTTGACACCCACCAAGCCACTGGCCCAGATGGCATTCTGGGGCATGTGCTTTAAGCAGATGCATATCAGTTAGCAGGAGTCTTTGCAACACCTCTGTCTTGCCCTCTCGTTCATGCCTGCATGTTTCAAACTGGCTGTCAGCCAGCTTCACTTGCTTAAATGACTGGTGCCCGGGTTGCTGTGACCTCTGTCATAAGCAAGTACTTTGAGAAGCTGGTCAGAAACTTCATCTGCTCCTCACTGCCTGCCAAGGACTGCAAAGCAGGTGCTAAGCTAAAGACTAAGAGAGTGTAGAAACGTAGGCGATACATGCCATCTATCCCTGCAGTAGTGATTGGGAACATGAGCTCTCCGGCTAACAAGACTGACAAGCTCATGGCATTAGTGAAAAACCAGAGTATCTATCGAGAATACAGCCTTTTATGTTTTTCAGAGGCCTGGTTAACCGGCAGCATTCCCAACACAAATGTTAACATCCCCAGATTCACTACTGTGATGATTATCCACATCAAATGGTGTAACCCAGGGTATGTCATGGTGAAGGAGACAGTCTGCTTTCAGGACACTGAACTTCTGGCAGTCAGTCTACAGCCCTATTGTGTCTGTGTTTACATCCCCCCATGGGCTCACATTGGGGTGGTCTGCGACATCATACACATAACCACCACAAGACTGCAAACTCAACACCCAGAGGGATTCATTGTTTTATCAGGAGACTTCAGTCACATCACATTTTGGTTCCTCACTGTCTACATTTCATCAGTATGTTGACTGTCCCACAAGGAAAAACAGAACCATAGACCTCCTGTATGCCAAAGTCAGTGATGCATGCACTGTCGTCCTCCTGTCACCACTGGGAAAGTCTGACCACAAACTCAAGCCTCAGTGCAAACCTCATGTTCAAAGGCAACCTGTAACAACCCATTTCTTCAGGATTGGTGGAATGTACTGGATTCTTATGGAGAAGATATTGAGGAGGTTACACACTGCACGACAGACTACATGAACCTCTGCATGGACACTGTTGTTCCTGTGAGAACTGTACACTGATTTGCCAATAAGAAGCCCTGGATAACCAGTGACATCAAGGACCTCCTGAATAATAAGAAGATGGTTTTTAAAGAAAAGATGCAGGAGAAGCTAAAGAGCACACAGAGGGAACTCGAGTCCAGCCTAAAGAAGGCCACAGAGGCCTACAGGAGGAAAGTTGTTGGAGAACAAGATGAGGAGGTTTTAGAACAGTATGAGGACAATCACAGGCTGCAAGCAGAGGAACAGCGGTGCTATAGAGAGTGAAAGAGAGAGAGCAAATGAGTTCAGTCTCTTCTAAAACCATTTTGACTGCCCTGTCCCAGCTTCAACTGCTCTTGTCTGCCAAGACACCACTACTCCCTCTTTGTCTCTTTGCCTGCTGGGTAACACCAACAACACCTCCATCTTCTCACAATGCAGCCATCCACCCACTCCCCATCACTGTTCATCCTCCCCTTCTTAAGACCATCAACACAGACAATGCAGCACCCACACTACACCTGAGCACAGCTGTACCCCTGCTGCCCTGAAGACCGCTAAAGGTATGTGATTTGTGAAGCACATCTTCAAACTGAGTTTGCAGTTGGGGAGGGTCATCATGAAGACTATGGAATGTCTGCTCCTACATCTACTCCAACACCAGTTTTCAAAACTATACAGCCCCTTCTATTAAAATACAGAGGATCTATATTCATCCATCCATCTTCCTACCTACCTAACTACCTACCAAGCATTCAACACCATCCTTCCCCTGAGGCTGTTGGCAGGTGGTGAGAAACACATCCTCCTCACTGATCCTCAACACTGGAGCCCCTCAGGGCTGTGTGCTTAGACCACTTTTGTTCTCCCTGTACACCTATGACTGCACAGATAGACACAACTCAGATGTCACTACTAAATTTACTGTCGACACAGCAATCATAGACCTGATCTCCAACAGTGATGAGGCAGCCTACAGAGAGGAGGTAAGCCTCTTGACACACTGGTGCCAGGAAAACCTCTCTTTAAATATGGGTAAGACCAAGTTCAAGACCAAGTTCTTTGATAGAGAACTTCAAGAAGCATGAGAGAGCACTGGAACCATTGTGGAGAAGGACAGCAGCATCAACTTCCTTGGTGTTTACACCTCTCAGGACAGAACACACCACAAGGGTGGTGAAGAAGGCACAACAGCACCTCTTCTGCCTCAGAGGCAGAGGCTCAGAGGCTGAAGAGGTTTGGTCTCAATCCCTGCATCCTAAGGATGTACTACAGTTGCACTATGGAGAACATCCTAATGGGCTGCATTATCAACTGGTTCGGGAATTGCACCACTGTCAAGCGGAAAACTACAGAGGGTGGTGTGCACAGCCCAGCATATCACCAGGGTTCAACTCCCAAACGTTCTGGATTTATACAACAGCCGCTGTCTGAGGAAGACCAGGAAGACTCTACCCACCCAAGCCACTGCCTGTTCTTGAAGCTGCCCAGCGGCAGGAGGTACAGTAGGTACAGCAGCTGGTGTGGTTCAGTGTTTCAGTCCACAACCAATCACAGCTCATCTCACCTGTCTCTTCATACTGTTACACAACATGAACTCTTTTTGCACCTGAGCAACTAGCTGCTCAGTTACACTACACCCACCAAACACCCTCCCACTCCACCAACCAAAGACTTTGTCCCAATTACCTTCTCACACTACAGCTACATTTAATTTTATACCCAGTGCAGATGTAAATAGAATGCAAAAATTATTTTTATAGTTTCAATATTCACAATACCGCTACAGTACAATATTGTATGTATACTGTATTTATAGTTAATGTGTAAACACTCTTTATATTACATGTATGTATATTCTTTTATCTTTGTTTGTTTGTTTTCTTCTCCTGTGTATTTTTGTTTATCTGTTTTTACTACTGTAAGGGACTCGCACTTAAGTTTTTAACTCACCTTTACACCTGTGTAATGTGATTTGACAATAAACTTGATTTGATTTGATGGTCTTTTTCTAAAGTTTGGCTTTTTTAGGCCTGGTGATAGCTTGTTACAAAATAGCCAATCCCCTTTCTGCCTTTTACTGAAGCTCAAACATATAGCTTTATAAAACATTATAATGTTTTTGATGTATTTTCATTTCAGCATTTTTTGAATTAATAAAAACCACATTAAATCATCTAATATTCTAAGTCAGTATGGAGAACAAATTATTTCTAATGAATAATTTTGTGGGATCAGTATATTGCTTTATTGATTGCTTTTTCAATGATGCAGTCAAAGCTATGTGTGTAATAAAAATGCACTTTGATGGAGAAAAAGTGAGCAGTAAAAATCGTTGTTAAAAAACATATTACAAAACACCAAATGTTCTCCACTATCAAAATGGAGGGCAGCCAAGGCCTGGTATCAGCTTTGTGACTGAAAGGTCTTATATTTGATTCCCTGAAGTGGCAGGACATGACTGAAGTGTGCTTGAGCAAAACCCACTGCTCCAGACATGTGTGCTTACTGCCCACTTCTGTGTGAATTCACTAGTATGTGTGTTTCACTGCATGGTTTGGTTAAATGCAGAGGAAAAGGTCCCCTGTGGGCAACCCCAGTGGGTCTATATGCACATTCATGCCTTGTTTACATTTATGTGGAGAAGGAGTCTAGCTGTAGAGACCTAATTGGTCTGTAATGTTTTAACAGTATAATGAAATAAAGTATACATAGTTCATGTTATTTGTTTCACTGCTGGTATGCATTTACATTGTTTATTCCAAGCTAAGACATTTGAGTGTCTTCCGATTTTCTGCTGATTCTGACAAAAGAAATCTATTAATCATATGAAAATATAGAGGACAGCAGTGTTTGCTTAATGGAATTTTGTTTTTTTGTTCATAGGTTTAGTAATATAACCAGGTCAAACTAATGGCATTTGTAGTCACATCAGCCCTTGTGTATATAGTACTGAATACCTCTGACCTAGACACATAGGAGCTGTTTTAGATCCATTTAGGGAAAGGGCATGTACAACACAGTTAGCTTGAAACACCTGATATTGCAAGGAGGCACTATCGAGAAGAAGCATCTTTGTTGCAGCGGTAATTTGCTACAACCAAAACAAATTTAGCATGTGTTCATGATATGCCACTATATAAACAGTTCACAAAATGACAGTAAAGGAGTTGGCCAGTAACAGCCCTTCTTGCTTTCAGCTACTTCAATGACACAAATGCTGACACAAATGCGTGCACACACAGTGTGTCTAGTGCCTGTAGAAATGTGCTGCCAAAAGCATGGGATTGTAGAGCTGATAAAATGAACCTATGTGCATGCCTAATGCCAGCTGTGGGGTGAAGCTGCGCGGCACTGAGCTTGGAGCAATATCTGGAATGAGGGTGCTCCATTCAGTACTTTGGGGTTGATGTAGGAGTTGAGGATGTGGTGGGGTGATGATTATCCAACATCCTGACCTCACTAATGCTCGTCACTAAATGGAATCAAATCTTTACAGCAGTATTCCAAAATCTAGTAAAAATCCTTCCCTGGACAGTAGAGACAGCTACTTCAATAAAACCAGGATGAACTTCTTTTCAGGTCCCTTGATTTTAGAAAAAGCAATGAATGAGTAGGTATCATTACTTTTATCCATATAGTGTAAACACTAATGTAAACATGCACATAGTAGACTCACTGCACATTTTTCATCCACATTTCCACACAGTGAAACACAAATATATAATAGTGAATTCACACACTGAATGGAGCAGTGAGCAGCCCTATCAATGGTGTGCGGGGAGCAGCTGGGGAGTTGGGTACTTTGCTCAAGGCCGCTTCAGTTCAGGGAATCATACCAGCAACCTTCCAGTCACAAGGCTTGCTCGTTAACCACCAAGCTGCCCCCTAAGAAGTTGATGTATTTGTACTTAAAAGAGCACAAAGATTGTCACTGGGGTTATACTCTGTTAAGGTACAATAAAGTACCTTTCAGTGAAAACCCCTTTTTTAAGATACTATTATGTACCAAAAGTACAATATTGTACCTTTGAGGATACATTTATGGCATACAAAACAGTACCTACATCATACATTTATTTTTGTCAATTTGAACAAAAACTATTCATGACAAATAGGACTTTTTATCTTGATGAATGAAATAAGACAGTATCTGTGGGATCCTGTATGATACACTGTGTTTGTAATGTCATTTATTATATTTATCATGTAGAATATCATCCTGCCTGTCCATATTTCTTCTGTATGGAGAGTTGCAGGTCTCAAGTATGGGCATGCGGTTAAGGCTCTATCAGCTGTGCGCTGAGCCTCCTTGTTTTCATGCAGAACCTGCACCCAAAATCACAGTGAGCACAGAGGGTTAGACATGCCATTAGATCCCCTTCTTTCAACACATTTACTCACTCGTACTTAGGCTTGGCTTGTCGGGGCTTGTAGGGTCTGGATTCTGTCTTTATTTTTCTGTTTTTTCCTCTCTCTTCCTCACTGCTAAAATGTCTCAAGTCTTTTCTGACACTAAGGTAGTTATTCTAAGATCTTTAGGGCCTAATTAACTTCACACACATGAGCAGATGCATTCATTAGTGGCAGCATATGCTGTGTGGCAGGAAATATCGTTGCTTTTCTTGATTGAAGGACAGAAATGTGTGTTACATTGTAGGGATATACTTTTTACATTTCTCTATAGACCGATTTTCTTAATTAATTATCCAATTTCTTGTTTATGTCTTAATTCATTTGATTAGTAATGACTAATTCTGTATTTGAATGATATAACTGATCTGTTGGTTTTATCACAACCCCTAATTCTTCTGTATGCGTGTGTTTGTGTGTCTGCACATTTGCATGTGTGTGTGATTTTGTAGGCCAGCTGGTGGTGTGTACTCTGTGCTCCTGTGTAATGCAGACCAAGCGGATCTGGCTCTTTTCAGCTCATTTACTCCCTCTAGTGGCCAGGCTGTGCCTTGTTCCTCTGGAGACCATTGTGTTTGTGAACCGCTTTGCCATGATCTTCACTGGCCTGGAGGTCATTTACTTTCTGGCCTCCAACCTGCTGGTGCCCTTCAACCTGGCTAAGACCGCCTACAGGGAGCTGGCACAGGTCAGGTAGCTCTTACAACAATAAATGCCTGTCATACACAGACACTGCCTTTCACATGTGCACACATTATTGATTCACTTTACAATTAGGGATTAATTAATTGTAAAGTTTGGTGTTTTCCCTGCATTCACACATGTAATTTATTTCAGGTCATATATAATTTAATTTTTAACCACTTCTGACTCGGATGTGTTAGTGTTGGCCAGTTCTGGGCTACTTCAACACTGGAACAGAGAAACTCTGCAATTGAGAAACACATCATACAGTTCTCGAGATTCAGCTCACTTGTTTACCAGGTTTAGTTGGTCTATTAGAACAAGGAAATCAGCAAACAATGTAGGAATTACAAACACAATGGACACTGATGTAGTGTGTCTCAACTGCCAGATTATTTCAGAAAGTAAATTAAAAAGAAACAGCAAAGATGGAGATACAAGTATTGTGTGGCAGAAACATTAAACCTAATGAGTCATATTCATGACCACCATCCACTGTTTATAGCCAAGGCAGGGTATATTAACCTTTTAGTTTGTCTGCTGCTTATAACTTGTCAATCAGTAAATTGAATTAAAAAATTATTCAACTGCGACATGACACAATTTTGTAGACATTTGTCAAAAAAAAATAGCAGAGACACAGCCAGAATTCCCATTTCAGAAAAGCCATTTCAGACTAGCAGTTCTAGACCAGCAGTGTGTACAATGTACAGTTTTAGAAAAAAAATGCAACAAGTTGTTTCATTTTTACTTTACTATCTTTACAACAATCTGCTATACTAGCTAACCAAGGACTCTTGCTTTGAGTAAATTTTGGCCATGATAATTAATTTCTCATTGCAGTTTCATCTCTGTTCTTATCTTGCAATGTGGTTGGCTGAGAGACATTTCATGAGGGCCATTGTATCTCAGTTAGCACGAGTAACCAGCTTGATGTAAAGCATTGTAACGGTTACATTGTGTCCCTTCAGCATCTAACACAAGCAAACAACATCATCACACACAAAAAACAAAACATTAGTATTAGAATCAACAAAGCTGTTCACACCAGTCACAAAAGGGATATTGAAACATTGTCTTACCTTTCCTGTAACACTAAACTACAAATAAAGAGAACCTGTAACAGATCATAGGATCATGCTGCTTGCCATCGGTAGCTGGAGTCAGGGAGAACAAAATTGGTTATTTGCTGTATCAGAGCTGGGGACCCAGTGCTTTCCTCCGAGTGAGTTGTCTGCCCAGCAGTGATGCAATGGTTGCAGTTCAAAAAGAGATGTTGATTGACTTCACATGTATCAGACGAGGAATGTGCTTGTCTTCACCCTTCTACTGTTAGGAGCATCATGTGTGGGAGAGGGGGAGAGTCCTAATGGGATTGGGTAATTGGCACTTCCAAATTGGGACAAAATAAAAACATGAACTTTGTAGTTAGACCAGCGTATCACCCAGACATTCAGGGCTGGGTTTCCCTATAATGGATAATACTCCTGATACCTGATAAGATCATCTTAACACTAATGTAACACATAATGTAAAATCTGTTTGAAAAACAGACAGATCTAGAAACCTGTCTGATACTGATATGACTCCAGTGCCATCCCAACTCTAGGGAACACTATACTCAATAGTATGCCTTAAGATACTTAGCCTTTCTTTTTGTTCATACTCACAATACCCCCCCCACCCCTCCGCTGTAGGTAGTGGAGGTGTATGGACTACTAGCCCTGGGCATGTCTCTGTGGAATCATCTGGTACTGCCTGTGCTCTTCATGTGCTTCTGGTTGGTTCTGTTTGCTCTGCAAATCTACACATACTTCAGCACTCGAGACCAGCCCACCTCCAGGGAGAGGCTCCTTTTCCTCTTCCTTACCAGGTGAATGAGGGTTACACTTTTTTTCAAACAATATATGTGTAGAAAATCAGTTGTGGTTGTGTTGGTGGAGGCCAAGAAAGAATATTTATGATCACAACACATTTTTATTATATATTGGATGTATATATATTTTTTTTTGTTGTTGATTAAAAATAAAAAAATGTAAAATTTACTGTGTGGCTTTGTTTTTGATTTAGACTGTGTATGCTGCTTTTTGGTCTTTGTGTGTGTGCTGCAGTATTGCCGAATGCTGCTGTACTCCATACTCTCTGCTGGGACTTGTCTTTACCGTGTCGTTTGTGGCTCTGGGAGTGCTCACGCTTTGCAAGTTCTACCTGCAGGGTTACAGGGCCTTCATGAATGATAACACCATGCACAGGTGACATGCCTTTAGTTTCTCAAATTTTTTGCACAATTTATGTTTGAGTAAAAAAAGTCACTCAGAATGGCTTGATGTGAAATGCTGCCTTGGATTTCTTTACTGTGGACATGACGGGAACTAGGAGATGCAATGTCTACAACACAATGCCAATATAGTTATTTTATTTACTATCTAAAACTATCCTCACTGAGCCTGAGGTTTTAGATGCATTTTAAAGTTTTTAAATTTGGGGTTTTAGAGACTTCTCTGGTGATAATGTGTAATTGCAGTGTAATAGGCGGACTACTTTGCGTCACTGTGGTCTAGTAGCTCAATAGAAAGCATCCACTCAGGTATCTATTTAGGTGATTGTATAAGATGAGTGTTAACAAAAAAACAGGGATGATAGCACTTGTACATGTCTGAAATCTTTCAAACAACAGATGAAAAAAGTGTCAGCAATCTAATCAGCTAATGCGCTTCACAGACTATAGAAATCTTTGCATTATAGGCCTGCAATATTAAATTAAACACATTTCTTGTTCTTCACATCCTGTTCTTCACTGTCTGTTTCTGTCTTTCTTGTTTTCTCTCTGCTAGGGGAATGACTGAGGGAATTACTCTGTTGATCCTGGCAGTTCAGACAGGCCTGATTGAGCTTCAGGTCATCCACAGAGCCTTCCTGCTCAGCATCATCCTCTTCATTGTGGTAGCTTCCATTCTGCAGTCCATGTTGGAGATTGCTGACCCCATAGTGCTGGCACTGGGGGCCTCCAAGGACAAGTAAGTATTAGAGTTTCAGTTGATGTCCTGATATATTTAATGCAATAGAAATGCAGAACTACATAATATAAGTACAAGGTTGTTGTTTTTTTAGGTTTATTCAGCTGTTTTTAAAAATAAACTGTGTCAAATGTGTAAAAATTATTATAGGGAGACTTTTCATTCCAGAATATATGGTCATTGCATTCACAAGAATTTCAGATATTGATTATATATAAAATGTATTTTAAAATCTCTAATCACAATAAATGAATGGTCCTATATATTTAATGTAAAGTCTACAACTCTAAATAATTACAATAAAGTAAATGAAAAGTCTCTCAGCACGCCATCTGCTGGACAAATACAGTGCCTTGCAAAATTATTGACCCCCCCTTGGCATTTTTTGTTCATTCCTCAAGGCAAAACTGCTCCAGCTCCATCAAGTTAGATGGTTTCCGCTGGTGAACAGCAATCTTCAAGTCTGACCACAGATTCTCAATTGAATTAAGGTCTAGGATTTGACTAGGCTTTTCATGCACATGTTTCCCCTGAAACCACTGTGTTGCTTTAGCAGTATGATTTGGGTTCTATCAGAAGGTGAACCTCTGTTGCAGGCTCAATTCACTGACAGACTGAAGGTTTTGCTCAGGATTATCCCTGTATTTAGCACCATCCATTTCACTTCAACTCAGACCAGATTCCCAGTCCTTGCTGCTGCAAAACATCCCATGGTGTTCTTGGGGTGATGAGATGTGTTGGTTTTGTGCCAGATATAGCATTTTCCTTGGTGGCTGAAAAGAAAGTAAAATTTTGGTCTCGTCTGACCATAGCACCTTCCTCCCTACATTCGGTCTCCTACATGCCTTTTGGCAAACTTAAAATGAGTAAAGGCTTTTTAATGGCTACCTTTTCATAAAGCCCAGCTCTATGGAGTGTGCAGTTTATTTTGGTCATATGGACAGATGGACAGATACTCCAGTCATTGCCTAGGAACTCTGCACCTCCTTCAGGGTTATGCTTGGTCTCTGTGCTGCCTTTCTGATGAATGCCCTCTTTGCTCAGTCTGAGAGTTTTTGTGCGGCCCTCTCTTGTAAGGTTTGGTATCATGTTCTGTGCTTTTGATGAAAATGGATTTGATGGTGCTCCAGAACAGAAATTTGGATAGCTTTTATAAACCAACCATGAATTGTACTTCTCAACAACTTTGTACCTGACTTGGTTGGAGATTTCCTTGGTCTTCATTATGTTGGTTGGTTAGTGGTGCAGCACAGATATTGCAGCCTCTGGGGCCTTTCAGAAAAGATGTGTATTCAGTTGTGCTCAAAAGTTTACATATCCCAGCAGAATTTTTGCTTTCTTGCCCTTTTTTCAGAGAATATGCATGATAACACAAAAATGTTTTTTCCACTCATGGTTAGTGGTTGGGTGAAGACATTTATTGTCAAACAACTGTTTTCTGTTTTTAAATCATAATGACAACCAAACACATCCAAATGACCCTGATCAAATGTTCACATACCCTGGTGATTTTGGCCTGATAACATGCACAGACGTTGACACAAATGTGTTTGAATGGCTACTAAAGGTGTCAGTGTATATGCATAAAAGCTGAGTGAGTTTCTGGGATCCAGACAGACTCTTACATCCTTCATCCAGCCACTGATGTTTCTGGATTGTGAGTCATGGGGAAAACAAAAGAATTGTCAAAGGATCTACAGGAAAAGGTAGTTAAACTGTATGAAACAGGAAAAGGATACAAAAAGTTATCCAAGGAATTGATAATGTCAGTGAGCTGTGTTCAATCTGTGAGTAACAAATGGAAAATCAGGGGCTCTGTAAAAACCAGACCATGGTCAGGAAGACCAACAACAATTTCAGTGACAACTGCCAGGAAAATTGTTCGGGATGCAAAGAAAAACCTGCAGATAACATCAATACAGGACTCTCTGAAAACTAGCAGTGTGGCTGCTTCAAGATCCACAATAAGGAGACACTTGAAGAAAATGGGATGCATTTGCCACAAAGTATCTTGCCTACAATACACCAAACAGTACAGAGACAAGCCCTAAACATTACATTTGGAGTGGTGTCAACAAGGCCTATGATGAAAGGAACAGCATTCTTACTGTAAAGTAAGGTGGATTGCTGATGTTTTGGGGATGTGTGAGCTACAAAGGCACAGTTGAAGGAAAGATGAATGCAGCACATTATCAGCAAATACTGGAGGCAAATTTGCACTCATCAGCCCAGAAGCTGCGCATGGGACTTGGATGTTGCAGCATTAAAACAATCCAAAACACCATTTCAGTCTCCTGACCTCAATATCATTGAGCAACTCTGCGGAGATTGCAAGCATGCAGCCCAGGAATTTACAGGAACTGGACGCTTTTTGCCAAGAAGAATGGGCAGCTTTACCATCTGAGAAAATAAAGAGCCTCATCCACAACTACCACAAAAGACTTCAAGCTGTCATTGATGTCAGAGGGCGCAATACACGGTATTAAGAACTGGGGTATGTAAACTTTTGATCAGGGTTATTTGGATGTTTTTGATTGTGATTATGATTTAAAAAGAGAAAACACAGTCATTTGACTCACCCAACCACTAACCATGAGTGGAAAAAAAGTAAAAGGCAGAGAAATCAAAAATTCTGCCGGGGTATGTACTTTGGAGCACAACTGTATACTAACAGATCATGTGACACTTAGATTGCACAGGTGGACTTAATTTCACTAAGCATGTGATTTCTGAAGGTAATTGGTTGCACCAGAACTATTTAGGTGCTTCATAGAAAAGGGGGTGAATACATATGCATGTCCCAGTGTTAATTTATTTCCAATAATTCATTTTAAACATATATTTTCTAATTTCACATCACCAACTTGTATCACATAAAATTCAGATAAAATAAAATACATACAGGTTGTAGTGTAACAAAATAGATCAAAACCAAGGGGGTGAATATTTTCACAAGGCACTATACTCTGTTGAGCCACTACAGAGCCCTCTATTGTGTCTCATCTTTCCCCCTTTTATTTTGTAAATGTCATATTTATCTTTCCTCATGGATTGCTGTGTTTTTTGTTGCTGTGCAGGAGTTTATGGAAGCACTTCCGTGCTGTTAGCCTGTGTTTGTTCTTGCTGGTGTTTCCGGCTTACATGTCCTATATGATCTGTCAGTTCTTCCACATGGACTTCTGGCTCCTCATAATCATTTCCTCGAGCATCCTCACCTCTCTGCAGGTACAGCACACATGTACACTCCTGATCCAAAACCAGAGGACTGCATGTTTAGGAAAATGTTTTGTTATTTATGTCCTCCAGAATATATCAGCATATATTGATTGCAACAATATTCCCAATATCAGGTTTTGGGCACTCTGCTGATCTATGTGCTCTTCATGGTGGAAGAGTTCCAAAAGGCTCCAGTGGAGAACATGGATGATGTGATCTACTGTGTGAATGGCACTTACAGGCTACTGGAGTTTCTGGTGGCATTGTGTGTGGTGGCGTATGGTGTGTCTGAGACTGTGTTTGGTGAGTGGACTGTGATGGGCTCCACCATCGTTCTGGTTCACTCTTACTATAATGTGTGGCTTCGGGCCCAGCTGGGCTGGCAGAGCTTCCTTCTACGAAGGGACGCTGTCAACAAGATCAAGAGTCTGCCCACTGCTTCTCACCAGCAGCTCCAACAACACAATGACATCTGCTCCATCTGCTACCAGGTAAGTGTGTTTGCATATGTGTGTGGGAGGTTTGGTGGTGGCATAGTGGTTGTATTTTTCTGAATGAATGTGGTGGGTGGGAAGCATAGTAGTGCATCATGTCTGTAAGACGCAGTAAATTGTTGCTGTGATTTGGAATTATATATTACCTCGAATTCCTGTTGTTAGATATGGAGCACTGTGACATTGTAAAACATTGCCAGTGGAGTCATTTAACTCTGTATTGAATAGTGTTGAAAGTTGGTTTAAAGTTAAGCTTATAATTTAAGGTTTTATTTACAGATGCACCAATAGCAAATTTCTTGTCTGATTGTGATTTTTTTTAAACATATTTTGGCCGATTGTGATTTAATTTCCTTTTAAGAATTATAAGTGACAGTATACAGGGACGTTTTTATTCACCTTTAATGATGCTTGTATTGCAAACAGTAAGCTGTGAAATGGATCCCTACTCCCTCATTAGTATTAAAGGTTGTGACTGCCTATGCCCCCTGCCTGATTTGTGCCAAGCATGAGTAAAATTGGCCAAGCAGCATGGGTCAGGTGTACCTTATCAGGGAAAAGCTGTGGTCATACAGCTAAAAATAAACAGCTTCTCTATAATTGCCTTAAAGGGACCTTGAAAGATAACAGTATGCAGTTTACAGATACTACATTTATTATATTCCAATGTTATGTACATGCCATGTATGGAAAATTAGGCAGCGTTCTTAAAACACAGGTTGATTTACTGTTTTTTGCATTAGCACTGGGTTTTGTTTTGTTTTTGCTGATGAAGAATACCAGGCCAAACACACAATCCAGTCCCCACAGCACTCATCCACTGGCTATTCATTGGTTCTGACATGAAGCAAGCAGGTCCTTAACCTGCAAATATAAAATTCACATAATGCAAAATGTGGCAGATTCTACAACAAGTTGCGCACACCAAACAAGACCAACCGTTGGGCATCTAAGATAAGACATGATCACTATAGTTACAGTAACAACATACTTTACTTAAAATGCAAGTCATATTAAACTATAAAAGCTCTTCCACTTGATGAAAGAAGGCTGAATTTCATTACACAGTCCAGTATGTATCATCATTACATTTTAAATACAACTCACTTAAGAGCATCTGCAAAATGTTATGAATGCAAATATTAAGCTTTTCATTTGATCATAATAATCCTAAAACTGCATAAGATCTGCATGTTAATTTTTTAGTAGTTTATTAGCACCACTTTTAATGGTTTTCCGTAAAATATACCATTATGGAAATTTGAAAAATAAAATAATTTCATTATTGCAACATGTAACTTTATTACAATGGAAGCAAAATCACGAGGTTTGTCAAACCATGTAATAATCAGTATTAAGTTATTAAAGAAGACACAAGAGCCTAAACATATCTGGAAGTCACATTATACACAGAATATTAAAATTAATTGACTACGCTGTAGTTATTCTTTTACTAGCATGTTTTCTTTATCACTGCTATTAATACTTTTAAAGTACACTGCTCTGTTCTGATAGGAAAAAAAGAAAGAAAAAGTAAAAGAATGGGAATCATATGGGCCAACCTTTTGCAAAGCATAGCCCACCAACCAACAAATTTCATTTGTTTTATTTTTGTTTTTATACGTATTCTATCCTGAATTATCATGTAATGAAGACAAAAACAGCCCCTAAGCAGTCCCACCATGGTCCACTGGGGGGCCTCAGCATACAGGTTGGAAAGAAGCTCTGTGCCCAGAAGCTCTGTGACCCAGCCTTAAAGTCAACACCCCCACCCCTGTCCTTTTAGTCTCAGCATTTTTCTCAGCCTACAGGTTAAAAACCACTATTATAGACAGTTTATTTTAGAAGATCAAGCTTTATAGACACTGACATCTGCTCTGTCCATCTATGAAGGTCTTAACATCCCTCTTCTCCCTCTATAGGACATGACATCAGCTGTGATCACACCCTGCAGTCACTTTTTCCATGCCAATTGCTTGAAGAAGTGGCTCTATGTACAGGAGACATGTCCTCTGTGCCACAGTCAGCTGAAAGGTTCACCCCAATCCAGCTTTGCAACTCAAGAGTCTCCCGCTCAGCAAGAAGCAGGCCTGGACATACCTCCACAGCCTGAGGCCAATCTCCAAGAGGCCCAAACAGAGGACACCACTCAGGCCTCAGCATCTGAGTTGCCAGCTGAGGTGGAAAGTGCTGAGACATGGGAGGTTCTGTCACCTCCTGCTGACAGTGAGCTTCCCCTCTCTTCCACTGGGTAATGCCTGTTCCTTTCCTGGTCTTCTGACCAACCCCTGAGCCACATCCTGTGATGTCACACTCACCCAACACAATGAAAGTGAATTTGTCTGAATATGGGCTTCAGTGGGTAGCTGTGTTACCCGGTGCATATTGTATCTCTTGCTGTAGGAGCTGTTTGCCCATCAGACATCCTTACAATCAACATACCCTCTAAAAATACCACCCCCTTTTTTGTCTTTATGTGCAAACTTTTTCTCAGCTGCTTGCATAACTTCCATTCCTGTGCATTACAGGGGCATTTCACTATTGGGAATGCCCAAACTAAATGAGGGAGAACGTTTAACCCCAATATGCTTACTAACCTTAACCTTCAGATCTACACCATCTCCATGTTAACCCACATCCTGAATAGCCCCATCCACAAGACTGCAAAATTGAGAGGTTAAGAGCTTATCTGAATGTGATCATGTGACCCTTAAAGACAGCGCTTTTGGTGTTCTGTAAGCACCCAGCACGTATTCGCTAGCACGCTTTCCGTATCCTCAAATAGCAGTAGCCAGACTTATTTTTTCCAGTTATAATTAATATTTATTTCTTTGCATATATATATATATATATATATATATATATATATATATATCTATATATATATATATATATATATACCACTGCATTTGCACTAATGTAACATAAAGCAATGCTCCAAAGTTGTCTTGTCAGGTACCAAATATTTTGGTGTTTATGCATTTAAGTCATAGATATGACATATAGCCGTGTACAAATGTCTGTGTAAAAAAGGTTTTGATATGCAGAAGTACAGTGTTGTGCTGCACCAGACATTATATGAAGTGGCCAAAAGCTTGTGTGAACACTTCAGTGACCTCTAGTGGTAAGAGTGGGAAGAGCCAAAGGCCATGGAGATGAACTGGTGCCAATAGATGAACAAACTCCCTCTCATCAGTATTAACTGGCATTTATTGCATTTGTGAGCATGAATACATTTAACAATGTATGAGCGAACTTGGCAAATGCCACTTTTTGTTCATTTGTTTTGCAACTTAATGGATTTTCACCCATTTGCTAAGAGGAGAGATGTTTGGCTTCTAAGAAGAGTAGTTTTTACATTTATTGGGGAGGGGGGACTGATTTTTTAAAAGAATGTTCACAATATATTTTGCCATTTGAAATCTAACTTTGAGAATGGACAGCCTGATCCTTGCAGCATTCTGGTTTTGTTCTCTTGTTAGCTATTTTAGTACATGAACATGTGAAATGATGTCCTGAGAGAGCTGACTACTGTTTGACCTGCAGCTGAGCTCAGTTACATATGCCTGAGGTTTGATATAACTGAATCTGAATGTCAGAATAAATCACAACCTGCCGTACCTAACTGTTTCCCTGGTCAGCTGTCATTCTGCATCCCTCAGTCAGACATTTTAAAAGTGTAACAAGACCATGAGGACACTCGTATGTGTGATGGATTGTGCAGAAACATGCACGCCCACACACACACACACACTCACACACACACATTCAGCACCTGAGTGGTGAGGTAATGTCCGACTGCTGAATCCATCATAACTGTTTGATGGAGAGAAGCAGACAGGATATATGCACTCATTTCCTGACTTGACCAGGGGAATCTCTCTCTCTCTCTCTCTCTCTCTCTCTCGCTGTCTTCTTCAGCTTCTCTTCAAATAAATGTTAAACATCTATTAGCAGACAGTATTATACTATACATACTACCTTTAAGAAGTCAGTGCAGTTGGACTATTTCTTTAACCATCTCCAAGCAACACTTTCAGGCAAAAATGGATGTGTGTTTGTTGTTTCTACACTCACTACCTATTGGATCAGCTCCAGTGCTGCTGTAGTGTTTAAACCCCTCAGTGTCACTGATGAACTGAGATTAGTCTACCAACCAGAAATATCCTGCCAACAGACACAAACTATGCAGCAACAAATGAGCCTCTGTCTCTGACTTTACATGTACAAGGTGGACTAACTGGTGAGTGTTTAATGTGTTTAAACACTCCAGCAGCACTGCTGTGTCTGATCCACTTGTACCACCACAGCACACAATAACACATCACCATCATATATATGACTGCAGTACTGAGCATGACCCATTCACATGACCACTGAAGACTACAATCTGTAAATGTAGATGTACAATGTGCTCATGTATGGTCAGTAGAGCTGATAAAATGGACACTGAATGGAGGAGATGGTTATAATGTTATTGTAGATAGTGTGTGTGTGTGAGAGAGAGAGAGAGAGCAGGCCAAGTTGGTGCACAGGCCCAGTCTTCCTGTGTGAGTGCTTAAATTCCCTTTAGTGTGAGGAGCAGGAAGAGAGAATGGAGGAAACATTAACGAATCAAAGAGTGTTCCCCTTTCACCCTGCTCTGTCCCCCTGATCAAAGGTAGCCTTGAACTCTGACCTCTGTAAAAAAATGTAAAAATATGTAAAAGAAAGAAAAAAGAGCAACAAAGCACTCTCTCAGTCTGCCTAGCACACACTTTCCCCACGCCTGCTTCTTTCTCACGGAACTGGCATATAAATTATGTTGTCCTCACAGCCTGAGGTCTTTTCTGCTGAAGGCCCCCCACTCTCTCTCTTTCTTTGTTTCTAACTACATTTCTCTCTTTCTCTCTTAGCATCTCTGCACTTGTTTGTATGTCTCTCTGTACCTTTCTACCTGGGGGGGGGGGGGGGGGGTTCGGGTCACGTGTCAGCAATGGGTACAAAGTAGCTGAATGCATTGATGTTCATTATATAGTTCCAGTGAAACATGTCAGGAGGTAAGATATAAATGGAACTAGATTAGCAACTAAATTCTGATGTCTAGATATCTGCTTCAGAGTACATCCAAAATTTCAGACAGGTTTTAAAACACATTAGTCGGTGCCTATGAAAAATGATCCAAGGAAGGACAACTGGGGAACTGGAGACAAAGGCATGGGCATCCAAAGCTCACTGATGCTCGTGGATGCCATGGGCCTATTGAAGCCCATATCTCAATGGGTAAGATGGACCTACACAATAAAAATGTTTTAAACAATTTGAAGAGCTAAGCAAATATCAAATTTCATTTCATGGGCAGTTACATGCTGGTTACATTCTAGGCTTCATAAGGATCAGAAAAACTTACACACAATACATTATAACGAACTGCAAAATGTACCCTTGTAACCATTGTGTCTCATCCTTGTGTGATAAACTATCAGCACATAATCCAGAAATAAAGCTAAAATTCACCCATTTCCAACGGCATGAAATCCCAGTTTAAATGCCAAAGTAGCCAGTAAATGTTTACTGCTCTGTCCATATGTACATGCTCATCCTGCATGCAGACTCCAACTGTGGGTGGGGCTGATGATGCCAGTGATCCAGATATTGAGTTATAGAGGAAAATTTTAAGTGAGGGGCTGTTTGTTTTCTTTGCTCACAAAATGTAAAAATTTCAGACAAAGTCCTGAGAAGGGATAATACTGATACATGCATAAATAAAAAAATAAAGAACATTTAGGTTGATTTTTTATTACTGTCATATTGATTACAATTACCATAGTCTTTTGTCATTACAAATAATAGTCTTGCATTTTCATCTCAAAGCATTGGATGATCAATTTCCAGTTCTGAGTGTCATTTTTTGTCCTTATAAGCAAGAAACACAATATAGGTGCAATTAAATTATTACATAATTTATTACATAATTAAATTTTACAAGTATTTAAATTTATTTATTTTTACATTTGAGTAGTCTGCAAATAATATCTGGCACGGGTGACTGTCTTCTAAAAATACTTTAATGTTTTGGTGAATAAAACTATTAAAACAACTCACAAAATTGGCCTAGGGTTCTAAAGGTTAAGCATGATGGTTCTTTAAGTTGTCATAATTCTACAAAGTCTAAAGAACTGAGGTACCCCCAGAATGTTTTCATAGGGGTGGCCAGATTCTTGTAATTCTGTAATCCACTGTAGTTTATAGACTAGTTTATAGTCAGTATGATAGTTAATAAATTGCCTATTCATTTCTTATTTATAATTAATGTTGCTTATTATCTGATGTTCAGTCCAGTAAGGTACAATTAACACTCACTGTACAACAGCCATCCTGTTTTGTTCTCTTATGAATCTGTATATACAAGAGTCACTCAGTTACCCTATATCTTAATACATACTTAATATTATATCTTTAATTAAACATCACACAGAGGCATTCAGCTATTAATCTGCAGATTTTTCATCAGTCACAGTCAAGAGCTGGAAGGGGAATCAAGTATTGGGAGAGGGGTGCAGCTTCCCAATCATCAATTAAAATAGACTATGATCAGGCAGTGAAAAGTGAGAAAATTGTCAATGAACAGCCAGTAAAAATGAAAAAATTGCCAATGAACAGCCAGTAAAAATTAGAAAATTATCAATGAACAGCCAGTACAAATGAGAAATTTGCCAATGAACAGCCAGTACAAATGAGAAATTTGCCAATGAACAGCCAGTGAAAAGTGAGAACATTGCCAATGAACAGCCAAGGAAAGGTGAGAAAACTGCCAATGAACAGCCAGTAAAAATGAGAAAATTGGCAATGAACAGCCAGTGAAAGTGAAAAAATTACCAATGAACAGCCAGTGAATAGTGAGAACATTGCCAATGAACAGCCAGTAAAAATTAGAAAATTGCCAATGAACAGCCAGGAAAAATATGAACATTGCCAATGAACAGCCAGTAAAAATGAGAAAATTGCCAATGAACAGCCAGGAAAAATATGAAAATTGCCAATGAACAGCTAGGGATTGGTGAGAAAACTGCTAATGAACATCAAGTGAAAAGTGAGAAAAGTCATGTATTGTACTGGGGGCTTTAGCTGATCCTCTCTGAGTCACACTGCCGTACACAGTACACTGAGCCTCATCCGGAGCGGAACTGTCCAGAGGTCTTCAGCCGTCCTGTAGGCTCCACAAAAAGAAAACCACACGATGGCACTGTGGCATTATCACCGCCCGACTCCACTGGTGTAGATTTGAACTTGACTTCATTAGTTAAGTGAAGAAGTGTTTTACTACAGCAGATAATAATAATAATAATAATAATAATAATAATAATAATAATAATAATAATAATAATAATAATAATAATAATAATTGTTGTTGTTGTTGTTGTTGTATAACCCTGTTGTTTATCTGACATATCCCACATTTTACATGTGAACAAGGCAGAAAACAAATTAATAAACAATAATAATTAAAAGACAAGTCATTTAGTGGATCTGAACTGAAGTGCTGCAGTAAATGAACAGAGATCTGAACAAAACCAATGAGATGAAGTTAAAGTTATAAAACAAACAAACGAACGAAGAGTTCACTGTTGTTTTCGTTAACAGGACGTTTATGTCTTTCACTAAATCTACTGCTGTATCATCAGTTGTTATTATTCACTCTTTATTAAATTAGCAGGTAAATGTAGCTGTAAAGTGTTCAGTATCGCCTTCTGTTTACTTAATACAACAGAAATGAATGTTGTCAGATTATTTTTCTATTTAATTTAAAGCACCATTAGGAACTGCTTCAGCCAACATAATAAAATATTAAAATACTAATTCAGTCAACAAATACTTTATATTATTATTTTCATGCGTCCTCAGGACATTCTTACAAACGACTCTCTCTCTCTCTCTCTCTCTCTCTCTCTCTCTCTCTCTCTCTCTCCACACACACTAAGTTCTGTGTGTATGTGTTCGTGTGTGTGTGTGTGTGTTTGTGTGTGTGTGTGTGTGTGTGTGAGAGAGAGAGAGAGAGAGAGAGAGAGTACTTATTCTTTATTAGTATCTATGTATAGGAATATGTAAACAAAGAAAATGTCTATATTTTCTATAGTTTTTTTTCTAAATGAACTAAAATATTTATTTTATTCATTGTAATTTGCATTTAGTACTGTTGTACTAAATTATTTTTGCCTATTTATTTATTTTTGCTTTTTATTTATTTATTTATTTTATTTTTTATTCCCTTTATTGTATCTTTTCTTGTTGATTTTATTATTGTAATGCTTTGGCAGAGGCAAATTAAACTGTGCTAATGTTTGTGTCTGCATCTCTTTTTCTCTGTGTGTGTGTGTGTGTGTGTGTGTGTGTGTGTGAGTGAGAAAGTGAAAGCGAGAGAAAGAGAGAGAAAGAGAGAGAGAGAGAGAGAGAGAGAGAGAGAGAGGCCGTAAACCTTGGTTTTCCCAAATTTGCACTTCAATAAAGAGTGTGATGTATAATGTTATCAGCATTACATTTAAAAGTAAAAGTTCTGCTAATATTGTTTATTACACACATATCGGATCCGCTATAACCAGTAGCTTATGAATGATACATATATATTTTTCTAACGTTACAGTTAACAGCGTTACTAACCTGCTGAACTCATACTCATCAATGAATCACGCGTATCAGATTTTATTTTTTATCTAATTTATGTAAAATTATATGTGTATACAATTGCATTGTGAATCTGAAGTTTTTTGAAGTGATGTTTGTGCAGCAGAAGGTCATCATTCCTGAACGCAGAGCCTGTTTCTCTTCTTCCAGATGAAATCGTGAAGGTGAACTTTGCCTGTCGTTTATTTGAGCCCTTGTTTCAGGGAGAGCTGTGAGCACGCTCGGTGGGTTTATCAGACCCCTCTCGTCTCTCTCACTCGGTGAGGCTCTGAACACGCCGCTCCGCTAAGTGCAGAACACGGACTGTGTCGTGCAATTATCTGTTACGCCTTCTTTCCCCGCCCTTATTCGCTCAAATCCCGTCTCCCTATTGGCTAGTCGCAGTGGGCCTCCTGCTCCATGATTGGCTGGTACTTTATTAGCGCTGTTTTCTTTCCGCGCCTGCTTCCAGAAAGCCGCCGATTCTCCCTGTAGGCGGGCTCTTGGCGTCTGCGGCCTGGTAGCCAATCAGAAGGCAGACGAGCGGCCAATTGCAGCAGAGGGGGGCGGGGTTATCGGAATAGCGGTGGGAAGGAAAAAGCCCACGCGGTGGCGGCGCCGCGGTCGAGTGCGCTGTTAATGGAAGGACGGGGGCTTGCCTGTGTTTTTTTAGTTGGGTTGGGGGGTGGGGGGCGTCTCTCGCGCACACACGGTCCATCCCTCTTCCCTTTGGGGCTTAGTTTGCTTGTGTTTCGTTCCCACAGCTAGTCACATCGGATTCCTCTGGGAAAGAGCACAAATCGGTCCCGTTTGAACACGGGGAGCAGCGCGGGATCCGCCGCCACGAGGGTCTCACCTCTCCCTCTGCCTGGTTTCAATATCGCTCATTGATTTAGATTTGATCAGAGCACAAGCAGAGCAGAAAGAAGAGAAAAGCAAATAAAGAACGAAAAGGAGGCTGTGGAGAATGACATTTGATCTAAAACACCGGAAAAGCTGCTGTTCATCCCGTTCTTTCTTAAAGTGACATTAGATTCTTTTTTCTTCTTCTTCTTCTTCTTCTCCACACCGAGGAGCCATCAGTGAAGCTCTCACCGGGAAGATCTCATCACGCGCCTCCCAAACCCTATACTGACAGCTCGCGCTTCCATCCACGCGTTACTTCTTTCTTTTCTTTTTTCTTTAAGTCTACAGTTTGGTGCTGAAGGCGAGGCAGAAGAGGGACGCTCTGAGACCCTCACCTGCCCTCCTGTACACTTTCATCTCGCGTTTTAGGGAGCGATCAGAAGAGAGAGAGAGAGAGAGAGAGAGAGAGAGAGAGTGAGAGTTGGGGGACGGAGCTGGAAGAAGAAGAAGTGACAGGGAGAAAAAGTCCGCGTTCATGTTCGGGATCCAGGAGAGCATTCAGAGGAGCGGGAGCAGCATGAAGGAGGAGCCGATGGGCGGCGGAATGAACGCGGTCAGGACGTGGATGCAGGGCGCCGGAGTGCTGGACGCAGCGACCGCCGCGCAGAGGTGAGGAGAGCCGACAGCACCCTGCACATCCCACACACACACACACACACACACACACACACACACACACACACACACACACACACACACACGCACACACACACACAGTCCAAAAAGCGGACAGTCAATTTACTGTCCGAGCGCCAAGTTTCAGGTGACCCGATGAATTTTTGATTGAAATATAAACAATGCGGGGATTTATGGAAAAAGGAATAAGTTTAAAATGAAAAACAGGGAAAAACAACCTTGCTGTAGTTTTCCTAATTTTAATGATCTTGTTTCATGTAAATGTATGTGTGTGTATTCATCACTTATCAATACTTTTTGGTAAATAGTTTAATATTGTTTTTTTTTTTATTTTAAGTAAATTACTATAATATCCTGCAAAATGCCAAAATACGTTTCTTCTATTTCGACTTTATAACGACTTAGACCTTCGCAAACTTGGACTCATATACTGAGAAAATAGAAAATTAGATCAGACAGAAACTGTCTAATACAAAATCAGTTCATTGTGAACAGACACGGCTACTGATTGGTTTATTATTATTATTATTATTATTATTATTATCAATAATAATAATAATGTAAAATTGTGTAGTAAATTAACATCATTCTGGGTTATTAATAAGTGTGTGTCTGTGTGTGTGTGTGTGTGTGTGTGTGGCCGCAGTGGAGTGGGTCTGGCCCGGGCTCACTTTGAGAAGCAGCCGCCCTCCAACCTCCGCAAATCCAACTTCTTCCATTTCGTGCTGGCTCTCTACGACAGACAGGGGCAGCCCGTGGAGATCGAGAGGACCTCGTTCGTGGGATTTGTGGAGAAAGAAAAGGCAAGTGGCGCTTTATCACAGCCGAGTGGCTGCACGAGCCCGCAGGCCCGAGAGTCTGACCACAAACCCGTCCGACAGAAAAGACCCGCTGATCTCTAACCTGCAACATCAGTGAGACCTTTAACCTCCAAATGTACCACTTAAAATCATTTCACCTGAAAACCTCCTTAAACAACCTCCTACAAACTGTTTCTCCTCACACAGCAGAACCCGACTAACCACCACGGGTCTGCCACTGATTTTACTCTGAGGAGTGTTTGATTTAAGATGATTTAATCCAAACGATCAAAAGAGTTTAAAGTAAATTTCACATTAAAGTCCGAGTGAAGGCAGCATGCCGTGGCGCTGCGCTGGATGATGTCCTGTGATTCTGTAATTGGAGTCTCTCTGCTTTATTAATGATTTATTTATTCAGCCAGTTCGGGACCGTTTTGATAGGATCTGTTTCAGTCCCACTTTTCTGTAATCTAGGTGTCCAGATCAGAGTGAGTTTAAAGCACACACACACCTCTCTCTCTCAGATTCGCACTGCTTTGCTTGCTCTTATTCTCACTGAACTCTGCTGTTAGATGATTGCACACTGTCCTCTGTCGGGTTTGGCAGTTCTCAGTGCTGTAGGTGCTGCAGGAGAGCTCGCTGCACTTCAGGGTGAATTTCACTGAAGAGTGGATGAGCAGGACTTCACTGGATTACTGGAAGGCAGCTTTGCTGTTTTCTGCTCCAGCGGGACATAATGTGGACATTTATTTATTTTTGTAGGAACCCACCGGAGAAAAGACAAACAATGGGATCCATTACAAACTACAGCTCCTTTACAGCAACGGTAAGCAAGTTCAGTCATTTACTAGTTCTTTCAGATAAAGTTTAGCTAAAGAAACCCTGAATGAAGAAGGAAGCAGCGGACAGGAAACAGAAAACTAAACAAAAGTCAGCGCTGTGGGATTTAATGTTGGGGTGTTTATAATTATTATTATAGTTTATTGTCTTATAAAGTTGAGTTTTTGTGTATGGTTTATATTATCAAATGTAATTGATTTTATTATTATTATTATTATTATTATTATTATTATTATTATTATTATTATTATTATTATTATACCACTGCTGTCCTTTACATTTTGGCGTATTATTATGACCACAATAATAATTGTTATAAGCACTCTTTGTTGTTATTATTATTATTATTATTATTATTATTATTATTATTATTATTGAACTGCTGAACAAACTGTTAAACGTAAGGCTGTAAATAAGCTGCTGCTGTCCAGCGCTGTAAAACTTTAGATTCATTAAAATCATGAATAAAACACGTGGCGCTGTGCTCACGTTTCTCACAAAGATCTTCCTCCAACAGCAATTAAAGCTCAGTGCTGCTGATTCCGCTCCGCACTCTGTCATAGTCCAATAGATACAAAAATAACAAATATACTGCATTTAAAACATCACTTTCCTGTTGATGATCCTCAGCTGTTCTTTAATCACGCGCCCATTTCTGAGCGCTGCCTAATTTTCCACTTTAATAAAGTTCTTTTTGTCAGGGCTGCTTTATAAAAGTGAGATTTGTCTTTCGTGGAAGCCATCGGAAGGGTCCCGACACTAAACTAATGCAGTGGGGCAAAAAGAGAAGGGCATGTGGGTCATTCTGTGCATGTTTGTTCTTCTGTCAACTTTCTCTGAAGTGGATCAGCTGTCATAGCTTTACTGATGTGACTTTAGATTACTCAGGCAGGAGTTTAAATGTAAAAATCTTTCACACTGGTACTGTACTGGTCTATATTTCCGAATGTCTCTATTTTTTTTTACATGGACCATTTCATTTCAGGTGACTGTGTAGTCCAGGGCTAGGCTTAACCCTTGTCCAGAAAGCCCTTCTTTAGAAATGTGAAAAAGTCATACCTGGTTTCCAAATATATGACTCAACTGTCTTTTTCCTCTTTCCTGCAGGTATCAGAACAGAGCAAGACTTTTATGTACGGTTGATTGACTCCATGACTAAACAGGTAAGGCCTTATATATTTCTAAGATGTATATAAAATTGTCCTGGACTGCCAGAGTGACAGATGGAAATTGACAAAGTAAAATATCAGGAAACATCAGCAGGTTGCACATGTGTGTCTGTGTGTGTATGTGTATGTCTGACATTCACCTACTGAAACACTCCTGCTGAAATACTGCTGTTGGAGGTGTGATGCTCTCATTTGCCAAGTCATATATCTGTATGTGTGTGTGTGTGTGTGTGTGTGTGTGTAAAATGTGTTTATTCAGGATAAGCAGATTACAGTTTTAATAAGGAATGCTGTATTCTTTGCTATGGAGTGTACTCATGGCTTCAGGGGATTCAGAGGCCAGTGAAGGCAGTCTTTCACTTGCACAAGCTTTTACCACCCCCCCCCCCCCCATGCCCAGCAACATCTCTCTGTGTGTAAAAGTGTGTGTTCTGATGGAAACCGGAGCAGTTGAGGAAACTGAGGCCCTAAACTGGTAACAGCTGAGTGTGCTTAGGACAGCCCATGTTTCACAATGTATTTAGGCAAGAGGATTTCTCTGTTATTTTTCCATCCGATCGCTGTGGGACTCTACGCGCAATCGTTTTGTCTTTCTTTACTATTGGCCTACATGCTGTGGTTTTTCCAGAGCCAGAAAAGCCAGCTGGATCCAGAGACTCAAATGTATGAAAGTGAATTATAAGAACTTAAAACATGCTTTTGGTGATTCTCTCAATAGCATAACCCAGTTATAAGATTGTTCATAATCTCAGTGCCTATTATGTTGCATCATAAATATGAATTTAAGTATTTATAGTACCATTTCTGCACACAGGTTTACTTAAAATTGAGTTGTATTGATGAAAACCATGAGAGAAGTCCATACTCCTTTATGTAAATAAAAGTGCACAAATTAACCAGAAACCTACTTTAAATATCATGTAAATAAACACACTTAAATATTACTGCTGTGATTTTAGTTTTCCCACTGGGACAAAATAGCCTCGTTTCACTAATCATAATAGTGTAATGCACATTTTAAGCAGGTCTTTTTCAGACAACACTGAATTATATTTAATTTATTGCATTCACTTTATTTTACCAGACTTTCCTTGACATTGTTGAATTATATTGAATTGCTAGAGACTGTTACAACTAACCATTCATGGTTACAATTAAATCAACCTATAGTGTAAGTTGTACACTTTTAGCTGAATTTGTGCTGCATATGTCATTATTAATACAGCTCTGCATGTTGTTTCAGTTGAAATATTATTAATATTAAAATATAAAAAAGTAATAAAAATGTGTTACATTGTTCCCAGTGTCTTAATAAGTTACTGAATAATTTCTAATATTTATTGAATAACACATTTTAAAATGAATAATGGAATATTAAGTTTGTTTAACCTTGTTAAAAAAATCTCCCTGTTCTTTAGTCTGTACATATGGTTCTAGCAGAAATATATTTGTGAGAATCTTTTCATTATGTAGAATTTCTTTTACATCTTTACATAAATGAGATTGGTTCTGAAGAACTCATTTTAAGAATCCTACCTTCAAGACTGTTTCTGTTGTATGCATGTATCCAGCCTAAGGGAGCAGGTAGAAGAGTGTGAAGATGTCACATAATTATCAGGTGCTAGTGTACAGTGTTGTAGTCCTGTGGTGCTCTTAGGGAGCAACAGTCTGACCACTTGGCAAATCATGGGCCATGGCAGTAAACTGTGTGTGTGTGTGTGTGTGTGTGTGTGTGTGTGTGTGTGTGTGTGTGTGTGTGTGTGTGTGTGTGTGCGTGTGTGTGCGTGCATGTGTGTGCATGTGTGTGTGTGTGTGTGCGTGTGTGTGTGTGTGAGATGCTGCTCTTTGTTACTACTGTTCTTTTTAACTTTTTTGCTCACAACATTTAAAAATGTGGTTGTGTATACATTATTTGATACTAGCTGTGTGTGTGTGTGTGTGTGTGTGTGTGTGTGTGTGTGTGTGTGTGTGTGTGTGTGTGTGTGTGTGTGAAGGTCTTTGAAGCTGATAATGTTGGCGGTGGCTGTCACTATGCAGGGCTATTGGGTTGTGTGTGAGAGATCCAGATTTATATGTGTGGGTGAAAGGCAGGGGCGTCACACTAGAGGAGTAAATATGGTGGCTGGAGGAAAGGCCCACTGCATACTTTTTCAAAGCGCCACCTCAATAAAAAGCCGTTTTTCTCGCTGCCTCTGTCCTTCCTATGAGCACATATTTCAATCCTTGATTTACAGGCTATTTCTGTGGAACCTGCAAAGGGTGCTGCAATACCTGGGAGGCAAGAGAGGGGGAGAGAGATAGTGAAAGAGAGAGAGAGAGAGAGAGAGAGAGAGAGAGTCTGAAATCCAAGTGGACATGCTGGCACAATATAACACTGTTCTACTGTCCCTGACTTTTGCAGGCTCAAGTTTCTGGGCGCATTTGCAAAAAGGCCTGTTCACTACATATCCCAGGATACCTTTCTCTGAACCATATTAACTACATGTTGTTTACACACATTTATTTCTATCTATATAGTCACTTTGTCATTGAACCTCCTTGACATTCGCAGTTAACATATCTGTGGACGTAGCATATGTGAACCTGCCTTCAACCATAACCCTGCAGGAGCCTGAATATACACCCACCTATCTTCAATACCTATATAACTTTAAAAAGAGTTCAAAAGTATTTACTGAAGAATTCAGTTACTGAGCAAAACTGAATAATAGGTCAGTTTAAGGAATGAAACTTTTAACCAGTGTGAATTTATGTGGTGACATTCTATTGATACTGATCAAAGCACAACATAGCACATCCACTGTAGAAATGAGTCCACTGTAGTTAGTGAGTTATAAACATGTTTACAAACATGTGTATGTGTATGTTTGTATTACTAATACAAAAATATACCTAACAAATGCTAACCTCTATTGCTAAAAGCTAAACTCTAAACCAGTAGGAATTGAAATGAACATATATTGATATACCAACACGAGGTAGAAAATAAGTAATTGAATAATAAGTGAATGACAAACCTGAGTTAAACATTTACCCCGAATGATGTGCATTAACTATTAATATAAATACTGACTGTTGCCCAAAATAAATTATAGTTTTAAGATAAGTAATTATATAATAAGCCTCTTTAATGAAATTAAATTTAAATGCAGTTTAGCAATGAATTCATAATCATTGAACAATAAGTTCATTACATTATTAGCTTAATATTAGCTAAATATGAAGACTGTAATATAAGTTGAATGCTGTATGAATTCATCTTATCATATAGGTAACCACTAAAAACACTTCTTGAGATTACTGAATAATAAGCCTAGAGCTAAAGAGGTAAAGTTAATTTTGTACTGCTCTTTCCAAACCACACTGCGGGCCTGCCCAGGCTGAGGAGCACTCACAACGTGTTTAAGATTTCCCATTAAAAGGCCATAACTTGGTACAGAAGAGCTACAGAAGCAGCTCTGGCTGGCTGGCTTTGGCCCAGCGGCACACCACTGTTACAGAGAAGGTTTATGGAGTTGTTCAACACACACTTCTCATTAGCACTGGGGGAGCCCACACTGAGAACTCACTTACTGGCAATGTGGAGAGTGTGTTTGGACCACAAGTGGGAGTTGGGGAAACAGGGTGTGTGGGAAAAAGTGAAGTGACAGAAGGAGCATGTGTGTATGGCTGGGTGGTGAGGGGGGAAGGAATGATACAAAACAAACTGAGCAAGGGATCACTGAAGAAAAAAGCAGTGCACTTAATTTACATATACATGATTTCCACATGAATAAATGATATTGAACTGACTATGTATTTTTGGAAGTAATTGTTTAGATTTTATTAATGTGGAAAATGAGCCGGGAGAGAAAAGATGTGGAAAAAAGATGTGCTGGTTGTCAGGATGACAAGCCATAACTGTGATCAGTGCCTGAATATAATATGTATCTGATGAGGATGGTGGAGTTGTACCTATTCTCTCTCTCTCTCTCTCTCTCTCTCTCTCTCTCTGTCTTCCTCTAACTCTCACTTCTCCACAACAGCTGAGCCATAGAACAAAGGCAAATCGCACACAGACACTCGCAGCAGAGACACACACTGCACCTGAAACGTTCTGCGGTGAAGCTAACAAAGAGAGAAATGTGTTTTCGTGTATTTATAGTGGATTGTTTACATGCCTCAGATGCGCTTGTCACTTCAAGGCGGCGAAGGCAGGTCACAAACGAGCTCTGATATGCGGCTTGTGCAGAATGAAATATGTATTAAAAGCCGCGTCGGGGGCCTAATGAAAGCTTCACACAGGAGCCTCCATCATGCATGTTTCATGCTCTCCCTGGCCTTCCTTAAGCAGCTCTTTGTTCACACAGCTCTGGACTGGAGCTGCCAGGTACACTCTAACTCCCCTGTTGCTTGTGGGTGTCTGTAACTGTGTGTGTGTGTGTGTGTGTGTGTGTGTGTGTGTGTGTGTGTGTGTGTGTGTGTGTGTGTGTGAGTGTGTGTGTGTGTGTATGTGTGTTGGTATGGCCTATATAACAAATTTATACACTACTTTGGTTGATTTTTGTTTAGCTTGGCATCACTTATTGTAAACTAAAGCACACATCATACACCAAACATCTCTTGGCTGTTTGACTGCATCTGGATGGGAGATAAAGTTATATGAGAAATTCTGTTGATACCATGTCCTACTCCTAACATTGTTTTAAAAAACCTGTATGTGTGTGTGTGTGTGTGTGACAGAGAGAGAGAGAGAGAGAGAGAGAGAGAGAGAGAGAGAGAGAGTGTGTATTTAGTATTCAGGTGTGTAGAGAAACACAGTTTAAATGCTCTCCCTCTCTGAGGAAATGTCTCTTACTCCTCTCTCTCCCAGGAGAAGGCCAGGCTGCACTTGTATTTCCATTCATTAAAGAGGAGGGTGTTTAAAAGTGTGCCCATGCTACGTTTGGATGCCAGAAACACTTCCACAAAATCAACAGAAACGTAACAAAGTGACACAAATCTCCTATATTAGGCATTTCCTGTAATCAGGAGCTGTTTGGAGACCCTGATGATGTCAGATAGGGCATGAATGGTGCCCTCTGTGCTTGGCCTTGGGCCACTTAGACTTAATACCACTCATATGCAAATATTTAGACACACACACTCTTATAGGTCTCCAAAGAACAGGGGAATTAAGACTCGTTCATGGCATGCAGGGTCACTCTGTGTGTGCATTTTTGTCTGTGTGTGTTCGTATACTTTCATGTATAATAATACAAGCTGCACGAGTCCTAAATATCAACAGGTAGCTTGTAGCATTTTTAAAGCTTTTTAAATTGTTTTCTGTAATTCAAAGAATGCTTAAACCTACAGTATTGTGCATAAACATTTTTAAACAATTTATCCTAACAATAAGTGTTATTAGTAAGATATTTTATGGGCTGCTCAGAAGTATAAATGTTTATACTGAATTAAATTCAGGGTTATAATGGAACACATTGCACTACACAAAATATTGCATCTGTGTTGCTACCGTTTCTTCGTGTGACTAAGACTTTTACGCTTCTGTATTTTAGCTAATTTGACTAAATATTCCAGTTAGATCTGACCTCACAATGTGATGATTAAGAGGCATGCTAACGACTCTCTGCATCATTCTGCATTATTTGTCTGTAACCTAGCAATGACCACAGACAGTAAAAAAGTAACCACTATGTTTTAAAATGGCAGTTGAGGAGTTGGCTGAAAAGCATGAATAATGATTTAATTACATGTCCTAACAGTTTCTGAAGTATGGGACTCTGGTGACAATTATTCAGGCTTGTTATATTGCTAATCTGTCAGTTTTGATGCTTCTTGAAAGTGCTCTGGTGCATTCACTTGTAATTTGGTTAACTGAGTTATGTAGCTAGATTGATAGATAGCTACATGGTGGTGGTAGCATTGTGCCTAGCTTTGGGTGAACTGGCTTCGTAATTTGTAATGTTTTAATGTTCATAATGGCATTTCATGAAACAGTCAAGGGTGATTAGCTCAGGTATCTCTGGAGAACAGAAAGGTGTTTGACTCTGAACGTGTAATAAATGAAGCAGAATTTTCTAACAGGTTGGAGATGTTTACTTTGCAATGTGGGTAAACTTTCAGTTAATTAATAAATGTAGATATTGGCACTGGCATGCTGAATACAAGACACATATTGATAACAATATAAAAAAAACCCTTCTGCACTGTATGTGTTGGCTGTTCTGATAACAAACCTTGGAGTCTCCAGTAATACAGATGCACCCTCTCTGTGCTTTACCAGAAGAGACAGAGGCATGTCATTACTCATTATTATTATTCACATGGTAGTGTGGCTGAGTGTTATGAGATTGTTTCCTATTTCCTTTTCCTAACCATACAAAGAACTGTGTAGTTCAACTAAACAGATCATGCAGATGCTGCTGTGTGATTCTGATATAATGGTCTTACTGGGGTGCTGGTGTGTAGAGATTAAGTGGAGCAGTGGGTTGGGAAGGTATACAAGAAAGCACGTGCCCATGAAGCTTTCAGCACACTCGCCTGCACCTGCAGAAGGTTACACAGCTATTGTTTTGGTGGCCTGAGCTGGACCTCGGAGGAAAAATTGCAAGACTATTTTGGGAACTGTTTCAAACAGTAGTGTGCCGTATGCACTGCCCGCTGTTATTCAGACTGGAGATGC
The DNA here is from genome assembly GCA_034509495.1 of Acestrorhynchus altus. NCBI lineage: Eukaryota > Metazoa > Chordata > Actinopteri > Characiformes > Acestrorhynchidae > Acestrorhynchus > Acestrorhynchus altus. The sequence goes on along the minus strand of CM067512.1, from coordinate 15,213,311 downwards.
AGTTTGTGTGATAAATGGAGGACCTTACATATGAATCGACTGTGGTAGAGTAGAGGACGTTTCTGTGTGGCCCTGCCCTTACACATACCCTCTCTCTCTCTTGCTCTCCCTCTCTTTCTCTCTCTCTTTCTCCACTTATTTTCCATTATTGTTTCTCTAACACTCTCTCTGCTTCTCTTCTTTTTCTCTCTTTTCTGACTAGCTCAAATTTACTGTCTTTGTGTCTCCCATGAGTTGTCTCCTGACATTCTCTCTCTCTCTCTCTCTCTCTCTCTCTCTCTCTCTCTCTCCTTCCCTCTCTTCTTTTCATACCTTCCTCTATCCCCCAGCTCTCTCTCTTCCTCTCTCCCCCTCCCTTCTCCTTCTCTCTCCTGCTCTTCCACTCTCATTGTCCCCCCCCCCCCTCTCTCTCAGCCTGTGGGTCAGAGCTGTGGGCTCAGACAGTGATGCATGCTTGCACACTTTTAGAGGACCTTGACCCTCATTTCCGCAAAGGGAGAACCAAACAAACACACACTGCTGATCACTAGTGTCCTGCAGCCACTACAGTGCTACACAAAACACACTCAGACAAACGAAGCTTCTCTCAGAACCAAGATTACAAAAATTGTGGCCTGGTTTTGTTTTCAAACAACTCTTTGTGGGTAATTGAAAAAGGCTTGTGCACTTGTGACTGGGACTGCCTCTTGTTAATGGCTGTCAGTTGGTCTGTGTGTACATGTGTGTCTTCAGTGTAAGTGTGTGTGTGTGTCTGTGTGTGTGTGTGTGTGTGTGTGTGTGTGTGTGTGTGTGTGTGTGTGTGTGTGTGTGTGTGTGTGTGTGTGTGTGTGTTTGGGCTAGGGTAAGTGATTCACGGCTGTGGAGGACATGTTGTGTGGAATGAGGGTGGAAACAAAGCTGAGATTTTTTTGCATGATGTGTTGACTTAGCCAGATGGCTCTCTATGCTCCAGTCTGGCAGTCCAACTGCTCGCCACACACACACACACACACACACACACACACACACATACACACACATGCGCACACACACACGCACACATAAACTTCCATGCACATGCAGATTCTTATTCAAGCTTACAAATACACACACAGAGACATGCTCACATAAATACCTTCTGTACCGTAGGCTATCTTTATTTCAAAGAACAATATGACATTAGGTAAAATTACATATTACACTGTCAGACACTGTCACACACTGTACTGTATAGTGTTGCACTCTCATACACAGAAGATGTTTATTGACTTTTTACACTTCTCTCTCTCTCTGTCTCTGTCTCTGAATCTGAGAAGGGTGTGGTAAACATTTTTGGGGCCAAAACTGAACAGCCTCTACAGGGGCAAAACTATTAGACAATATTCTAGTGAATTTTCCTGTGAAGTTGAAACTCTTCCCAGATGCCTCTGTAGGGTGGCCGCTATGACACAAGTGGCTCTACCATGATGCAGTGAGACAGCAATCTGCACAGCTCTGCTATCAAAGCGCTAAGCACTTTGACTTTCTGAGCCTGGTTTTAATTGGACTTAATGAGAATAGCGAGATGAAATATTGCCAGCAATTTGTGTCTCAAATATGTTCTTCTGAAAATGACTTCAACTACTGCTGGCACAGCTTGGTACCTAGTGGTGCATTGATTATTATCAGTAGGACTACAAGAATTCCTATAGTGTAGTCCAGTGTTTTTGATGTAAATTCTGTCTGCTCTGTCTGTAACATATAATGGATTTTTTTTAAGAGCAGAAAACCTGTTGACTCAAAATACACTCATAATAGGAGCCAAAGAGAAGGTCAGCATCTGTTCATTGTCTGTTACTTAGTTTCAAGTCAGCAGGTTCTCAGTTCTTTTACAGAGAAATGTGTCAAAATGATGTCAAATTAATCTGTGGTATTCAACCATATGTACCACAGATGTAGCAGAGAGAAAAAATATTATTGAGTTATGAATCTTCATGTTCACTACAGAAACTGAATCCACATTGGGTTCCTTAGGATTTACATATGGATTAAAGCAAACAAAGAACTTGAGAGAACAGTTTTTTCATTATTCATGGCAGAGAGATACATGCTGGGCAGTGTATAACAAAACCTACTCACCACCCTATTTTCAGACTCCTCACTGTTTTACCATCTTCAACCATTTCCCATCACACCACTCAGAATAGCATGGTTTACATTTCATCCAAATCTGTTTAAATCTGACTGAAATAAGCAGAATTGTTGAACAATGAATTCCCCTTTAAGATTTTAATACAACATTGAAGTTTGATGGCTGGAAATGAAATGCGGCTGAAGCATGATCATTACGGTGTGCGTGGTCACTTTGGCTCGTCTCGGGCTGAAGGGGTATTCATAGTCGTGGTAAAGTGGGCATTAAATAGGCCACTTGGAGTCTGGCAGAGCCAGGAATGGACCACCCCACATCCAGTCTCATAGCTCAGGCATTCCCAAAGCACCAGACTGCCTCCATTGATTGACTGGCTGTAATAAAGCGAGGGCTCTGTAGTTCCGCATGTATGGAGAGCAGGCAGAACATAGTGTCCCGGGCTAGCAGTGCTGGTATGCTCCAGATCATTCCCATGACACGTGTGGTCATTCGGCAAAAAGCCTTGTGCCAGATGGAATAAGGTTCACATTAGGCTCAGAAGAGTAAGCCCAGTGTATGAGTGTGTGCGTTGGCGTGTGAGAGAGAAAGAGAGCGTGGAGAGATGTGGTTTGGCGCTCTGTGTGATGTTTCATGTAATGTTTTGGTTCAAGGTAAACTGTGCCAGTAAAGTCCCATTTCTTCCCATTGTGTGATTTCTGAACCTGGGAAGTTAGTCATGAATGTTTTCTTGCACAGCGTCCATACCTCACCTCTTTCCACCAGGAGGAAAATGGCTTTACATATCTGAACTTCTTTCTCTTTTTTCCTTTTTAGCCTATCATTTATGAAGGTCAAGACAAGAATCCAGAGATGTGCCGAGTTCTGCTAACACATGAGATCATGTGCAGGTGAGACAATAATAATAATAATAATAATAATAATAATAATAATAATAATAATAATAATAATAATAATAATGAATAAATCCAAAACAATTGTATGACAAGTGATTCCAAATGTATTTATGCAACTGTACATATACTCCCTTCTCTGTTTCAAACTTTCTCCATCACCATTACACAATCAGCCTCTTGAACCTGCAAGCTTTGCTTTGGCTCGTCTGGGTGTTTGGCACTGCTGTGGCACTCTGGAGCCAGTGTTAGTGTTGGTCTCTGCTGCTGGAACTGACCGTCCGCCTTCCCTCTCTCAGTTTCTCCTGTACACTGTAGCTCCACTGCCACACACTGGAGCTCCTGCTAAGTAGGGAAAAAACCCACATTGACTGAAGCACCGTCTCCTAAAGCAGAACTTTAGTTAGATTCTCAAAATTTCATCCGATAAGCTCACTCTGCTGTTGTTTTACAAGCCTATATTTTTATTCAGCACCATCATTGAGTGTACACAGAATTAAATTAAACGTTAGGAAAGTCATTTAAAGATATATTCTGTCCTAAGACTGCCAGCCTGTGTATTTTGAAGCTGCTTTCAGCTTCTTGTGAGACATATTGTGATCATTTATCACAATCCTGAACATGGCCAGATAACGTCTCGGTAGCCTGTGTCCTATCAGCAGAATCTGGCAGGCCTCTTTTCCCAGACAGCATTTAGAGCTTCCTTTTCATCAAAGACGCAGTTCCATCTAAGACACCAAAATGCCAGCTGCAGATGCTAATTCTGGAGGGTGTCTTAGTCTCACAGTGGAGGGCGAGCTCATGTCTTTCCTGTGGTGTTGCTCTGAATTTACTTCTGGTTGATTTTAGATGTGTACATGATTTCCATATGAACAGAATATGCTTCATGAGCACAGTTACTGCCATATTTAAGTAAACTAAAATACAAAACCTGATGTACCTGATGCTGATGTACTATATTTAATTCATGTGGAAGAAATGCACACTTTGGAATTGAGCAAATTTAATGCACAATTTTTTTTCCAGTGATGGAAGGTGGGGGATGGGGGGGGGGGAGGGGGGGCACACACCTGAGAAAAGTACATTTTGTGAGTCACCTCTAGGATGAGGAATGGGGAGAAAAGGCAGGATGAGAAATCGAGGGAAAATACACCTTCATACGAGCGAGTCTATAGATGTCTCTATCTCTATCTCTATCTCTCTTTCTTTCTTTCTCTCTCTCTCTCTCTCTCTCCCTCTCTCTATCCAGGTCATCCTCTCTCTGCTCTGGGAGGAGAGCAAGAGGAGCGGAAGTCGTGCACCTTTAATTAAAATCAAAAGATGAATTCCTTGTGCTTTAAACTGGGTTGTGGAGATGGGTTCTCATCTATTTCAGGCCAAAGAGAGGAGCATTTGAACAGTTTTCCTCCTAAAAATATCTCACTGATGCTTGGTTAATTAGGACAAGGAAAAACTCATTACTCAATAAGAATCTTCTTGTTATTCCTCCGTTAATGAATGCAGTTTGCGTGGAGTTTTGACAATGAAATATGTGCAGGCATGCTGGAGCCCACTCTCTTACTCTCTTTCTCTTCTTCCCCTGTTCCGTCTCTCTGTCTGTTTCACACATGCATAGATCTATATTGTCATGTAAAACCATGTAGAGTATGTTCATTTATGCTATTTTTCAGTTTTTGACATAATGGGAAGCCGTTCTTTATATTGACTTCCACTGAAAGTTAAGGTTTTGTTATTCTCTTGGGAAGTTGCTGTTTTGGAGATGAGGTTTTTGCGTGACAGAGATGATATACATATTAGATTGAGACAATGAAAGGCACAATATAGTAATTTCATTTCATTTTTTCAATTTTCAATTTGGCAATAAACTGAGAATACAGATATTGTAATCTTACTGTAAGGTATATATTCAGTCCCACTTATATACAGCATCCTGACTGAAGTGACACACCTATTTATACACCTATATGTATATATATATATATATATATGTGTGTGTGTGTGTGTGTGTGTGTGTGTGTGTGTGTGTGTGTGTGTGTGTGTGTGTGTGTGTGTGTGTGTGTAAATCGCATGCCTCATGCCTGAGGTTCTCGTATTGGAAACTTGGAGACCCACACACACACACACAGACACACACACAAACCAGGTCCACTCATTTGTCTCTATTGGGTTACACTCCAAATAGTGTCTCCAAAGAAGCCAAAAACAGAGAGACATTGGTAGAATGACAAAATCTGTAAACATCCCCCTCCTCTCATGTCTCTATCCTTCTCCCTAACTCTCCCATTTTTCTCTCTCTCACTGTCTTTCCCATCCCATCTCTCTCTCTCTCTCTCTCTCTCTCTCTCTCTCTCTCTCTCTCTCTCTCTGTCTCTCTCTCTGTCTCTCTCTCTGTCTCTCTCTCTCTCTCCCCCTCTCCCTCCCCTCCGTCTGCTGTGGGCCTCCTCTGCTGAGCCTGCAGTGCGATAGAGGTGCAATTACCAGTCTGCGATTAGGCTGTTCTTCATTAATCAGGCCTGTTAATTGCCGCACGCGTTTTCCATTAGCCATATGGCGCAGCATGGCGCAGGACAGAGTCACAGTACATTTTCCCATCCAACACCACTGACAAGCAACACAAGAAACGATCACTCAAAAGCAACAGTGCGATCTTTATGACATGTTCTTCATACAGGAGGACTTATTGATGAGCATTTGTTTGGATCAGCTTTGTGACACTAATTTTGGTGGTCTACTCTATACTCTTACTAATAAAGGTCCCTAAGTGGTTCCTGGCTTGGATATAAAATATTGAAGTAGAAGTAGAAACTTCATGTTTGTTTGTGTTTTTTTGTTGTTGTTTTTTTTTTTACTTTAGAGTTTAAAGAATCTGCTGAAAGGTTGCTTATGGAACTTAAAGTGGTTCTTCTGTGGTACCACTCTTTTGAGACCCCATTTATTTTTGAAAAGTGGAATACAAGCTAGCTTGGTGGTCACAATCAAACAGCAGATCCATTGTTTTTTGTTTGTTGTGTTTTATTGTTTTTTTGGAGGCATTCGCAGAGCAAGTGGAGGGCACTCATGCAGTAATAGATCTGAGTGCAGGTTCCTGGGGTGGTTCGACTTTAATGGCATAAGCAGGGCCACATCCTGGTAATTATGCACCGCAATTTGGATTTAATTTCTTCAAATGCTGTGGCAGGAGGAAACACTTGAGATTAAAGATATGGCGCGCGGGTGTCCTCTGGGACAGGGAGCACAGGAAAAAATCCCCAAACAAAGCCACAGCATGCATGGACTAATTAGCATAGTTTTTAGTGGGGGCCAGTGGGTGGGGGTCTGGGTGGTACATTGGTGGGGGCCCGGGGGGGGGGGGTTGTTTGGAGAGGGTGCTGATTTGGTTTCCCATGGGTGCTGGCTGGTGATTGGATTATTTGGATGATAGAAAATCACATCAGTCTGTCCCCCCTTTTCTCTTTTCCCAGCATGCTTTACTTCAGTGATCCAGGGGGACCTCTGTATGACCCAGTTCTGAGAGAGCAACGCTAAAGACATGAGTGCACTCAGAGGAGATGGCGAGAAAAAGAGAAAGAGAGATATGTGGAGGGAGGAAAAGAGAGCACAGGGAACATGGTTAGAGAAGTGTAACAGTAGGATGCAAAGTGGGAGCAGCTCTGCTGATGATTCTAAACTGGCCCAAAGCGACACACACATTCTGAGTAATGATAACAGTACAGAAGTCTTAGCCTGAGCTTTATTCAGACAGTGAGTGTTTTTACTCATAATTAGAATAAATCTAAATAAGCCCATATTGATTGTGGACCAAAAATAGAGTTCCTGACTACATCACTACAGAACTCTTCTGTTCTATAGTAGTTTCTATATTTTATACTATATTGAAATATAACTAAACTATTTATTGGCCAAACCCAGATTTGGATGTTAATGATCATGTTTGTTGTTTTGTATAAATATGAGGAATAAGCAGTAGGATGCAATTTTTAGGAAAAAATACAGTTGAAGTTCAAGTCAGTTTGTTTGTCCCTATTTCTTATTTTTCCTATATTTCTTAATATGATAGGGGCGAGAAACACCAAATGCTTTCTGCCCTGATAAATAGCATCAACCTAGAGTATATTTATGCCAATAATTCAAATGAAACAAATGTAACTACAATAAATTACTTACTAGATTAGTGTTTCATGATGAATCCATAGTTAGTTACATTAGTTAATGTCTTAATATTGACTCTAAAGTTTAAAGGGTTAAAAGTCATTCTCAATTGGAATCAGACTTTTGTACACTACATTCTGGCTCTGTTTTCACTATTGTTATTTGTTACTACATGGCCATTTGAGCAGGGACAGAGTACACTCAAACCCTTGGTTTTAGTAAAAGAATCAGGGGCTCTCAGGGCCAGACAAGGTCAGGCCAGGACTGCATTATGAGAGCTATCAGACCTAAAGTCTCTCACTTATGCACTGTTTGGGCTTCACAATGCGGCTGCTATCGCATGACGCCTTCAGTGCGCCTCTCTCTCTTTAGTTGCTCTGCCATCTGTGAGGGGAAACATGAGCCCGTTGCCCCACCTGCTGCTCCGCACCAACCCCCACCCACTGAGAACACAGAAAGACCCTGCGTCTCACTCATCCCACCATCACCCTTCTCGCACTGTGTTTCTGCCTTAGCATCACATGCACATGCATCGACACCTGTTCCAGGGAACTTTCTTCTTCTTTTTTCTTCTTCTTCATATTATTATTATTATTATTATTATTATTATTATTATTATTAGTAGTAGTAGTAGTAGTAGTATTAGCATTATCTTTCTCAAACCAATATGTAGTAACACTTATACAGAGGAGTTTGTAAAATGTAAGGCACCTGTTCCAGTCATTACATTCACACATCTTAGTTAGAACTGAAGCCAGTGGGCATTAAGGTCCATTGGTAGAGGAAGAAAAAGAAATGTTTCTCTGCACATTCAAAAAAGTGACAGTTCAGTCTTTAATTTAAAGGATTTGATTGATTGAAAGTGATATCTTCACATTTTACCATGTGTTTCTCTTTTCTTGACAATGAAACCAAAAAACTAACAAACAAAAAACAACATTTTTTTCCACCCTTTACTCCCTGAATGCACTTCCTTTCTCCCACCTGTTCTAAGAAAGCAGTATATTGTGAAGGTGTGTTTAGTGTGTGTATGGTACAGATGGGGTTTGCCCTGTAATTGCTACCTCTATCAGCCAGTTGGGCTTTGTGTTAGACTGACATATGTACAGCAGCACCTGGTTAAACCCTTTCCTTATCTCTTATTCTCTCTGTCCCTCTCTCCCTTTCTTCTTCCCTTGCCCCCCCCATCCTCAGCCGCTGCTGTGACAAGAAGAGTTGTGGCAACCGTAACGAAACACCCTCCGACCCAGTCATCATAGACAGGTAAGAGGCGGATTAACACGTCATCATGTGTGTGTGTGTGTGTGTGTGTGTGTGTGTGTGTGTGTGTTTGTGTGTGTGTGTGTGTGTGTGAGCATACATGCATGATGCAGTCAGTTGATTAGCTGTGATATAGGGTCAATGGAAGCATGTTAATACATTGATTTACTTGATTAAAATGTGAACACATGAATAAAATGCACATCATCAAACCAAGTTATTGGCAGAACTCAGTGACCTGAAAGACAAAGTGGTGCTGATTTAGTGAATTCTATCTGTGTCAAAATGATGTCTGTATTGGCATCAAGTACATTCATTAATGTGAATATCCATGTATATGTGACGGACCACCAGCTATAACATACGCCTGTGTGTGTGTGCCTGTGGGCGTGTTTGTGCATTCTGTGGATGTTTAGATGCTCAGATGGTCCAAGATAAAAGAGCTCGCTCTGACTGTGGAGAAGATAACGCAGATGCCCTCTTTAGTGGACCGCCAGTTCAGATGTATCTGAAATGTTCTGATGTGTCTGTTGCGTGCAACGTTATTACAGTTTATGAGTGAGGCATACACGAGCTGTAGTGGCCACCGGACGTTCACACTCAGTACACGCAGAAAGCGTCCTCTGATCAAAGCCAGCAGTTCAAAGCCTCACTTGCAGTGGAGAGGACAAAAAGAGCGTCTTTGATTTGTGTGGGAGAAAAGGGGCAGTTTATTTACAGAAGAGTTAAGAGCTGCTGCTTGGTGTGAATGCTGTGCTCTGTGGTGAAAACGAAACCAGTGGAAGGGATGCGCTGAGTGTGTGTAGGCCTCTAGGTGCAGTGGAGTGTGTCTCCTGTTCCTGTTCTCTTTTTCTGACGTTTGGAACAGAGGTAAAAATATACCCCTACTGCAACAGCTCTACAGACCAGTAGTGCTACATTCATGTTTTATTGTGTTGGTTTTGTGCCATTAGATTGTAGCAAAGGGTATGAAGTTTTTAAGATGAACTTAAGGACAGATGTATGTATGCGAGTAAATGGTGTTTGTGTTTGTTTGTGTGTCTGTGTGTGTGTGTGTGTGTGTGTGTGTCTGTGTGTGTGTGTGTGTGTGTGTGTGTGTCTTTGAGTATGTGTGTGTTAATGAATCACTGACCTGTGCTATCAGATGAGCACAGCTGTTGTAGGTTTGCTGGGTCTCTGTCAGCAGCAGTGTTGAGCGGTGTGTGTATGTGAAGGCAGTTCTACCTGGCTGCTGTGTGTGTGTGTGTGTGTGTGTGTGTGTGTGTGTGTGTGTGTGTGTGAGAGTTTGTTTCTGCTTCACTGGACCAGAACGCTTCACAGCTCTCAGAGACAGCTGCACCCCCACTATGCCACGTGGCCTCACCTCCGCCCAACACACACACAAACATACACATTCACACTTCATCTTAATGGCTATCACTGTACACTTTTATACCTTTGCTTAAGCTCATACATTTTATTCTAATGAGTATTGCTGATCAAGTTGAATAATAGTCATAAAGTTGTGAGAGTAAACATTCACCCGTTTATGCTCCGCCCACAAATGCATTGTTATGCAGCTACAACTGTTGCTCAAATTATGGTTGTAGTTTAGAGTCATTACAGAATGTAGAGTATTTGAAAATAAGGCAAATTTGATACCATACTAATGTTATAAAGAACACATTTGTAGGAATATATTCTATAAAGTAATAATAATAATAATAATAATAATAATAATAATAATAATATATCACTGAACTTTACATCAGTTCATTTACTGGTGGTCACCTTCTTGTACATGTCTGAAAGCATGGTAGAATCACTGGAATACATGATTTTAAGAAGTTTCTTGCTGTAAAAAAACAATAAGTTTTTTATAATATGCATCCAAATGTTTGTGGGCACCCCTTCTAATGATTACATTCTGCTACTCTGCACAGGCTGACACAGGTTTGCAAATGCTGTAGAGAAGTATAGAATAGTGTTGTAGATAAATAGATGAGGACTGCCTCAAGCAGATAAACATGAACATAGAACTCAAGCAGTTCTAGTCTATGAACCCATTGACACCATATCTAATGTCTAAAGGTGTGGACTAGATGTGCATAAACCAGCACGTAGCTGTGTAGCAGTGGAACTGTGTTCTCTGGAATGATGGTCCTCAATCCCTTACTTTTAAAATGATTTGAGGAACTGGGGATGAGGTTGGTGCTGATCATCCAACAATGATCTCACTGATCTCATTAATACTCTAGATATTAAATGCATGAAAGTGATCCAATAAGCCTTCTAAGCAGTATAACCCTCTTTTTTAAATACCTAAGTAGTTGTTCAAATACTTTTATCCATATCCGAGTCAGTTAATGTGCAGACTAGTCAACTAATGATGCCTTATTACATTGCTAACATAACAAATCTTACCCTCACTGTGGTGGAGCATCTATGCTAGCTTTCTGCCTTAAGGTTTGGAGTGTGGTGTGGTGAAGAATGTGGGCTGAAATGATTGACAGCTGTCTGGTTCATTCTCTTTGGGTGCTGCCTTTAAAAAGGTTTGTTTAAAATGTTGTTTTAGTGATCCATAGTCTTTTACAGTAGTTGGTGAGAAATGTCTGTCTAGGCTTAGACAGAACTCATTGAGTGTGTGTGTGTGTGTGTGTGTGTTTCCCAGCTGTGTTCTATTCTAACATGGCCGCCCCTGGTCTCAGGTGTGAGGGCATCATTAATTGAAGGCGAGAGAAAAAGGAATTAAACAACAGTTTCCCTTCAGTCACGTGTCCCTCCAGGACAGGAAAATAGGTCATGTGAAAAGAAAGGGAGTGAGAAAGGGATGGAAATGATACAAAAAAAAGAGTTTACTGGTGCTCTCATTTTTTAACTAATATTTTCTTGGCAGGGCTGAAAATTCTGGGGTTCCCAACAAACAAGGCGCAAGCTGGAACGGAATCAATTACACACACACACACACACACACACACACACACACACACACACACACACACACACACACACACACACACATACACACACGAATGCATCAAAAATATGATTTCAAGCCTCTGTCTCCCCTTGAAGTTCTTTAGTTGAATAAATAAGAGCTCATTAGCGTGCTCTTGTTTCATAGAGCTGATTAGGTTTTACAGCAGTAATTAGCCAGGCTAGCGCTAATTTCTCTGGAAGAGTAATGAGAGTGATTTCCTAATTAGGTTCCTCTCATACGACACTGCAACAGGCCGCTCCAGCAAAACCAGAGGAATGTCGGGAAAATAAAGCCAACTAACAATGCCTTATTAGATTGTTAAAAGAACAAATGTTACCCTCACTGTGGTGGAGGATCTGTGCTTGGTGAAAAGCTTGCAGTTTTTGTGTAGTGGTGATAAAATGATTGATAAGGGAACATACAGAATTAGAAGAAGTACATTTTCCCCATTCCTTTTGAGTCACCTGCTTTTCAGAGTGAGAGAGAGACTGAGGCAGAAAGGGAGAGCGGGAGAGAGTGAGAAAGAGAGAGAAAGACTGTCCATCCTTAGAGAACATGTCTGGCCCTCCTTGGCAGCCCTTGTCTTCCTTTCTCTTCCTGCCTCCAGAGCCTTTAAATGGCCCAGTAAGATTATTTCAAATACTTTAATCTGCCTCCATTGACATGAACACAAAGGCCACTGACATCTAATAGCAGCCCTTTTAGCACTCCTTTTGACTGCCTCCTGTTTCATCTCTAGCAGAATCCTCTTTCTCTCTCTCTCTCTCTCCCTCTTTCTCTCTTTTTCTCTTTTGCTTGTTCAGTAAGCCGTACAGTAGCAGTTACAGCTGTTGTTTATCTCCCTGGGAACAGGGAGGCTGATGCCTTCATCAGGGGGAGTCCGGAGTTCTCTATCCGGCCGTGGGAGCCCAATGGCTTTGCGCCTGCTCATAGCCTTTGACCCCACTGGTAAACCACATTTGTAACAGCTGGATTTATACAGCAAGAGGAAACTGTGTACTGGACTTTTTTTTTTTTTTTTTTTTTTGGCGACAAATGTGAAATCCACATCTGAAAACTGGGTCATTGTGTACCCTCAGTGGTCCCCTCTGCCCCCTCCCCATCTAAATATTTTATGACCATCTTTGCGTGCTGCCCTGTGCTGTTTCCCTGTGATGCTGGCCACAAGTGACCCACAATAAAAGTGACTCTAAGGCAAATGATACAAAATATACAGCTGTTTTTATAAAGTTTGTTGCACATATTTACTCCCATTTTGGTGCTAAAATTGCAAAGGATCTTAATTTAGAGTAACCAATAGCAAGTGCACCTTAAATTCCCTGCTCCACAGAGAGAATAGAGAGAAAGGAGCCTCTGTCATTGCCTCACCAGGCCCCGAATGCCTGCTACTGCTCTATATAAGGGTACGTGTCCACTTGCCATTTTACCTCCCCACATACTATTTAACTTAGTGGATACAGCTGCCACATGAGTGCTGTGCATTATGGGTTGTGTTATGTCCAGAGAAACCTTGGCCGCTGGCAAAAAAAGTGAGTCAGAGAAAAACTTTATGCAAATGAAGCACTGCATTTGTAAAGCACAAATTTGTCTTGTCCCAGAAAAGAGTTTCTGCTCTTTTGCTTAATTTGCATCAAAAATTACAAATTGACTTGTACTGTAACATGCATGAGAACTGTGAAGCTCTGCATAACTTTAGTCATATGTTTTGTGTAAAATCCTGCGATACCGCTTTACTATTCATAATTCTGTAAACTTTAGCTTATCAACAAAAGCATGTGTCATTGAGGGGGAGTTCAAACTGCAATTTGTATTCATAGCAGTGGTGTAAATGTGAATTACTCTCCAAAACTTCAGGGGGAGCCCAGTAACAAAACACACAAGTCCGCACATAATTAGAATTTCCT